>JBAMJR010000154.1:7555000-7992500 GCA_038501785.1 Myoxocephalus aenaeus | reverse complement strand
AAGGCAGATGTTATTCTTTTTCTCATTACCAAATCCAATGACGTTGATTTTCCCTCCCCTTTCCTACTGAAGACGTATATCTTCACAAATGTGTCAAAAATTGAACATTTGATTTTTCAAAAGTGACAAGCCGAGCAGTGTAGTCTATAGGAAATGATATCCATAATGAGTAAATGGTGCTGTTGTCAGGGACTATTTTCAGCCGGGGATTGAGACACATTCGGTGCTCGAGCGAGTTTACAACAGGAAGTAAGTGGGGTTGAAAGTACTGTGCTCTCACTCATTGTTCAACCCGTGTTCTGGGAGGTATACACAACCACCAGGAGAATCTGTTGGTGAAAAGATGAGGGTTGTGTCATGATGTGAGTTTGTCTGTTTCCTGTTTTATTTTGTAGTCCTTGTCTCGTGCGTTCTCTGTGTTCCCTGCACTTCCTGCCCTTGTGATTGTCTGTTGATTGTCCCTGATTGTTCCCTGCTGTGTCCAATCACCTGCCCCTATTAATTGCTTTTACGTCTTCTCATGAATGAATGTTTTTTTTTTTTATTATATTTACAGTCGTGGCATTATGTCATACTTCATACGTCATGCAGCAGGAAGATAAAACAATCTCCTCTTGTCCTTTTTCTCTAATTGGACTAACTAACTGATCAAATTAATTAATTATTATGAGAGCGTCTGAACAAGCAATATGTGCTGCTGTTCGTGTCTTTTGTAGACGATCAAATGAAAGGGGATGAAAATTGCCCACTGCCACCATTGGATGGATTCCCAAGATGTAAGGAGAAATTGAAGGTAACACATGTCTTAATCATTTTAGAAGCAACATATCATTTATAACCCATTGGTGGGAGAAAAAAAAATCCTATTCCATAGTAAAACGATGGAGTATACAGTATATATAGTATTGTGTTGATCATGATTATATACTCGGCCCTCTGTTCTTTTTCCAGTGGATAAAAGACATGTGGGGGACTGATCCTTGCTACAGCAGTCATGGGGTCAACGGGTCTCTGTGTTCCTTCCTTATCTACCTGAGTGAGGTACCTGAGTGGTTTCCAGCTCTCATACCACACAATGACCCTGGCCGGAAAAGATCGCTCCACATATGTGTTCAATGTGTCTCTTTTGCTCTGTGTTGTGATAAGATAGAGTCCTGGTGTCCACTGCTCCCGGGCCGCGTGATTCCTGTGGCTGTTGTGGAAAACTTAGAGGTAAAGTAAAGGCAAAGGAAGGTCTGTTGCTTGAGGGTTTTTGTGGCGTGTAAAAAGAGTTGTTTCTTTTATCTTATTGCTGTAGAACACACCCTGTTCCGAAAGGAAACCAAAATGATATCTACTATGAACTGTCAGACTAATTGTCTCATTTGTTGCCTACGAAGGTTACGATATTTTAACCCTAGTACAATAAGCAAGACTGATTCCTGCTTCTGGACTTTGTTGGTAATATTCTCTTTTAATGAAGAGCACATGTTTGCCCCATGAAAATGTCCATTAACGTAGAAATACACCCAGCCCACACAGTATATATGGAAGCTCTATCTTAGAAATGATAGAAAGGATCTATCTTACACCGTCTTCAGTGTGCGGCGTAGAAGCGTCAGGCCCCAATAAGTAGAGGATAACACCCACCCAACCACTCAGATCCTGACCAGCGACAGGTTAGTCACCATAGCTCACCTTCTTGCTCAAGGACACTTTGACATGCGGGTGTCGACTGTGGGGAGACCAGGGATCGAATCGGCTACCTTGCGGTTTCAGAACGACCATTCTCCCCATGAACTACAGCCGTCGCATTTTCCCGAGCTACAAAAGGCGCATTTTCGCACTGAATGCTGACCTGTGTTTTCTCTATTGTTCTAGGTGGAGACTGAACCTGCAGTAGTAAGGGGACATCTCACAGATCTGTATCCATCTCTGCAAAGGAGAGTCCAGTTCCGTTGGATTCACCAAAGAATTCTCAGCATGGAAGAGATTTGGGTCGAGGCCGGACGCTCTCTTTCAGCCAAATACAACATCACAGGGAGGGAAGCTAAACGGGTAATGTATACCTCCCCAATGATTTTATTAGAATACTAGTTCGCTAACCTGCCCCTTTTAGATACTGTTGATCTCACTTGGCACATATGAAATAAGCAGTTTGATAATGATGCACATGAACTGGACATGTTTTAATTTCTGGTGAGAGGATGCTTTTAGTGTTGGCTGCCTCTCTTCCTCCTTAAATTAGGTTCTCATTCCAGTGACACTAAATCTAAAAGAAACTAGACGTGCCTTCCATTCCAGGGTACTTACTTTTCTGTTCTGTACTGCGTCTATGCAGGAAATGAGCCATCAAATGAAACCATTCTATTCTTAGATGTCCAAAAGATGTTTGATGTGAAACAATATTACTTTGAAATTGGAAGATCTAAGCTTGGGCAAAACAATCTTAACAAATAATGTGGTCTCAGTTTACTCGCTTAAATAACAGTATTGGAACTGTATTAGCATTTGAAGAATTATATTGGTTGAATTATGGCGAAAAATGATCATGAGACAAAGGAAAGAGAACCTTTTTTTGCCATTTCCCAGATTCTGGTGCATCCCGGAGCCCTGACGGATGAATCAGGTTTTAGAATAGCAGAGTCTGCCTTTAGTGGGGGCCCCCTTGGGGAACTAGTCCAGTGGAGTGACCTCATCTCCACACTATACATCCTGGGTCACCATCTTCACCTCAGCGCCTCCATACCCGACCTCAAGCAGTGAGTATGCACACAAAGAGAGTCTGTTGTCGCAGGCTGCTTTCTATCAGGCTGACTGGCGGCATCGTCATACATTTTCACTCATTCCATTATGTTCCCATAAGTGTTATAAACATTCAATGTATGTATATCCATTATTGTGTTTCTCTCTCTCTCTCTCTCTCTCTCTCTCTCTCTCTCTCTCTCTCTCTCTCTCTCTCTCTCTCTCTAGTTTTCTAGCGATTGAGAAAGGTGGCTGCCCAACTCGTCAAGCAAACCTGATCTATACAGACATAATCGGTCTTAAACAGATTCAGAAAGTACTACAGGCATCTTGGATCAAATACAGGTGGGTATCAGGATCCTGGACCTGAGTTATTTAAAAGTATTAGTGAGTTACATGAGAGTGAGACTTTGTCACAAGAAAAGAATGTTGGCCTGTGCAGGCTGGCGCTCCCCATGGGGAGTAATGGTGGTGTTTTATGGGGGTCCAGTGCTGTCAGAAATGTGCGTATCAATGTGCCAGCAGGTGAAACTGTGTACCTGTGTTGTGTCTGTCGATTAGGTGTAGGTTTCGTATCTTGGACAGTTTCGGCACGGAGCCAGACTTCAATCACGTACCCTGGTCCAAAGATCACAACCTCATAGGTCCCTTTGGCAGCCTCAACATGACCCCAATGCAGTTCTACACCATGTTCCGTAGGTTTTTGCTTTTTTTGCTGTTTGATCTGAGGACAAACAAAAATGGCTTTTACTTATCTTTACTTATCTTTTACTTATCTTAATGAATGTTAATTCTCTAACTGTGAGCAGCTCATACACCAGACAACACATTCCTGGGCTTTGTGGTGCAGCACCATTTTAGCGCTGAAGAAACGGAGCAGTTAAACTCGACCAGAAGGAAAAACCAGGCGCTTGTGTACGGCAAGAGAGGCACGTTTTGGAAGGTAACGACGGACTGATATCATGCGTTTTTTCTTGAAGTATCAGTGTTCATTTTATTCACATAGTAGTAATTTGAGATGGTATTAAGGAAATATTCAGGTTCTGGGGCAAAACATCCATCATGCTCACAATAGAAAGTTGTGCAATCGCCAATACATGGCAGACACGTTTTAACGTTTTTAAACATTTTTCTTTTTGGTTGTTAGTTTGTGGATGCAGTCTGTGGAGGTGTATACTCTGTTGAATCCCCTTTTTTCATTCAGACGTCCCCATGAAATACACACAAGTGTAATTTGTCCCATTGTTCGTTGAAATCTGTTTTCCAGCTTTCGCTTTCCTCCTCTGTTACACTGCAGGGTAAAGAAGCATATCTGGACATTATCCACAAGTACTTGGAGATCCACGGGACGGTTGATCAAAGCGCTCTGATCCCCAGCTACGTGATAAACCACGGCATTATCAAAGGCAGTGAGGTCCAGGTCCTGTTGAGACAGAGCAAGGTGAGTGTGTCTCCCTTACATTTGACCCTTATTGACTTTACTTCCTTCTCATTTTAAAGCACACTGCTGTACGTGTAAAAAATAGTAATAGTACTTTTTCTTCTCTGATATTTTGTGACTTTATTAAAATCCCAATATGGAGTATGAAGTTGGGAGTAACCTTTCTCTCATTTGATGGAAGTGACAAAAGAAAAATAATTGGCCGTGTGATATCTGCTTTTGAAATTGGTTCCCCATGTTCAGGAACATGAAAGCACACGGTGCGATGTTTGCATTTGACACATCTGTTGAATCCAAATCCTACTTTAAATCTGCAGAAATTTCTAACGATTTGGGTTTGAGCTGCTTTATCCATCTTTATGGGAAAACACAGGATTTCAGAAATGTGTAATAGTCATAGATCAATTCAAGGCTTTTCTGACTGACAACGGATTACCTAATTACCTATTTTACATAAAAGGACTTCTGAAACATATCTAACCATTAACATAAAATCGGGGAGAATCGTGAATTCTTTCTACAATATTCCATATTAAAAACACTATGTAAGCAGCATTGCACAAGACCATTTGAATTTTGTTGTGGGTCCATTCAACATTTTAACGTCAAGTCTCTGCGCATGCTGTATTAATATAAT
Source organism: Myoxocephalus aenaeus (assembly GCA_038501785.1). Lineage (NCBI taxonomy): Eukaryota > Metazoa > Chordata > Actinopteri > Perciformes > Cottidae > Myoxocephalus > Myoxocephalus aenaeus. The sequence goes on along the minus strand of JBAMJR010000154.1, from coordinate 7,987,698 downwards.
AATAATAATAATAATAATAATAATAATAACTTTATTTATATAGCACCTTTAAAAACAAAGTTTGCAAAGTGTTCTACAGAGAATCAAAGAATAGACATAACTTAAATACCAGTAAACAAAAAGGACCATACCATAAAGGCAATGAATACAACAAAACCAAACAAATAACCAAAAAGAGCAAATGGAATAGAAAACAAACAAACAAATAAATAAAATATACAAACAAAACCACGGGAACAAAAGAACTACATAATAGATCATAAAAGGACATAAAAGGACAACATCACTGAAAAGCAATTCTATAAAAATGGGTTTTAAGAAGTGATTTAAAAGAAGTTATTGATTCTGCAAGCCTTATGTAAGAACACCGACTGTCGGAGCTGAATTCCTCATGTATTTCCTGGTGTTGGCTGAAGCCGTGACAGGAAAAGTAAGTGCATGTGGTTAAATTGTACTTCCTCATTGCTTAATAGGGTGAGAGAAACTTTTTATTAATTAAATTTTTTTAATCTGTGGTCTGTTGTAGGTTTTTATTGGATTGTCTTTCCCATATGAAGGCCCCGCCGCATTGGAGGCCATAGCCAATGGCTGTGCTTTCCTGAACCCCAGGATAGACCCTCCGCACAGTAGCCTGAACACACAGTTCTTCAAGGGGAAACCCAACATCCGAGAGGTGAGAGCCTATTTTCAAAACTGAGGCACTTACTGTGATCTGATAGACAAATTCAACACATTTGCACGCGTAGCACCTAACACACACTGTATAGAAACCAGTGGCAGGCTGTGGCTTTTCTACCTGCGCATTCAGTGGATCAGCTGTTTAACAGCTGGGCGCGGAGCCGCCTGCGCGCAGCCAGAAGCTGACGAACAGACAAGACAGGAGCTTGTGCAATGAGAAAAATAAGCTAATAGGGAAAAATAATTATAATACATGTAGTGTATTTGAGGAAAAAACAATTAAATTATAAAATAGCTATAACTTTGATTCTATTTAGGCCAGCAGATAAGGCTTAGCAGGCCCTGACGGCCCGCCACTGACAGAAACCTGTTTCAACCTCAAACAAATGAACAACGAGGAATGAAATAATGATCTAGTTGATCCAACAGGCAATGTGATGGACTGTTGGTGTGTTTGTGTTGCAGGTGACATCCCAGCATCCTTATGCCGAGGCCATAGGAGAGCCCTACGTATGGATGGTAGACATACACAACTCCACAGATGTGGAGAGAGCTCTCACTGCTATCCTCAATCAGACTGCAAGTACCTTTTAAAACACTGTTTCAAATATACCTTTTTCTGCTAAAGAACACAACGAAAATACAGCCTCAGATCTATAATTGTTTTGAACATACATTTCAGATTGAGCCCCACCTTCCTTACGAGTTCTCCTGTGAAGGGATGCTGCAGAGGGTCAACATCCTGATCGAGAAACAGGTTGGAGGAATGTTGGTTTGGGGGATGGAAAAGGGGTTGGATTCTTTGTAACGAGAGAGAGAAAATCTTTTGTTCTTGTGGTAGATTTTCTTTGAACAGACTGGTCACAGATGAGGTTGGAGTCGAAGATCAATTTATCAGAATTCTGTATTGAACATGAATCATGGTGTAACGGGACCGTCCCTGACCTGGTCAGAACTTAGTGGGAGCGCCTACTCCTTACCCCAGCCGTGTAAGGAGGGCCCGTTTTAGAACCCTGAGGTTTCCCTCTCAGTTTGCTTTCGATTACAATTTATTGAGACAATGACGGATGTTGAAAAACCCCATTCGTTCGGTTTCCCCGTGGCCTACCTGCACTATTGAGCCACGTCTCCACCGAACTGTTTCCTCTATTAGGAAAGGAAGATGAATCGTTTTACACACAGTGCAATCCAAACGATTACTTACATTTGTCTGGATCTGGAAACGAGGCAGGATTGTGCTGGATTGTGTTCCCTGGTCAATGGTCTCGGCCCGGTGTTACCTTCTTTGTCTCGAAAAACCTGGAAGTTATCTTATTCCATTAAACGGGAGTCCCCATTGAGTAGAGTTCTACACTCTTATTTTAGAGTCTACATTTTATTTCAACAAGAGTTATGCAAAAGTCACATTGTAATTCATCAACCGTTTCTTTTTTGTCTTGGAGGAAATCCCCACAGCGCTTAGAAGCAGTTACCAGTACTTACAAGTATGGGAAAGTCTCTGTTTGATTTCTCAAACAGAGTGGTTCCTTCTCAGGCACAGAGCCCGAGAGGAACTGAAGAAGTGTGCAGTTATCACAGTATATATAGGCAAGTGCGTGGGAAGATCTCTGTCGAGACATAGTGGGAGTAACAGGTGCGTGTGATTACATTATGCTTTGACCTTGGTCACACGCTCAATAGCGTGTTAGTGGTTACAGCTGCAAAAGCTACTCAAGGTCAGCTGATAAGCAGCAGGACCATATTTAGACCTGTCTTCTGTATATAACAGGATACTATCTGCTATGGCCTTATTTAGACCTGTCTTCTGTCTACAACAAGATACCATCTACTATGACCATATATAAATGTCATAAAAATGTCATAAAAAAACAGGAATGTACTACAGCGTATTTAAGCGTGATAGAAGACAATTTCACTCAAAACAATTAGCATAATGCAGCATGATAAAAAGACTATTTCAATCAAAACAATTTAGTTATAATGCATCGTGATATAAAAGATCATTTCACTCAAAGCAATTTAGTTATTATGCATAAGTAGTTATAATGCATAAAGAGAAAATGAAAAGAACTGAGAAAAGAAAAGAAAAGAGAAAGAACTCGTATTTTACATAACCCAATCCTCAACAATGGGAAGAAAAGAAAAGTTTGCTGAACTGCAGAATTTCGTCAACTCTCTGAAGAAACCACAAGACCTTTATACCCTACCCCGCCACATAGAAGTGGGGTGAGACATACATGGGTGTCATCTTTATGTCCATTCATGGACTTCAGTTTTAACCAAGAGGTCAGTTATTTACATATCAGAGAGAGATGCTGAGTACAGGCATGCAAAACACTAGTCCATATATGGAGATGGTCAGAACATAATCATGCAAGACATATATCTCTATATAGAAAAGAGCTGACCCTACTGGGACCCTACTGGTCAACCAGAGACACCTGTTCAACCAGAGTGTGTCCAGTCACACAGAGTTCATCTGTGAATATCAGTTTGTGTATTTCTACAACAAAGCTGGAAATACTGTGTATACTAATACATTGTGTTGAGACCTCTCAAACGGTTTATAATATTACATACAATGTTATCAATCTTAACATGTATCTACAGCAGATATCAAATATCTCCACATTCTCTTTTCGGTCACATATTTACCTCAGGACTTCTGTAACAGCACGGGGAGCTGGCCCCCACTGAGCGCGCTCCAGGTTGTGAAGGCAGAGACGGACACTTCCTGTAAACAGGCGTGCCAGCAGGCGGGCCTGATCTGTGAACCGGCATTCTTCCCCAACCTCAACAACGCCACAAATCTTGCCACGTAAGTCCTACCATGTTCTTTTGCATAAACAATGAATTCAATCACATGAATGTTTTTTCCTGTGTGGTTCAAAGACATGGTTTGAAATGGCTTGTATGCATGCTGAGGGGAAGCACTCACAAAACACACCTGTCATGAACAGGGCCGCTCTAGCACTTTGGTTGCCCTAGGCGAGATTGAGTTTTGCGCCCCCCCTCCCATATATTAACTTAACTGCTTTACTTTGCATAGCAGTTTTTCACCCACTTATAATTCTACTATTCTACATTGCAGTTCAACAATAAATGGTGCATGCACAACAAACACCAGAATAGTTTCAGAACATTTTCTTTTTTAGTATTTTAAATAATTTATTACACACTCAAAGTTAGGATTAAATTAACTCCATAAACTGTGACAAAAACACTCTTTTGTTCAAATATGTTTATTGAACAAACCTCAAAACATGGTACAAGCTGTATAGGGAATGACTATGGTTAACAAGGTTTGACAGTTTTTTTCCCTTACACACAAACACAGAAGGCTGGCCAGTCAGCAGGATCTATAGGTTCTCCCTGGATATCAGGAATTGCGGAGGGTGAGGTGTCTGCAGGCGGCAGTGTAGTTTCACTGGTGCCCTGAGTGCTTGATGTGGTCCTTCACCTTCACCTGTATTCAAGCAAATTGTATAGCCAGACAAGCGGTGTTTAATATAATACCGTATTGGTCCGAATATAAGACGGCCTTTTTTCCCCTCGAAATAGGTCCAAAAAAGTCGGGTCGTCTTATATTCGGGGTCTAGTATTCAGAGCGCAGTTTCTCTTCTTCGGCGCTCCCTTTAAATGTCAATACACATTCGCGGGCACAGATGGCGCCAAAAATTCGTTCCGGACGGAGGGAAGAGGCGTCCTTAACAACCAGCCCGTTACCGGTGTTTAAAGATGGAAAGACAGGCTGACCATTTAGAGACAAGTGGCTCAAAAGTGGGCCAGGTCAATAAACAACAGCGGAGGAGCTATGATGCCAATTTATGATGCCAACTCGTTCTGGATGCGTTCCGCGGACATCTGACTGAGCCCGTGAAAAGTCAGGTGCGAGCAATGAACGGGGATCTTGTGATCATACCAGGGGGAATGACAAGCCAGCTACAGGTGTTGGACGTAGTTGTGAACAAGCCTTTCAAGGATAACCTGCGAAAAAAATACACAGAGTGGCTCCTGTCTGGCAACCACGCACTCACACCGACCGGGAAAATACAGAAGCCGTCAGTCCGTCTACTGTGTGAATGGATCCTGCATGCATGGGATGCTATTCCCTCACAGAGCATCATCGATGGCTTTAAAAAATGTTGCATCTCAAATGCATTGGACGGCAGCGAGGATGACGTGCTTTGGGAGGAGCCGGTGGAAGCGCAGCAGCTGGGGAGCGATGACAGCGAGAGCGAACACAGCGGGGCAGAGGACGTGTGTGAGGGATAGAGAGACATCGGAGGAGAAGTTTGGCGAATTTTTGTTAAGTTTAGTTAAATGTGTGGCCTGTATTTTCTCTGTTATTTAAAAATGTTCACAATGTTGCTTTATTATTGCTTGATATTAATTTTGAATCATACTGTACATAGTTTGTCTTTGTGTTTAATTCACTGTGTTTTTAATATTGTTATTTTAAAATAAAATGAAGTTCTTTGTTCGGCAAATCTAGTCTGCAAATCTGTTTTTCTAAATGTTTGTGTTGAAAAACGGGGGGTCGTCTTATAATCAGGGTCGTCTTATATTCGGACCAATACGGTAAGTGAAATGATCATGAATGTGGTTGAACTTCTTTAAGAAAACAAGCTATTGTATTTAATACATGCTAACATGTTTCTATTGTACTTTAAAGTATGGATGTGGCTTGAATAAATACTATTAAATAGACTCACCTGATGCAGGCTGTGTGTTCCTGGCCCCTTGAGTACTACTGGATGTCCCTTCTCCTGCAGCTGTATTTAAACACAGAGTTCATCCATGCTGTTCATTACACAATTGCATTTGGTCATTTCTATCATCCTACCACATAGTTGCATTGTACAAATACATTTTATCTGACCATGTAACTTGTAGTAGATAAATTACAATTACTGCCACCACTGCTACAAGGCTAAATAATGCTACTGATTACAATTAGTAGTATTAATGTGATGTGATTATGAAAGTAATAATTGATAATAATAATAACAATAAAACAAACAGCAACAATAGTACTAGTTGTGTAGGCTACTTACAAAGTTCAGAGGGAGGCGAATCAGGCGTCCTTTCTCCAGCAGGTGCCGGCCTCTGAAAAAATTGCCTGAGTGCATCTGGCCAATTTAAAACAAAAATAAAAAATAAAAACAAAACAAAACAAAAAACACATATACATTTTAGTATATTCCTGGGGAGGAACTGTACAGAAGGGTGAACACCACCACTATCCCCCAAATGGTTACTGTGTGTGTATGCACCTGCTAGTTGTGAATTCACTAAACAGAACTTATGCCATTTATAATGAATGTAGACAGCAACTGTACTTTTCATAACTAGCATACATTATCCAGATACTGGTCTTTTTACATGTACATCCATGTAGGTTATCAGTGAAGTTACGTTTGCTAGTAATAGCCTACGTAGCAAATTAGCAAAGTAACAGTTGCTAGCTAGCTATAGCTAGCCTAAGTGACAGCAATGAAACGTCCAATATTAGGTGATGCACAATACTAAATGTCTTTCGTTTGACACCTTAATGGCTGAGATGAGAAGACTTACCTCTATACTTGACTTTCTTTTCCTCTTCTTCTTTTTTTCGTTTTCGTCCCTGTGCTCCAGATGGTTTAGACCGCTTCATTTTTGCAAATGTCACGGGCCAGTCAAAGTGGCCGTGCAATAGATTTTTCAGATCGCGCACATTTTTCAGACCGCACAAACATATTTTTTTTTTGGAGTGAGCCATCTTTGCAATAGAAGATCTTTGATGTGACGTGTCGAGTCTTGGCCAATCAGCGTCCCGTTTTCTCGACAAAAAAATCAGATTTTTGGCCGAGTTATTGTCATCTCCGTAATAGAACATCTTTGATGTGACGTGTCTTGGCCAATCAGCGTTAAGATGTTTACAGCGCCCGTTTCTCAATATGCGTGTCTCTTATGACGATAAACCCGTGACAAAACTAAAGAGCGCAAATGAGCTCCACGAGAGCGCGCAAATCAAACAGCTGCGCGCGTAATTTACTTTGACGAGCGCTTTTACATCACTACGCGAGTAAAATCCCCGCCCACGAAAGCAAAAGTTGCTCTCGCGCGAGCAAAAGTCCCTCTCGAAGCTTTAACCTGCTCGCTCTCAAAGCTTTAACCTGCTCGCTCGCGTGTCTGTTACCTGCTCGCGCTCGAGTAGATTTTTTGACAGTAAGTGGGCGGACCCAGTCACCATCGATCTCTACATCTAATTGGTTACAATCCTCGGCTTCAGATTGGCTGGAATGCATTTCTCACCAGCACACTGGGAACAATGGCGGATGAGAAAACACAACTGAAAGTTGACGTTCTCTGAATACTACTGTTATTGAGTCACAAAATGTAATTTTAGGATGTTTTCAAGCGAGAAGTTAGTTATTTAAGCATCAAATCTGTCGTCGGTTTGTCCAGAATCAGCCGACTTAAAAAGATACGCCGACGGGTTGAGTTCCTGCTGAGGGACCGTGAGCTCCGCAGCACCGGGCCGTCAGCGCTCTGTCTGCCCGCCGAGAGCAGCCTGATCCCGGCAGGACTTTTTGAAATGATCCGCTGGCTCCGATTTCTCCGTAGCGGTTAAACATGAGATATAATTCGTTTTTGAGGATCTAACGAGCAATCTTTATTAGTTTATTATTTATTCACAGTAACGTTACATCAGTTTGACTGAGGGAAAGGTTAAGATTTATAACTTAAGATTTTAATTTAACTTTTACTTTAAACTGCAGCGGTGTCTTATTACTTTTGACCAAATTGTTTGCAATTTTATATATAAACATAGTTCTAAACACAATATATATACAATTATATGTATTTCTGTATTTGTTATTTTGAGTGTGTATATGTGAGTTTACCTTGTATTGATTCAAGATTATTTTATTGTCATATGCACAGATAACAGGCAGTTATTCTGTACAATGAAAAGCTTATTTTGCTGGGTCTTCCTAACACACAGAATTACAATAAACTTAAGGTAAAAAATAAGACACAAAATATAGTGACAGTATTGCACAAAAATATGTATAAAGTGCACTATGCATTGCTACAATATCCAAAGTATGGCCGTGACATGAAGTCACAGCAGCAGGAAGAAACTGTTTGTCAGTCTCGTAGTATCTCTATTGATATTGTCTTTAATAAGGGATCTGCATGTCATTTAGTTTGTTGCATACGCCTAATAAATACCAAACAGTGTTTCAAGGCAGTTAATGTATCTTGGGTGTGTCCAAGTTAAAGAACTATTCAAGAAAGGGTCAAATACAATTACAACACAAGATAAAAGGACTAAATAAGAGGCACAGACCTTTTATTCTATTGGAGGCACCGCCAGTTAATTCCGTTTTTAGAATAAGAGAGCAGCAATTGTAGGAACCATTATATTATATCATAGCGCCATCACTTTTAAAACTGTACCCAGGACCCCACCCATAGTACTACTACACCTAGCAGATTCATATAATAGTATAGATACATGGGACGTGTGTAACATAAATAAACACAATATATATATAACATTATGTGTATCTGTTTATATATACTTATATAGATACAAATATAATTGCAAACAATTTGGTCAAAAGTAATAAGACACCACTGTAGTTTAAAGTAAAAGTTAAATTAAAATCTTAAGTTATAAATCTTAACTTTCCCTCAGTCAAACTGATGTAACGTTACCGTGAATAAATAATAAACTAATAAAGATTGCTCGTTAGATCCTCAAAACCGAATTATATCTCATGTTTAACCGCTACAGAGACTCAATAACAGTAGTATTCAGAGAACGTCAACTTTCAGTTGTGTTTTCTCATCCGCCATTGTTCCCAGTGTGCCGGTGAGAAATGCATTCCAGCCAATCTGAAGCCGAGGATTGTAACCAATTAGATGTAGAGATCGATGGTGACTGGATCCGCCCACTTACTGTCAAAAAGAAAATCTACTCGAGCGCGAGCAGGTAACAGACACGCGAGCGAGCAGGTTAAAGCTTCCAGAGCGAGCAGGTTCAAACTTTGAGAGCAACTTTTGCTCGCATAGTGATGTAAAAGCGCTCGTCAAAGTAAATTACGCGCGCGGCTGTTTGATTTGCGCGCTCTCGTTGAGCTCTTGCGCGCTCTCGTGGAGCTCATTACGCGCTCTTTAGTTTAGGCATTGATTTGCCTCCATAGTCTCTCTGTACTTGATGAGAAAACTCACATCTGAATCGCCCCCCGGTCGCGTGGTCGCGAATTGCTCACAGTGCTGAAATGTGCGCTGTGAGGGCGCCCCCAACCCATTTGTCGCCTTAGGCAGTCGCCTAGTTCGCCTATAGCAATCGCCGGCCCTGGTCATGAATGTAGTTCTGACTTAGTTATTTATTTCAGAATCAGAATCAGAATCAGCTTTAATGGCCATGTAAATTTGCACATACATGGAATTTGACTCCGGTTTCACTTGCTCTTCGTACTTTTTTTTCCACACACAATATACAAGATAAATATAAAAAATATAAAAAGGACATTAAAGACAGTAGTAAAACAACAAAAAAGTGCAGATAGTGCAGATGAAGAGTCTGTTTAACTGTTCATCAGAGTGACGGCCAGTGGGAAGAAGCTGTTCCTGTGTCTGGTGGTTTTGGCGTACAGTGCTCTGTAGCGCCTCCCAGAGGGGAGGAGTTGGAACAGCTTGTGTCCAGGGTGTGAGGGGTCTGTGGTGATCTTTACAGCCCGCTTCCTGACTCTGGCGGTGTGCAAGTCCAGGATGGAGGGCAGGCTGCAACCAATGGTTCTCTCTGCAGACCTGACGATCCGTTGGAGTCTGACTCTGTCCTGTTTGGTGGCCGATCCAAACCACACAGTGATGGAGGAGCAGAGGACAGACTGGATGATGGCGGAGTAAAACACGATCAGCAGCGCCTGAGGCAGGTTGAACTTACTGAGCTGGCGCAGGAAGTACAGCCTCTGCTGGGCCTTTTTCCGGATGGTGTTGATGTTGGTGGTCCACTTCAGGTCCCGGGAGATTGTGGATCCCAGAAGGTCTCCACCGCAGAAACAGTGCTGTTGTGTATTGTTAGGGGGGGGGGGGGGGGGGGGGGGGGTAGTGTTGGGGGGCTCCTCCTGAAGTCTACTGTCATCTCTACAGTTTTGGCCTTGTTCAGCTCCAGGTGGTTCTGGCCACACCAGAGGACCAGCTGTTCAACCTCCCGTCTATACGCAGACTCGTCCCCGTCGCTGATGAGGCCGATGACCGTTGTGTCGTCTGCGAACTTCAGGAGTTTAACAGATGGGTCCCCTGAGGTGCAGTCGTTGGTGTAGAGGGAGAAGAGCAGTGGAGAGAGCACACATCCCTGGGGGGCGCCAGTGTTTATAGTCCGGGTGCTGGATATGATTTTTCCCAGCCTCACCTGCTGCGTCCTGTCTGTCAGGAAGTTTGTGATCCACCGGCAGGTGGGGGCTGGCACGGTGAGCTGGGAGAGTTTGGGTTGAAGAACCTCCGGGATGATCGTGTTGAATGCAGAGCTCAAGTCCACAAACAGAACCCTTGCATATCTCCCTGGGGAGTCGAGGTGTTGCAGAATATGGTGCAGTCCCATATTTATTGCATCATCCACCGACCTGTTTGCACGGTACTAGTCACCAGAAAACTATTTGGCATTCTACGTTTCTGCCAACATGTTGATATGTTCTGAACAACCCAAGAAAAATACGTCTCATCTCAGCCTCGCTGGTTAGCGTTGTGAAACCTCTCGTTAGTTTCAGGCAACAAAACTACTTCAGGGTTAAGGGTTAGAAACAAACATCACATGGTTCATGTTAAATTAAGAGACTCCTCTGATTGTATAGAAGTCTATGAGAAAATGACTCTACTTCTCACTTGATTTATTCCCTCAGTAAACATTGTAAACGCGTGTGTTCAAGAATATGCTTTAGGGCGGTCTTACTGTGATTGACAGGTTGCTGCCGCAACCAGAGACTTACACGGTCTCTCTATGTCACTCCTCCGCATTCCAAATATCTTCACTTCATTTTGTTGGTTGCGAAAAAAAACAACATGGCAAGATGTTGATGGCAAAATTGACAATTCACAAACCACTTGGGGATGTTACGATGACGATGTGTTTGAATAGGGTAAATATGGACTTGCACAATATATAATTAGATGTCCATTTACCATGACAACGTTATGTACCGTTAACTCAACGTACTTTCATAACTTTTTAATTCCTCACGCGGGATACAGAGTGTTGGCCACAGCCGTGTCGTCGAACTAGAGTCTTCAAAACCGTAGTCCACAAACCAATGGGTGGCGTCATGGAGACTGCGTCCACTTCTCATATACAGTCTGAGTGAGAGTCTGTTCATTCACTTCAGCCTCTTGATGTATAGTTGAAATTCTCCAACATCATTAGAATGACATACTTTGTTTGTGACTTCATGATTCGATACACAGTCGCTGACCATTTCTTCTGTTTTGTTTTTTTCCAGTCACGGCGTAGATTGTCAAACATCAGAGCTCTCTGACAGCCAGTTGGTGTTTCCGGCCTACAACCGCAGCAATAAACACTGTGTGTTCCAGTCCGACTCTTTGCTCTTCAGCTGCGTGCGATCACACCGGTCCTTGGTCCGCATCTGCCCCTGTAGAGACTACATTAAGGAACAGATAGCGTTATGCAAAGCGTGTATCTAGGTCAGAGGTGGGCAAACTACGGCCCGCGGGCCGGATACGGCCCGCCGAGTATTAATATACGGCCCGCCGAGTATTATAATTATTATAACATTAAAAAAAAATATTTAAAAAAAGTTATTAAAAAAAAGTTATTAAAAAAAAGTTTTTTATTTTAAATAATTATAAGTTATAGTAAAGACCGCTGTAGCGCTTCTCCGTTCCCAAGTTCAGTTTCCCGAAGCACGATGACCACAACAGACCAGCGTTGATGTTTCTTCATGCTTATTTATTGCACAGCGCTCTTTTAGGCTTTTCGTGTGTGCAGCGGCTGTCATTCAGACGCTGTTGTGGGACTACGGATAATATTATGAACCCAGACACCACGGAGTTTGATGTTCCGACGTATGTGGAGTTTACACAACAAGTATAAAGCAGAACTGGTGGTTATTTCCAAGGTGGATGGCAGAATCGGTATCCGTTTTACGGAGATAAGACCGGCGCAGTTCCTGGAGGAGTCGGTGAAATTCACCGAGCTGTGTGCGGCTACGGATAATATTATGAACCCAAACACAAGGGTGTTTCATGTTCCGACATGTTTGGGACTTCCACAACAAGTATAAAGCAAAACTAGTGGTTATTTATTCCATAATCGATACCGGAAAAGACAGCTCTTTTTCACGGAGAGACCCGACGGCGATAAGCCACGCCCCCTTTGTCAAACACTCTCCATCCATCTGATACTGGCCCGGCCCGTCTGTCAAATTTTTTAATTCAATGTGGCCCCTGAGCCAAAAAGTTTGCCCACCCCTGATCTAGGTGGTGGATACAAAAACTAACCCTATGTACATGAAGGTAAAAAAACTCTATGGGTTTTATTTCCAGACTCATGACTCACACTTTCTTAGCCCTAGACCACTAATGTCGGGTGATTTTCCATCCATCCATTTTCAGCCGCTTATCCGGGGTCAGGTTGCGGTGGCAGCAGGCCAAGCAGGCTGACCCAGGCTTCCCTCTTTCTCGCAACCCTTTCCAGCTCGTTCTGGGGGATCATGAGGCATTCGAAGGTCAGCTGGGAGACATAATCCCTCGAGCGTGTCCTGGGTCTTCCTACCAGTTGGACGTGCCTGGAAAACCTCTAATGGGAGGTGTCTAGGAGGCGTCCGAATTAGATGCCCGAACCACCTCAGCTGACTCCTTTCGACACAAAGGAGTCAGCTGGTCAACTCCAAGTATGCTCCTGATGTCCGAGCTCCTTACCCTATCTCTAAGGCCACCCTACGGAGGAAGCTCATTTCGGCCGCTTGTATCTGAGACCTCGTTCTTTCGGTCACAACCCAGAGTTCGTGACCATAGGTGAGGGTTGGAACGTAGACTGACCAGTAAATGGAGAGCTTCGCCTTCCGGCTCAGCTCCTCTTCACCAAGACGGACCGGTGCAGCGCCTGTTTTACTGCTGCAGCCGCACCGATCTGCCTGTCGAACTCCCGCTCCACCTTACCCTCACTCGTGAATAAGACTCCGAGATACTTGAACTCCTTCGCTTATTTTCATTGTGTTGCTTTTGTCGGAGTTGTGTGGGTCATTGTTGTGTAGCTTCATGCTGCTCACTGACATTATTGAAGGTGGGCGTGTCTCTCTGCTCCGATCCCTGTTTTTTTTCAACAAATCAATTTTCACCCGGTGTTCGTGATGGAGGGTGAAAACATTCCGGATGGGTTTTACCAAGGGAGACTTTTCCTTCACTGAACAAGACTCACATGTCCCAGGAATGGGTCCATAGCTCCGTTATTTATATTTGTAATCATATTTTATTGATGATTCACAAATTCTTTACCCGATTTTTACCCTTTTTTCAGCAAATACCTGTTTTTCGTTCTATGAGAAGTTCTATAGGGTAAAATAAAGGAAGAGTACTTCAACTTGCCTTGTATTGTTGTATTTTAATATACACTGTAACAAGTTTCTGTGGTTTTCTACAGTAATATTACTGTATACTGGCCATATTCTTACTGTAGAACTCCTATACCAGGAAAGTGGATCACATCACACCAGTTCTGAGGTCTTTGCACTGGCTTCCTGTCAAACAAATAATTGACTTTAAAATCCTGCTGCTGGTTTATAAAGCACTGAATGGTTTAGGGCCTAAGTATGTTTGTGATCTGCTGCTACCTTATGAACCATCCCGACCCCTCAGGTCGTCTGGGACGGGTCTACTTTCTGTTCCAAGAGTCAGAACTAAACATGGAGAAGCAGCGTTCAGCTTTTCTGCTCCACATATCTGGAATAAGGTTCCTGAAAGCTGCAGGTCTGCTGAGACCCTCAGCTCCTTTAAATCCAGATTGAAGACTTTTCTTTTTGCTCTTGCCTTTAATTGATCCAGATTCAATTGCTGCATCTCACTACTGCATTTTATTTCTTAAACTGCACTGCAACTTTTATTCAATTTTTATTTTTTTATTTAGCTTTTTGACTGTTTTAATGTTTTCTTAACTGTTTTAAATCCTGTTTTCTACTGTTTTAATGTTTTCTTAACTGTTTTAAATCCTGTTTTCTCTGCATTATGTTTTGATGCTCTTAATGGTTTTATGTGAAGCACTTTGAATCGCCTTGTTGTTGAAATGTGCTATACAAATAAACTTGCCTTGCCTTGCCTTGCCTTATACAGCATGTTTCTGTTAATCTGCAAAGCATCATGGTCAAAATGCATTCCCGGGTAAATCTTACTGTAAATTAATGTTGCTGTTAATCACAATACAGTCATTTTGAGCGGGTTTTTCAGCAATACACCATAATCCGTTTTAGCACAGATTTAGCTTTAGGTTTAGCTATCACGCAGACAGAAGGGAAAACAACATTGTTAAACCTCCGTTGTGTTAAACAAACGATGACAGTAGACTATAACGTTGTGTGCCGATGGACACTTGCTTCTCTCGACACAATTGTTGTATTTAAAATGTTGAAATATTAAAATAAATGACTTTTGTTGGAAACAAATCTTCATTTTACACTATGTAATTATTTTACTGTATTCATTTACAGTATTAAAATGAATAAAGTGATGCATGTTACAGTAAACTGTGATTTGCTGTAAACTGTACACAGTTACTGTGATGACAAGTACAGTATTTTGATAACTACTGTAATAACAATGACAGTACTGGGATTATTACTGTAAAAATGACAGTATTCCATGGGTACTCTGATTCATTTTACAGTAGCATACTTTAAAAAATACTACAGCTACTTACTTGCTACTTTACAGTTACTGTAAATACTACAGTAATCTTGTGACAGTGTATTTTATCAGGTACATTATGTTAGTGATAGTGTGACTATTTTTAACATTAGTGTTCTCGGGTTAAAGACTTTGGCTGATGTTTCAGGACATACAAAGGTGTAATGCCTTTACATGTTGCCTTGATGGGGCAGCAACACTGTTTCATGCAAAAGGGCCAGTTGAACTACACCGTTTCAGATTGTGATCAAAGTAGTACAAAGAAGTAAATTGCACTGGTACACTCCCCCCACCTCTCCTCAACCTTTCTCTAATGCAGCTTTAATTAAAAGATATATTTTAGTCCTCATGTAGTCCGCAAACCCCTTAGGCACTCATTCCCTCCTTCTAAGCACTTAATTTGCCAACTAATAGGGGTGAGAATTAGTCTGCGAAGCGACGATCCAGACACAAGAATTCACCCGCTGCCGGTCTGATAGCGACGATAACACTCCGGGGTGTTTCGCAGTCTCCTGTGAAACCAGACAAATGGGCATTCACGCTGTTTTTTTCCAGCCATCTCCTCGAGGTGCTCTTAATGTTGCCATTATCTTCCCAGAGCAGCGAGAGCACAGGAACTGAGATGATGATGTAAACCTGTGAAATAGAATCGTGGCAGGTGAGAGAACAGGCTGAGGTGAGGAACGCAAAGGGGCCAATGCAATGGAGATGATGACGTTGCCGTGATTTAGCAGTACGCCTCTCTGACTGAACCAGAAACAAAGACAAATGTATTTCCATGACCGTAAATACCTCACAGAAACAGTGGCGGCTGGTCGCAATTTTTTTTGGTAGGGCCATCTAATCAATTTCAGCAAACATCCCCATATGATTCAATGCAAAAAAAAATAATCATTACTACTTTGCAGTTAAATATTTTACATTTATTCCAACACATAATAAGGACATCTTATGAATACAATTCAGTATATTACAATATATATATATGTATATATATATATGTATATATATATATACATATATATATATATATAGAATAGAATAGAATACTTTATTGTCATTGTCACGAAAACAACGAAAAACTGTTTAGCAGCTCTTACAGTAAAGACAAACATTAAAAACAACCATAAAAACATTCACATCACAAGTAGACAGATAAATAAGTGGATCATCATAAAGTGCCGCTGCAGATCCCTCCTGTCCTCCACTGTGCAGCTAGCAAACCACACAGTGCAGCAGGAGGTCAGGAGGCTCTCAATGGTTGCCCGATAGAAGTTTATCAGCAGGTGTTGAGGAAGGTGAGCCTGCTTCAGCTTCCTGAGGAAGTAGAGCCTCTGCTGGGCCTTCCCCACCTGATGGGAGATGTTTTTGGACCAGGTGAGGTCTGATGAAATGTGGACTCCGAGGTATGTGAAGCAGTCCACCCTCTCCACCTCCTCTCCACGTACACGGAGGGCAGCGTGCTCCACCAGCCTTGCTCTCCTGAAGTCTATTATCATTTCTTTTGTTTTTGTTGTGCTTAAGTCCAGGTTGTTATGTGAACACCAATGTGTCAGATGTTGGATCTCCTCCCTGTAGGCTGTCTATAATATATATATATATATATATATATATATATATATATATATATATATATATATATATATGTCACATACCCCTCCGAAAGATAGTCCTGCGCTTGACTGATGATTTCACATGTATTGATAAATTCCCAAGACCAACGTAAGAGTTGTGTACAAATGCACAAAAATTATAATTATGTTTGCTTTTTTTAATAATTAATAATATTATAAATATATCTTTTTTTTCTTTTCTTTTTTGGTGGCTGGAGGTGGGGCCAGGTCCCGTGGCCCTCTATTGGCCGGCCGCCACTGCACAGAAGCTTTATTGGATGATGTGTCTGTGTCAGTTTGGCTGACCTTTCAACAGGAAGTTATAATGTCAATGTGCAGAGAGGGCGAAGCAAGTAAAACAGGCAGTCACACACTGATACTTGCACTAAAATGATTTACTTCTCCTCCATATAGTTATTATTGACTGATATTCATGGAATAAAGAAAATATATCAAACTAATAGTCCACGAAGAACACTTTCTTCACAACAGTATGGATGACATCTATGTAACAGTGTGAAGATAACTGTATATTTTATATTTATGTATTCATCCTCCTTACTTTTTCCTTCCAGAACCATCAGCTGATTGTTCAGGTTGACAACAAATGTATATGATTGGACACATGTGATGCCGTATTGATTATTTCTGATACAGACTGACTCCATGACTTAGTACCAGTACGGATGGGATTGGTGCTGGTTCCCATCCTGCTCTGGTACACGATACCTGACAAACCTTCCATGACAACTGTGTGTTTGCTAAAGCAAAAGAAACATGTCTCAACATTGAGCAGGATAAAACTTTATTCGTCAATAAAACTTTGCTTTTTGACAAAGAGATACTCATAGTTACTTTACATAAATAAACAGAGTTTTTACATCATCTGTTACCACTGATGTCATTACTGTACTAACAGACAAATTATATATTCTGTTACAGTCAGATTTATTGGAAATTCAATTACACCTTTCCATGTACAGTATGTTGTGTTTTGTATATACTGTATGTGTATGTGTGTGTGTGTGTGTGTGTGTGTGTGGCTGCAATGCACTGAAGCTGTGAGGGTTTTTACACGCCCATGCAAAGCTGACCAGCAACAGAGAAGTGGGTAGTATTGCTATCATAATTTTGTGAAATGAAGTCAAATGTACGGTTTAAGCGGTAATAATAATACGTCCCCCCATCCGTACTAGAGTATAATTGAATGAAACACGCATGTCGGAAGAGAGGACGGATGCCGTCGACGGTCCGGCACAGTTCAGAGGTGGACATGTTTCTGAGCTGGCTCAATGGAACAATGATTCAAATATCACGCCACCTGTCAAACGAGTGCGTGCTTGTGCAAATGCATGGTCCGAGGGGATGGTTTCACAAACCTCTAGTGGTAGTGGGTGTGAGGGTTCAAACATTTCATTTGGTGGTGGAAAGAAAGACAAAAATCCCATTGTAGATGCTGCTGATCATAGCAGCGTCTGTCCATTACATCAGCCGTTACTAAGGAGTGTCAGGGGGCCATGGCAGCACCGGGCCTAAATGTCATGAAGCATGAACGTGCACAAAGTTGCATGAAAATAAGTGCAAAGAGGAGAGGTAGAAAGGACCCGTTGCCAAGATCAAAATAGTAATCAGTTCATCAGGACACAGTCTAGTTAATATGAGCAGCATGGCATGTTAAGCGCACTGTTACTAAGAGTTACGATGAGTTTGTTCTGTCCTCTGTGTGGTGGTTGTTAGCATGTAAACACTGTGCTTTGCGAGTAAAAGTCTTTGTAGAGATTGTCTTCTGTGCATCGGAGGGGAAAACATTACAAATCAGTGTGCTGTTGGTGAGTCGTAGCGGTGTGAGCTGGTTCACGCCGACCGTTTATATATTCTTCACACGATGAAAAGGAAAGATAACAATCAAGAAGTTTGCACCTCGTCCAGTGTGCCAACTGAGAGCTGGTAATTACAGAGTGGAGTGGATGTAGGCGCGTCCAGGATCGCCGCCCAGGGCTTTGTAACTGGCCTCAGCTCGGGGGTACATTTAGACTCTCTCCCTTGGATCCAGAGCACTGAATACTGATTACATCTCTTGTAAGGGCGGCCGTCTGCCACAAGGGGGCGCACCAGCACTCTGGATCCACATTTACAGGAAGAAACCAGGTCGGAGCAGTTTCCCTCATGTTAGAGGCTGAAAAGTATGTTTGGTCACGGGTAGCGTGCTCTTTCAATACCTGCTTGTGTGTCTTTGTTGCCTATGAATTATTTATGTCAATTGATTTTAAGCTTCCTTGATCTCAATACATTTTGAATCAGATAATTCCATCAATCTGTTTCATGAATCTAATTGAATTGTTTACTCAATGCTTACATTTTAATGAATCCACACGACTCATTGGTTGTTTAAATCTGTAGTGTCCCTTGTAAGGTTCAGTAAAACAACGGGGATTTGTGCCACCTGGGTTCCAACGTGTAAAACAATGATTTGCCTGTCAATCATTTCTTCTTTTGACACCTTGTCATAAGTGACAGCGCTGGCAGATCCCACCTACATCCAGTCTGAGGTTTTCACTGACAGTGCAAACATTTACAGTAAGACTTATCATTTCACCAATATTCTACAGTACTATGTAAAACAACATTTACAGTATAAGCGCTATAGAGTAAACATTTTCTTTTTTTTTACCATATGCAACATTGATCATCCTGCACTGCAACTATATGCTGCCTACTCCAAAAAAAAGCCTAATATGTCGGCCATACAAAGTACTACGACTATATTTGTGACTTTTTGCTACCGATGCACCCGAACAGTGAAATAAACATTTTTTACAGACCGTGTAGTTTGTATTTACATTCAGTTTGTTGCACACACTGATGGATGATGACGATGGCAACATGCAGAACGAATGCTATGCAATGGAAATGTATTCCCACTGGCTGCTTTATCTTTGTCGTTGTGCTTTGTTTCTTAGGTTTTAAACTTTTTGTCATCCCACTTTCCACAGTAAACGTTGCAGTCAACACGAGAGAAAAAAAAAGAAGAATAAAACATTAATAAAATAATAGTAACAAAGCAATAAATAGCCAAACTGGATTCAGTACAAAATTCCATAGAGACAATTGTGATATTAGGATAATAGCAAATGGTACCAGAGACTTTCCTGCAGAGTTCAGTTCTTTTACATCTTGTGTTACAGCAAACAAAATACAAATATATAAATATTGAGACCTTTTATTCCATCTTACCCTTAACAACTTGGATTTTATTACTGTTCTTCGGTTGATAGAAGAGCTGCTGAATGGATTTCAGTAATTCACTGACCTATTTACGTGAGTGTGAAAAACAAATCAAAGGATACGCACAATATATGTCGATGAAAGTCAGATACAGAAAGTCAAAACACACCAAGTACCCTCAAATCAATTCTTAGTTATTGACAACCTGTTGTGCTGAACTGTCGGTAACAAACACCGGCGGGTGACGGAAAGTCGGCTAATTTGTGCTCGGATACATTACCCACAGTGCAGTGTGTGTATACGACGTGTGCACTTTAGCTTTACAGCCTTCCTATGGCAAATGTTTGTCCATAACGTCTCCTGTGCTCTTTACTGCTGTGTGCTCTTAGTCGACGGGTTTCTAAATGAAGGCTGATGTCACCGCGTTTTGCCGATGCTTGACCACTTTCCTCGGTCTCTCCTCCTCTCTCAGCGACAGAATTAGGATGTACGGCGGCCGCTTCAAAGAAAGGAGGCTGGCGGGGTTTTGACAGGAACTTTCTGTCTGATTTAGGAAGCCTGTACTTAACAATAACTAGAAATAGAATACAATTGAAATAAATAAAATGAGTGAGGAGCCCTCAGCTCATCTTGTAATATACTGTATATGTTCTTAATTAAGAGACAATAGACAAAGAAATCCGTAAAGAGCTCATTATTAAGTTTTCTCAAGAAAATCACATGGGGTGAGTATTTTCTGTAGGCCTCATTGAAGTATAATCACCATTTGATCATTTGGGATTTTGCTCCCCATTATTTCCACCATGAGGACAAATATATACTGTAGTCTCTCACAGTGTGGAAAACTGCGACAACGTGAATAAATGGTGTCATTGAAGCAGCAACTATTGCATCTCCGTTCCAGTCGAACAAACCCAAAGCTGTGAGACTCAGCTCTCTTGCTTTTTCCTTATTCTTGCTTTTGATATCGAAACTGGTGGTATCACGAACAAAAGAGAGCAGAAAATAAAATAAAAAAAAGTGTCTTCTCCCCAGGATGGGGTCTTCAATCGCGTCCTTTTCCCTCAAAGTCTCGCCGACATCCGTGTTTGTGCGTGCATGCATGTGTGTCATGTCTGAATGTGGGATTGCGCTATGTATAGTGCACAGCGTGTGTGTGTGTGTGTGTGTGTGTGTGTGTGTGTGTGTGTGTGTGCGTATATATTTGTGTGTATGGGAACCTGGTTTTGTCGATTCTGTATGAGCTGCATGTACAGGTGAGATGTGTATCAAAGTGTGTATGAAAGACAGAGAGAAGAGGGCGTAGGGCAGGACGTAGGAGGCAGGAGGCAGGAGGCAGGAGACAGGAGGGCAGGAGGCAGCCAGGTGTGTGTGTGTGTGTGTGGACGTGCTCGTCCGGTCAACACACACTCTCACTCAAAGCGTTCGTAGTTCCTCGTCTGTCTCACACGGGGCACCATGTCCATCAGGAGCCTGCGGGCGCAGAAAACACGCTCATTAGAAAGTGTGCACGTTTGCAGGTGTGCACGTGTAGCAGAGCGGGCCCCGAGAGCTCGTCCACCGGTCGTCATCGGCCGGTATTTGTTCTACTCAGTTTTCCCGGTGGTCTCCGTAAAGACGACTTTACAGATGACTCATCGGTTCTGGAGTGGAACTTCTTCAGAACTCATTCGCCTGCTTCTTTCTCTTTAATTTGCTCTCCGAGCTCCACACAGCTGGCTCCACACACGGACCCGGCTCCGCGG
This sequence comes from Myoxocephalus aenaeus, assembly GCA_038501785.1. NCBI lineage: Eukaryota > Metazoa > Chordata > Actinopteri > Perciformes > Cottidae > Myoxocephalus > Myoxocephalus aenaeus. The sequence goes on along the minus strand of JBAMJR010000154.1, from coordinate 7,966,529 downwards.
CCCCGGCTCGCCATCTGCGGCGGTAGTTTCGCCTTCTGTCTGATCTGTTTTATTTCTGTGAGACGCGAGCAAATCTGGCCAGAAAACACACTGGTTTGTCTGTTAGAGACTATAAAAAGGCATAAAGGATATATGATGTGATATAAAAGTCTCCTCTGATAAAATGCTTTCCATGTTCGCCAAATTATTCACTCCATGGCACAATTTGAATGGTATTTAAAACATGGTTCACTTCAATATCCACATATTCTTTCAAACATTTCAATTTTTTTTTGAATTATGTTTCTGACCTTTAACTCGCGAGTCTCACTTTGTGGCAATGCGGCAAGGAAACGTAGTGTGGTTTTTGAAAGGCTAAATGCCAACAAATATGGATTGAAGAATATTTTGTTAAAAACATGTTGTGTATTTGGGAAATTATTTATTAAACATTAACTTTTGGAATTGGAAATGTTTGGATCACACATGTCTTAACAATCCTTCGCGGCCACCGCTAACCGGAGCGCCGCGGTGTCGCCGTCCGTTTTGGCCCTCGGCCACACACCTCTGTTCACATGTGAGTCTGGCATTAACGGAATATGGATTTAGGAATTATGAAATATTTCAAATCAATAGGTCAAAGAAATGTAAACTGTTGGTTTTATATCTTACTTGACGCCATATGCCAAAATGATGAGTCCAATGAGAACTCCGATGGTGCCATCCAGAAACCAGACGTCAGGATGGTGCTTGACGACTTCGGCGCTGATCAGAATGGAGAATCCCATGATGGAGCCGACCAGAGAGTTAAACCCTGAAAAACACACAAATGGACAAAATGTCACGTGTGTTTATGAATTGAATGTATGAGTAATGAAGTAGTTTCCGTTGCCCAAACTTAAAGGGACAGTACACTCAAACATACTTATTTCTACTCTTTCTTGCTGTAGTGCTCATGCTACTCATCAGTCTACATTGTTTTTTGCTTTGTCTCTAGAGATATCTGCCTTCTCTGCAGTATAATGAGACTATGTGGCATTTGGCTTGTGGTGCAAAACAATAAATAAAACATTTTAAAAACTCAACAGCAATGCTTCTTTCCCGAAATTTTGAACTGGTTACTCAAGATAATCTAGACCTTGTTGTGGGCCGTTTCATGTTACAACTTTGGTTGACAGAAAATAGTTCCTTCATAAAACGGCTCACAAAAAAGGCAGCACTACAGGTAAGATGACCAATTTGCATTTGGGATTTTGGGGTGAATTGTCCATTCAAATAAGCATCACTGAGGATTTAGACAATTATTATTAAAAGTGCTACACAGATTTGAACGTAAATAGCATCTAATTATCTGAGGCCTTTTGGTGTGAAAGGAATAGTTTGACATTGTGGTTGATTCACGTTTTTTGCTTTCATGCTGTGAGTTATGTGAGAATACTGATGCAACTATCATGTCCGGAGGCTTCAGTTCATAAGAAACAGCCAGTTAGCGTAGCTTAGAGCATAAACACTAGACAGAGGGGGAAACAGAAACAAAAAAACAAACAAAAGAAAGCTTTAAAGCTCAGTAATATATATCATTTGTTAAAACTGTACAAAAGCTGAAGTGTAAAAAATGAACAACAATAACTGTGGTTTTGTGGAGATTTATGTCTCCAAATATTTGTTGGCCAAGCGCAGGGACTTCCTGGAGTTCCTTTGAAACACAAATGGCTATAAATGCTCCGTAATTGTTGAATAAATCTACTGTCTTTGAGTTACCCGGTATAGCAGCTGATGTTTTTTTTTAATATAATTACATTTCTCCTCGTGTGGAGAACAGTGGGTTATTGTCTCGCCTGCAGTAAGTGTGGAGTCTTGTGGGAAATAAATCCAGTCTCTGAGAACAGCAACCTCAGGTTTATTGGATTGATGCCCTGCACGTTCAGAGACCTGGGGATAGCAGCATGTGTGTGTGTGTGTGTGTGTGTGTGTGTGTGTGTGTGTGTGTGTGTGTGTGTGTGCACTGTGCTTTTGTTCACCTGCACATGTCTGTGAGCAGCCAGTCAGGGTCATAACCTTTTAGTTCTTTCAATCCAGTTGTGAGGGCAAGTTTCTCTCTCTCTCTCTCTCACACACGCACACGCACACACGCGCACACGCGCACACACACACACACACACACACACACACACACACACACACACACACACACACACACACACACACACACACACACACACTTGTTTTGTGTTTGGGGTTAGAGCAGCCTAAAGTTTACAATGGGTTCATTATTTTGGAGAGTTATTTAGATGTTTTGCTAATTTATTTGACAGTGGCTTCATTACTTGCAGATTAAGCCTCTGAAGGACTATAATGAGAAAAAAAAGTGACATATTGTTGTACAGTTAATTTAACTACCCAACAGAAAATCAAATAATAAAATTAGCTCCATCTAGATCGACTAAAACCCTGGAATGCCTCTGACAAGAAAAGGCGACAGTAATAATAGCCCAATAATAATATACAATAATATCGCTCTGACAGGAGCCAAGAAGTAATTGTACCCTTCATACTATACACACTTTTACAATGTGATGCTGCTAGTTTTACTGGAGTAAAAGATCCAAATACATCTCCTCAATCGTTTTTAGGGCCCTATTTACGAAAGTCAGTTTTGCAACTGCTCTGGTTGAGTTATTTGTCATTAGCAGGGTAGAGACACACTGAGAGGCTAAATAAATGACTAATGAGTGATGGAAACACAATCATTTTCCTGGGCATTTTGGGAGCCAAATACTATTTCCTATCGCTGGAGCCATTTGTAAGCTTCGTTTAGACCTCTTAGACTGGTGCAGTACTCATTTGTGTGTGTGCGTGTGTGTGTGTGTGTGTGTGTGTGTACACTACCGTCAGTGATGAGTGCCCGGCTAGTCAGCACTCTTCCCAGCATGAACTTGGCCACAGCCAGCACAGCACATGTGAGTCCGCTCACGATAGCAACGCTGTAGAGGAAGTCGTCCTGTGGAGAGACAGGGAAGAGAATATGTGTATAATAGGTTGTGGCAAGCGTGTGTGTGTTTAACAATAAAGCAAAGCACACAAACAGACTGAGAGACAGTGTCCGTAAGGCAAACACTGAGCAGCGCCAACATTATCAGTCAGACAGAATGACCCACAAAGCCCGTCTCAGCTCAGCCATCAATAATAGATAGACAGACTCCACTTGGTGCATCAACCCAAGGTCATTCGAATTTAAGTGATGTGAGGGCCGAGAGTTTTTGAGTGTCAACCAGACTCAGCACAAAACCTGCACTCGGCCCCGGAGTGGCTCCCTTTCAGAGTTAATTGGGCCAACCGAGGGGGAGGAAGACGGAGACAAGGTGGAGAGACAAAAGGAAGAGAGAAACTGAGGTCGATAAGACTCACACGAGAGAAGACTCCAACTCTATTGTTTTCGTCAGACTTCACATTTCCTCCCCGGGCACTGGGGCACTCAAGGCTATAACGTATAAACCGACCGGCGTAGCGATCGGTGCTCAGACTCTCCTCACACGAACAGATGTAATGGGCCTTTATTCACGGCAGACATATTTACTGACTCATAGCGGGACAAAGGCACAGGCGCCACGAACAACATGAACCACCGTTCTCCGCTCTACGCATGACAGTGTGACGTTGAGCCGCCGCACAACAGCAGGACCCTGAAACTAAAGCAGCAGAATGGAACGCGGCACTCATCGTGATGAAGCTTTTATTCTGCTTTATATTTGAACTTCCCTTTCAATTTCCACTGAAAACAGTTCTTACTCAGATGCTGTTTTTAACCTGATGTTCTCCGTGTCCCCTTCTACATGTCACATTGCTTCCTGTCGGACTAGATGGTGACGTTGTAGACATTGTCATGACCCGGCTCTTGAATGGCCAGGTGCTCCCAATTGTGCTGATTAGCTCCACCTACTAGGGACGACTAGGGACCTGCAGGACACACAGACAAGCCAGAGTCATGGCTTACTGGATGTAACGTTACTAGTGGTGCTTTCCCTACTATGACGAGTTCAAATGCACCGACATAATACGTAGCTATTGAGTCTGGTCTCATCCATCATTTGTAGAAATACCTATCCCTATACCCATTCATAGATATCACCCCCAAATCCTTAATTATGTTATCCACGTAATCGTGAACAAGGAAGAATAGAGACCGCAAAAGCTCACACAGGGCCTGTGAAGACGGAGTTTTATTTTAAAAAGACCATGTGGACACAAGCGTGTGTTGCTGCCTTTCGTGGGAAAACGCACGACAAATTTGAAGTAACTTTTCGTAAGTTATCATACGAACAGTTGTATGAGGATACGTTGAAATAATTAATAGTTTACTCTGTAGTGTGCCGCTAACTTCTGCCACTTGGCGTCACCGTGACACAAACTCCACAGTTGTGACGACATCGATGACAGCCGTGGAGTGGGAAGATATGACACATTGCATTGTGGGATTGTTAAGAGGAAGGGCCTACCATGCACCATGCACATTCCTCTTTTACATTGATTTGTGGGAACTTTCAGGCCATTAACTTGTGCAAACATTTCACACTAAAATAAAATGGTTAACGGTATACAGTGAACTATGCAGTGAAGTGATTTCACTACAACGTAATGTATATATGCCTGAACTTTATTAAAACAGTATAGTAAAAACTTTTCTACATGTACATGTTTGTACATTTCTCAGTCTTATTTGGTAGCTGGTTAAGGTACAACAAATATCTGAAAGTCATCAAGTAATTCAGGGAAGCGTTAAACACATTTTTCATTACTTTGGCTCTGTACACCGCAACAATGGAGTTGAAATGAAAACTTTCAGCTTTAATTTGAGGGTATTTACATCCAAATCAGGTGAACGGTGTAGGAACTACAACAAATTCAAAAGTGGCCACCCCGTTTTTAAGGGACCAAAAGTAATTGGACAAATTAATATAATCATAAATCTAATTGTCACTTTTAATACTTTGTTGAAAATCCTTTGCAGTCAATGACAGCCTGAAGTCTGGATTCCATAGACATCACCAGACGCTGGTTTCGTCCCTGGTGATGCTCTGCCAGGCCTCTACTGCAACCGTCTTCAGTTCCTGCTGGTTCTTGGGGCATTTTCCCTTCAGTTTGGTCTTCAGCAAGTGAAATGCATGCTCAATTGGATTCAGGTCAGGTGATTGACTTGGCCATTGCAGAACATTCCACTTCTTTGCCTTAAAAAACTCCTTGGTTGCTTTCGCAGTATGCTTCGGGTCATTGTCCATCTGCACTGTGAAGCGCCGTCCAATGAGTTCTGAAGCATTTGGCTGAATATGAGCAGATAATATTGCCCGAAACACTTCCGAATTCATCCTGCTGCTTTTGTCAGCAGTCACATTATCAATAAATACAAGGGAACCAGTTCCTTTGGCAGCCATACATGCCCACGCCATAACACTACCTCCACCATGCTTCACTGATGATGTGGTATGCTTTGGATCATGAGCAGTTCCTTTCCTTCTCCATACTCTCCTCTTCCCATCATTCTGGTACAAGTTTATCTTTGTCTCATCTGTCCATAGCATGTTCTTCCAGAACTGTACAGGCTCTTTTAGATGTTTTTTGGCAAACTCTAATCTGGTCTTCCTGTTTTTGAGGCTCACCAATGGTTTACATCTTGTGGTGAACCTTCTGTATTTACTCTGGTGAAGTCTTCTCTTGATTGTCGACTTTGACACAGATACACCTACCTCCTGGAGAGTGTTCTTGATCTGGCCAACTGTTTAAGGCAAAGAAGTGGAATGTTCTGCAATGGCCAAGTCAATCACCTGACCTGAATCCAATTGAGCATGCATTTCACTTGCTGAAGACCAAACTGAAAGGAAAATGCCCCAAGAAGCAGCAGGAACTGAAGACGGTTGCAGTAGAGGTCTGGCAGAGCATCACCAGGGACGAAACCCAGCGTCTGGTGATGTCTATGGAATCCAGACTTCAGGCTGTCATTGACTGCAAAGGATTTTCAACAAAGTATTAAAAGTGACAATTAGATTTAGGACTATATTAATTTGTCCAATTACTTTTGGTCCCTTAAGAGGGTGGCCACTTATACATTTGTTGTAGTTCCTACACCGTTCACCTGATTTGGATGTAAATACCCTCAAATTAAAGCTGAAAGTCTGCACTTAAAGCACATCTTGATTTTTTCATTTCGACTCCATTGTTGTGGTGTACAGAGCCAAAATAATGTGTCAATGTCCAAATATTTATGGACCTGACTGTATAAGTATCGCATCTTTTCAGACCCTTTTAAGTTCTTCACAGGCAAATCCTTATTTAGATGATGGTAATGTGTTGCGGAAGACTCACCGATAGCAAGATCAGAGAAGAAAGTGTGTGAAAGCCAGCGTGTGTGTGTGTGTGTGTGTGTGTGTGTGTGTGTGTGTGTGTGTGTGTGTGTGTGTTGCATCAGTGTGGTCTCTCTGTCCAGGGAGAGCCAATCTCAGCTCTCTGTTTTTAATCAGGCACTAGACACAGACAGCCCGCCGCGGGAGCAGCGACCCGGGGACGTGATGCGAATCGGGATTCCTCGCCCTCGATGTGATTTTACAGCCCGGTGCATCGAGGTGGCCGACATTTTACACCGTTCGCTTTGTAGTTCTGCTGTAATCTCCTGGCCGCGAACAGGAAGATCTCTCAGAAGGAGAAACCTGCATGGTACGGATTTCCCTCATCCATTTTTCATTTTCTTTTCCTAATCTCTGTTTGGCTCTTTCGGACACACACACACACACACACACACACACACACACACACCCCGCCGGTGTGACAAATCACCTCTGACTTCTGTTTGATGGAGACTTCAATGAACAAACCTGTTTCTGCCACACAGAAGGGAAAAGAAAAAAACGAGAAAAAAAAGCCCAAATGTGGATACAGAGAAAGGTGAATGAGTGACGAAAAATATGAGTCATGGCTTCATGTTGATGGAGGCAGGCAGACTAGGTGATCTTGCAGGGAGAGGTTTCGAGAAAGAGTCTGGGCATAATGGTGGAAGGGAAACAATAAAAGAGACGGAGTAAGTGGAGGGAGGAGAGATGATATATGTGAAGGGAAGAAAGTAGAGAGAGAGAGAGAGAGAGAGAGAGAGAGAGAGAGAGAGACTGGATAAATGAGACTATTATCTGATTAATCAAGAGCGCGTCGGAGCACCCTGACTGACAGAAGATAGAGTATCGGGAGAAAACAAATGGGAGTGGGATGGTGAAGAAAAGAGAGAGAGAGAGAGGATGTCAAAGAGAGGGACGGTGGTAATAGGCTCTCGTTGGTGTCAGGAAGCTCCTCTGAGACCTCACACCCCCAGCTTCTATCAACATAATGGCAGCAGAGCGTCAACCTGCCTTCAGCTTCAGTCTCTCGGCTTTGGATTCGTGATCAAAAAGAGCCTCAAACACTCATTTTTTTCCACCATCAAACATGCACTTAAAGTATATAAAGAGGACAGACAGTTGGTTTGTCTGGAGCTGATGTGTTAAGATGCGGACGTGAATGCCAACACTCTCTGTCTTCATGTGTTGTCCTCATTATCGTTGTTGTTGATTCTCACTTTGTTTCATTTACTGTCAGAATGTATGTACTGTATGTTCGTGCGAGTTGCTACGTGGCGTTTAATATTTAGGAAATTCAATATCTAGGCGGAAATTCAGGATGTGAATGTTTGGCGCGGTGCGACCTGATATACAGTCGGAGGCTAATTTGCGTCCCGTTGAGGCAACATTGTTTCAACTTGATCAGAATACTCATGCCTATCGCGGAGCTTTATGAATCTGCTTCATAAAACATACAAGAGGAAAAAGAAGAGTGACTGTGCAAGACAGCTTATAGCTGTCCCGTCTGGACAGGCAGAGGGATTCGCTCAAATAATGCTGTAATGGAAATTAATTAACCTTATCAATCTCCTTTAGAGAAAACAAATGCGATGTGAAACACTTAAATGTCTTTAAGCATTTATTAAACAGAAACTTGGAATAATTCAATTGAATGGACAGAGCTCGTCACCACAGATGGTTCGGAGGACTGACTCGGAAAAATAGTTCAACATGAGTTTTATACATCAACAATTATTATTGAAATGTTTGCCCTTTCCCCCTGATTAGACTGGGTCAAGATGAACTGAACTCTGCTTTCAGATTTCAGCTACACATTTAAGAATAATGATGAATTTCCACCACAAATGCGACACAAAACCTTTGCGTTCTGTGTAAAAAGAGCTTGAAATTAGGTCTGTCATTATGACATATTACTATATAGTATATATATATATATATATATATATATATATATATATATATATATATATATATATATATATACATTACTATATTGACTGCGTCAGAATTGAAATACATTCACCAATAATGAATATTTGCATTGCAGTAAACCACAAGCATGTCTTCATTTTTAAAGGGTGCCCCTGTGGGGTTTTGGCCACTTAGCGGCGCTCTAGAGCAATGTTTTTGTAAGCGAGTACACATTTCTTTCTTTTTTATCTCACGCAAACTCTCTCAAGGACTCAGACGAGCACGAATTCGACATTCCAATGCCGATGAGCAGTTGGTATTGTACAGCAGGGAAGTCAAAGACCGCTAGCCGACGACACCACGGACACAAACAATGCAGCTAAAAATCGGCTTTGCATATGATTCACAAGGCAGTAAATGCTTTTAACGCGTTTGTTAGGCCTTGAGTATGTAGACAATGCATTTTCATGTCTTACAGGACATAAGTACTCAGGGTAAACTGCGTGATTTTTGTTAAAGGGCCCAATGGGCTCAAATTGGACCTCAGCTCAAGGCTGCTTTAAAATTCAAGTGTGCAAATGAAAATGAAGGTATTTTGAGAGCTGGTGCTGGGCTCAATAACACAATCAACAAGTGCATTTTAAGGCGTTGAAACCAGGAGGGGTGGACGACTTTAATGGAGTGTAAACATCTCTCAAAGGACAGACGGCGAAGGTTAAATCATTTACAAACGCAAAACAGGAAGGCTTCAAATCACAGCCCTGGAAGAGAAGATTGGGGCGCGGGCAAACAGCGTGACGAGGGAAGGGTTGGGCCGCGCCCCGGCAACAGAAAGACAAGACTATTTCGGGGGATCTTATTCATAGTCTTAACACCTCCAGAGAGAGAGAGAGAGAGAGAGAGAGAGAGAGAGAGAGAGAGAGAGAGAGAGAGGGGTGGGGGAGGGGGTGGAGTGTTGACATAAAAAGTGTGTGTGTGTGTGTGTGTGTGTGTGTCTCTGTGTGTGTGTGTGTGTGCGGGACGATGAGGGAAAAGGAATAATAGTCAGGTGGAGGGAGAGGAGAACTCTGACGTCAGAGGAGCTACAGCAGAAGGCTATAAAAAGATACCGCGCTCACAACAATGAGTGATGTGTGTGTAAATGTGATGTGTGTGTGTGTGTGTGTGTGTGTGTGTGTGTGTGTATTGACTGAAATCGAGCGCATATGAAACTCCAGGCTATTGTAGATGTTCAGGGTTTTTTAGTGTGTGTGTGTGTGGCGTGCATATGATGCGCACGTACTGTGTATCGGGGCGACTCGCGTGCAAATGTGTTTGCCACTTTTCCCATGAGCAGGTTGTTTATGCTGTTGGCAGATAGGAGCCGCTAACGAGCCACGTCTCTGTTTCACAACACGCTGTGGAGCGTTAAACTGATGGGCTGCCCCTGATCAGAACTGCAAAATGCAAAACATTGCAGTGGTGTATGGCATCAATACTATGAACGTAAATCTGACACTAATGATTCACGTCTGATACTCAGTTTCAACATTTTAAATTGACACTTTGAAGGGGCACTTCAAAGCTCTTGTCACAAGGAGCACGACACAGCCTGTGAAAACAGTTGGTCTGCAGGAGCGTTAGACACGACATCGTGGGGTTATTTTTCTTTTGTTTGAAGCTTCACATCTAAGATTTATGTCAGAATGCCTGTGTTACAAACCTCCGGCGTGGAGTTTGAACAAAGGGGTCGTTTGGGAGAAAGACGTGGGTCTAACGAAAGGCACTGTTGAGTTGCATTATGGGAAGTGTAAGCTCCAGGCTTTTTGAAGCTTGAGTGTTCGCGTATGGTGTGTGTGTGTGTGCGTTTGTGTGTGTGTGAGTGTGTGTGTGTGTGTGTGTGTGTGTGATAGATAGATAGATAGATAGATAGATAGATAGATAGATAGATAGATAGATAGATAGATAGATAGATAGATAGATAGATAGATAGATAGATAGATCTATACTTTATTCATCCCCAAGGGGAAATTAGTTTGTCACAGTAGCAAGCAAAGTTGCATAGAAGACAAACAAAAAATTATATTATCAGGAGTGAAAAATACTCAATATATACAACAAAACAACAGTGTGTGTGTGTGTGTGTGTGTGTGTGTGTGTGTGTGTGTGTGTGTGTGTGTGTGGTCTTACCACTTCCGGGGGCACCCCGGTGGTCAGATCATGGATGGCCTTTCCAACGATGCACAGGGAGGAGAGAATGAACACAACCCCCAGGACCACACACGCCCTGCAGACAGAAACACAGACAGAGCTTTAGGGGCTTCGGCTAGCGTGGTCTCTTTCCCAAAAACCTGCCACGAGGAAGTCAGGTCAAGTTGAACCAACGCGATAACCCTAAAGAGCCGACTCGAGTTCAGTCACAGTGTTAGTCCAGATCTAGTCTCTCTCGCTTTTGCATCTGCATGAGGATCGTTTGTCTTGTTCACAGCAGCCAGACATAAACTGAGCGATGGCAGTGTGGTGGTGAGCTGACTGATGCGTCAATTCCCTTCAATTCCACTTAATATTGACGTTGATGTCACAGGCGACGGGGTAGAATGAGCACATGGCACGGCGCCCGACGGATGATGCTTCAACGCAAACTGTCGTAATACGGAAAGGCCGCTTTATGCCTGATTTGAGTGATAATACGTCGAATCGTAAAAAGAAAAAGAAAAAAGATCAGTGTTTGTGAGATGTCAGCAGACTGCATGTATTTTGGGCGCTGTGTGCGCGACCAGAATAAACGCTTGAGCGGAGGCACTTTGTGACGTTTGTTCAACGTGTTTTTCGGGGTGCACACGCACACTCGACGGAATGAGATACGGTTATCCACCGCCTCTGCATTGCTTGACTTTTCACAGCCTCACTTCCTGTGACACACGGAGAAACACAGACAATCTGACAGATGCGACGAGGTGGTGTTCATCCTTTTATTGGTTCGGATGGCGGTCAAGTCACGGCAAAACCGCCACAACGCAGCGAGCAAAAGGCGACGTTTAAAGTCTGCGCGTGTTCGGGGAACGAGTCTCCTTCACACTAGAACAATTGAGTTCCAGCTCTTAAATGTGGTAAAATATGCACGCATTATCAAGACACTGATGCATCAACATGACTGGCTTGGTGCGGCGCAACAAAATGAACATGGCGAATAAATCTCTCTCCCACATGCCTTATGTGGTTTTAAGATGTCACATTTTGGGTTGATAAGACGAAGTGAAGACACATATATAGTGTTTACACTTTTAATGCTTTTGTACATTCAGGGGTGTGTGTGTATGTGTGTGTGTGTGTGTGTGTGTGTGTGTGTGTGTGTGTGTGTGTGTGTGTGTGTGTGTTAAATGGACGGTGGAGTGGCAGCTGGGCCGTCTATCCTCTGCGACACCTCAGAGGTGCTGCCGTAAGACGAACGAGACTGTGAGTAACCTGACAGCCTCTCAGCTCAACTTAATGCTACCTTCCACTTAAAATCACCACTTGCCATTTGTTTGTCTTTACCAGTGAAGCCGACCATTAAAATACCACACAATCCTGAAAATGAATACCCTTTCTGACAGGAAAAACAATTGCAAACCTGGATTTAGTTGTTGACTTTGCAGTATTTGCGAAAAAATGAATCAAGATCGGGGGTTGTAAAAGGTAGATGGATGAATACTGGAGATGAATGAAATAAAGATAAACTCAGGAGCCCTCTTGCTTTACTGCAGGTGGAGAAGAGAAACACAAATTGCATCACACCACATACATTCGTCAGACAGTAATTGAACTCAGCACGCGGTTTGGTACTCACAAATACTCTCTGTGTGCAGAGTGCACAGCCGCTGCATTGCTGTAGCGCCAGAGGACAATGAAAGACGACAGGACGTCCAGCGTGGCATCAAACTACGGCAGGAACAAAAGTTCAAGTTATGAGATGTTAACTTGAACAAAATGTGATACAGAGGCACTGGGCACTTCAGTCTGTGGATCAATTAAGATGTCTCGGTTCTAAAGATCTAATGGATGCTTTGATATGATGTGAAACAAACAACAACCGCTTTAAAATGGACTGCATGACCGAAAGACTGACCATGTGTTATCAAGGCGATACATATTAGTCAGTTATTCTCTCTCAAAGAACTCTAAGGCAAGTCTTATCCGTCCTTAAGCTCATAAAATATGGCATGAGCATTATCATTTCATGTTTTAGTCTCACAGAGTAGCTCTAAAAGCTAAACCTTCAACATCATGCCCCTCTGCGTTGGGTGATTTTATCAACTTGTTGTCTTCCTTCTACTTTGTTAAACCGGTCATAGATAGCCGAGCTCTTGCTAATTAAAATCCAATCTTTAATAGAGAGATAGCTAGCACTGCAGATTGTGGTTCATAATATTGTAATCACACCATGATAATTACATTTTCTCTCACTGGCCTCGGGTGTGGAGGATTTAATTTTCACTTCACTGTTATTAAGTCTTTTTTTTTTTACTAACTACACTATTTTGGGGGGAAAGCCAGCAGTTTAGCAGTCACAAAAGGCCGTTTGACATTCAACCTGCGCTTCTCTGCCCTGTTACCTTGGAAACAAAGGGACCAATAACACTTTGGAAATGGGATTCATTAATAAATCACAGAGACCAAAGTTATGACTAATTGATCAATGTAAATGGGGGCAGTGCAACTCACGCCAAATCCAAAGGAGGACGAGCTGTGTCTCATGAAGGATACAGCTGTGGAGAGAGAGAGAGAGAGAGAGAGAGAGAGAGAGAGAGAGAGAGAGAGAGAGAGAGAGAGAGCAGTTAGGATCGATTGATTAGTTTAATTCCAGTAGTCAGTTTGATGCGTCTTTTGAGCCGAAAAACCCAAGTCAATTATGCAAAATAAAAACTATTACATGATGAAACATTACGGGATAATACGTGTTTATTACTCCATTATGATGGATAGTAATGAACACCAGTACCATTGTGTATACTAAACAGGGCATATATATTTTAAGGTGTACGTCTGTCTAATGTGTGATCTGTTCTTCTAATAATGAATATTGCCAGTTCACCTTATGTACAGCTATATGCTGAGAAAGTAGTACTCTCAAGGTATTCTAAATTAGTTACTAAACAGTTAATAATCCATAAAAGACGATTGGTGAGATATTTTGCAGGTAAAATACAACGAGAATCCCTTGCTCATTCAAACAACTAATACATTAGAAAACGATTAGTTCATTAGTACACCACATAAGATTGTTTTTCTTACATGACATTTACAATCATTTAAATCAGCATGCATTTATTTTTGACTACTTGGAGGCAGAAAACCACCCAGTAAACGTACCATCGACGTATTACCGTCTCACGCTGATGGTAACGTGTCAGCAGACAGTCGCTTATTTGCATATCCAACAGGTACGAACAGGAAACACTAGTTTCTATTTGCTGTTTAGCTCTAGTTTGATCCCCACCGACTCCATTTCTTCGCAGCTAAACGCTCCACTCTGTTAGCCCGTTAGCTGCCCGTTAGCTGCCCGTTAGCGGCCCGTTAGCGGCCAACCGTGTTCCTCTGCTGTTCGGTGCTACAATGAGTTCATCAGAGGTTTTGTTTTGTTGAAAGCCAGGTGCGTATCACCAAAACAATGAGCTGAAAGACTTTAAATCACTCTACAGAGCTGAGGGGAAATACACCTGCCACATTTGAACTGTTTGAAGGCTCCATTTAAAACTGTCTGGATGCACAACTGTTTCCTGAATAGGAAAGAGGGTATTGCACATTCATTGCACTTCTTGTCTAGCACACCTATGCCTCTTTTTTTATTTGTTTACCCTTCTGTCTGTCCTTGTTGTTACTCTCTCTCTCTCTCTCTCTCTCTCTCTCTCTCTCTCTCTCTCTCCCTCTCTACACCTCCCTGTGTTTCCAGGACAGTCTCGTGGGGACAGCACATCGGCAGTTAAATCACCATGGTAACAGGAGATTTGAGGCCAAGCTGGGACTTGGTTAGAACCACAGAGCTTTTCATCTTCCTCCCCTCTCCATTCTTTGTCTTTGTCGCCTCTCTTCTTCCCTGAGACTCTCAGATTCTGATTTCCTTTGACACATATCTCCTTCTGTCCTCCTTCCTTACCCTTCCTCCCCCTCTCACAGTCTCTTTGAGCGTTGGCCTTTGTCTTTTATTCACTCTCGCCGGAGCTCTCCGCCTCGCAGAAAGCGAGATATACATATATATATATATATATATATATATATATATATAAAAAGCTCCTAACTTTTCCTTTTGTTTGATGCTTACAGTACCACTGATGTGACAGAAAGAGCAGCTTCAGTGTGAGCGGTTGCATTGTAAAGGGACACAAGAAACCATGGAGAGAAGATGAAACCATGGAGTAAAGAGGAGAGGGCAGTCCCAGGTCGGTCCCTGATACCAGGCAGATGGTACGAGTCAGGCTGCAACACATCTAATGTAACACATGACTGCCCCACGCACACACTCACATATGCTGCCCCTCTGTCTCGCTCGGTCTTGGAGACTGTCACCCAGAGTCTCCCTCTCTCTCTCTCTCTCTCTCTCTCTCCCTCTCTCACACGTACACACTCCCCCTCACACACACACACACACACACACACACACACACACACACACACACACACACACACACACACACACACACACACAGATGACTCCCGGAGCTCCAGCAGGCCCTCCGACCCATCTGGAGAGTCCGAAGACGGAGCCGCTCTGAGCGGCATCAAATAACTGATCGGACTGATTACAGGCTAATAAAAGGATCAATTATGTCTTTCAATACCGTGAATGCACACAGTGAGGCTGTAGAGAATCTCCACTTGTTTGTGGTTTACATCCTTTCAATTCATTGGACTTATCTCCCCGAAGAAGTCTGATAACTTGCGACAGATGTCAGAGCTGTGCACGGCTGCAACTAACGATTATTTTCATTGTCGATTCATCTGCCCAATATTTTCTAGATCAATCAATAAATCAGAAATTTTAGAAAAAGGTCCAAACAGAAAGATATTCAGTTTGGCATGATATAAAACAAAGAAAAGATGGGAATATTTGTCACTGAGCGGCAGAAAAACTACTTTCTGACATTTTTGCATCTGAAATGACTAATTAATAGATTATAAAAAAAGTTGACAGTTATTTTTCTGTCAATAGAGAACCAATTAAGTTGATGACTAACCTGCAGCTGTCGTGCTGTGAAAGTTGAACAATTGTAACAACGGTACCAGTTATCCGTTCCAAGCTCTAAAGCCATGTTTTATTCACATGAAGAATGAATAATCTTAATAAGAATACAGGCAATAGAGATATCCTCTTTTCAAAAATATCTCTGACATGATTGGAGATATGTCCATAAGCCGATGGAGGTCACGGGTCCAGACCAGAAGTCATACAGTGCGACATTTAGGATTTAATGATGTGAGGAGCACATTTTAAAAGATATTCTAAAACCAAATATGATTTTCACGATGCGTCTCCTGTTGAGCGACCTGTCTGGGTGCCACGTCTCTGAGTGTGCATGTAAAGCTGGAATCTAAGTGACAAATGGAAGACTACAGAGCTTGACTTCTGAATATTGTGGGTCATCAAGTCTGGCATATATAAAAAAAAAAGGCTCTTCTCGTGCTGCTCTGGGGAACCGATAGGGCAAACTCACCCTCCTCCGAGGCAGATGACATGTATTGACTCATTCAGAAAGACAACACACACCCACACACACAAACAAGGTACTAAAGGTAAAGTGAACTAAAGAGCGACTCGTTTTCTCCCTTCTTTCTTCAAACCTGTCTGCACTTATACATCCAGTGATGTGGTGGGTCGTGCCCTTTATTATAATTGATCTAAAAGCCTGTGCTGTGTGTGTGTGTGTGTGTGTGTGTGTGTGTGTGTGTGTGTGTGTGTGTGTGTGTGTGTGACCGTCTACATTCCAAGAGAGCCTCTGACTTGAGGGCTGGACCCCGCTGCCTGAGAAGCACTGACCCATAACGTCATGGGTTTAGCCGATATAGATTTGTGGTTTTTCATCCAGCATAATGCACATCCTCAAGAACACAAACACCTCCCAAGTTATGCCTCATCGACACACTGAGTGTCGGGCTCGTTGGGCTCCTACTGCTGAGTTAGCAGAACATTTATACTCTTTTAAAGAGAGAAATTCCCTCCTCGCTACGGCTTACAAAATGTCCATGTGCTGTAAACTTGTGACTACAGCGTGCCCGGTAGCAGGGAAAAAGCGTGTCATCCTTTTGCAACGTCAAGGCCATGTGTAACCTTTTCTCATACTTCTGTGTGATTTACGAGTGGATCCTGGTATCACACGGACTCCCCATTACTAGGAAATGTGCTGTAGTGATCAGATATAGTGATTTGTTCCACATTTAAATATGCCTTAGTGGAAACTGTTGCATTATTCAGAAAAGGATCCCGAGCCACGCCAACTCCAGCATTTGTCAAAAAGTATTGTTTTGTCCCAAAAGACTTTCCAGCAACATACAATTATTTTCTGCAATTAGGGCTAGCCTGATAAAGCGACTAATTATTTCCTCTAGAAGGGCAAAGAAGATAGAATAAACAAGCTACAAAAAAAGCTGACTGTTTCTCCGGGGAAAAATGCGTCCATGTGAGTCTGAATGTTTCCTCTGAATTTGTCATTGTGTAATAAATCGTTCATCTGACCCTCTGTCTTCAAAAGCGATGCGGTGAGTCAGCCGGAATGTTAATCAACACTTGAGGAAGCACAGATGTCCTCTCTCCGTGTCTGTGTCATATGTCTAGAGAGTCATCAGGGAAACATTTAAGACCACTCAGCTTCATCACCAGCCTCATCACCTTGAGCCCATCCCCCCTGCCTGCTCCTGTTTAAACGTGCCGTGACTTAAAAACACCAGGGGCGTCTTTGTGCATGTGGCCGTTGGGCCAAAAACACTGTGTTCTTCTCTCGATTCCATATCTGCTACTAATTTGAAAATAGTGGGTTTTTCTTCCGCCGGCAGCCATTATTTTTTTCCAGTTTCCGCTCTCAGAGCTCATTTCGATGTGCCAGCCGTCTGTGTGTGGTTACCGCCTGCCGGCGAATCGATGCCTCTCTCTCTCGGGGAGAGCAGACACAATACTCGGCGCAACATCCTTCGGCTTGTTGGTTAATCAGGGAGGCAAGCGTGCGCAACCACTGCTAACAAGACTGGGGAAACCATAGAGGAAGGGAGAGGAGGAGGTGAAGACGGAACAGCGGAGGGAGGAAAGAGAAGAGGGCCGACGGAAGAAGAAGCGAAGAAGGAGAGGAAGAAAGAAGTGGGTGTGATGATCAAGGAGGAGTAGAGGAGTAGAGGAGTAAATGAGACAGGTTGGAGGAGCAAGAAAGGAAAAAAAGACAGTGTGTACCGTGAGTGTGCGTCTGTATTGTGTTTATCTATAACAAGAAAACACTAATCCTCAACCGTATAAATGGATTACACCAGTTTATGGCAGTCAAACACAAAGCCAGTCTCTGGCTTTTATTTCTAGGAATTATTATTCTGCTCCACTCTGTTCTCTGCTCCCCATAGTTCACTCAGATGTCCTGCCAATACCTGCACATCCATAGCCGGGCTCGAGACTTGGCAGCGGTAAAACCCTAATTGTCAGTGAGTTATGTAAGAAACCGGGGCTCGTGCCAACGCTAACACCCATGCTCGCTCGCCCGCTCCCTCTCCGTCTCTCTCATCGTCTTCACTTCATTGACGACGAGCGGAAGACGGAGGAGGCGGCATCTGATCGGACGTTAATTCCAGGCCAGACTATGAACTGTTGTGGGAGCATTTTTCACATTTTGTGTGAAGAGTTTTCCAGGTTTTTCTGTCCTCTGCTGGAGACGATGTGAATATGTATACGCCATACATTTGACATAAAGTAGATGACGTACTGTATATCATCCAAAACGTATTATACTCACATACTAAACACATATGTTTGAAAGCTCAACAGCTTTTCTGTATGGGTGCTCTGCTAAAGTTCATTCGAATAATGCCCCATAAGTGGCTCATTTTTCATTTGTTTCCCTCAGTTTCTGCCTAATGCACATCAAGTCGGGTTTTTAAAGTAATAAATAAATAAATATAAAAGGTGAAATGGTATTTTGAGGATACCCTCTCCTCTACAGTCATGCTAGCAGCTCTATGAGGCTGTAGCCTCCTCAGGAACAGCGGTGTTTTGAGCTAAATGCTAACATCAGCCCGCCGTCTTCGTGATGCTAGCTAATTGCTAGTTAGCAGAAGACACAACGTATGAATGGTGGTGATAAATCATCACACAGTCGTTTTGCGGCATTTCACGAAAGATAACCAAACTGTGAAAACCTCATCAAATATTAGAGGATCAGGTCAGTAGTTCATCCTTTGGAGACCATGAAAATCTGTACAAAGTGTAATTTGTTTGGCTCCGTCTGAACTAAAGTGGTCAACGTATCCTCATACAACAGGTCGTATGGGATCTTATGAAAAGTTACTCCTTATCTTTCGTGTGTTTTCCCATGAAACCCAGCAACATGTCAATTTCTGCTTGTTACATTCATAAGTTTTTTTTCCAAATTGAACTTCCTTTTTAACTACTTGGTTAGGTTGAGGAAAAGATCTTTGTTTGGTTTGAAATAACCACAGAAGTGCCTTTACTGAAGAACGCAAGTTACGTGACTAAAACACCAATGTTGACTTCTTGTTTCCCCTCCCGTCTCCTCTTTCCCGCCTGCCAGCCAACCCCGTGTTTGCTTTTGCTGTCTTTGTACTTCCTCGTCCATGACTACATGGATAACGACATTTCTATGATTTATGGCAAATTATTTTTCAAAGCTTTTGCTACGAATGGAGTAGCAAAAGCAGCCTGAAGTGGTGGACCAACTGACTGACATCCCTATTCTTATCACATGGGCTTCAGTTTTGACTTACAGGCCAATATGGCAGACACAATAGCAAGAGAAGAGGTCATTATGGTACCGCTTCAGGCCATGTTAGAGAAAGAGGGGGATGAGGTGCTACATTTGCATTAACAGTAAACCATGTACACCAAAAAGAAAAACTAACCCAACCACTGCACTGATTAAGTCTCTTAAACTAAACTATTTGCAACTAAGACAGCTACAATATTTACATTGTTCAAAGACTACAACTGCTCTAACTCTAATATGAAAGAAACCAAAACTGTCAACTATAAATGTGTTAAATCTGCCATCTGCCAAAACTCACACTGACAAACTGAGGTCATGCTTATGTCTTTGTCTGCTGACAGGTACAGTAGGTCCAGACAAAACATGTCTACACTGTCTGCCTCTCATTCAATCGCCCATCAACACCACCCTTGCTGTTGTCCCACATCGAATTAGCAGAATCATTTGCAGCCAAACAGAAATGTAATTACGACCTCCTCTCTGTTCCTCAAGGGCAAAAAGCTCAATTCAGGGATGCGGAATTCAATTACATCACAAGGAGCGAAATAATAATCTGGGAGGCTGGGACTGAGGAGGAGGAGGAGGAGGAGAGCGATGAAGACAGAGGCAGGCCGAGGAGCAGATGGACCGACGGACAGAGAGGGAGACACGCGGGAGGCAGGAAAACAGACGTGAGATGAATAAAGTGAGAGAAAGAAAGGAGCCGCTCTCACGCTGAGCTTCCAATCCAGGACAAGTCATCTGCGTTAGTGCTGAAATTCTCCCAACAGACACAATTTAATGAAGTTGAGAAAAACCACCTAATGGTGCCGAGATGAGGGCGAGGGATTCAAAGTGTTTGAAGAATAGCGGTGTGGTTCAAAAGCAGTTCATTATATTTTCGCGCTACACAGGGGTGATGGAGGAGTGGATGTTTGCACAGTGTCAGGGTGGGATGGTGATGGTAAGGAAAAGGCTTGAGAAAGGAGGAGGAGGAGGAGAGCTGGACAGAGAAGGGAAGAGGCTCAGTGAGAGGGAAATTATGCATCATTAAAGCATAAATAAGATATTTATGCAAATACACCTGTCGGGGCCGAGAGATTCGGTTGGAACGGAACAGAACATCCCATTGGTGCAGATCCAGACGCTGAGGCGGTACAAGACTTGAAATCTTGCGGAGGAAAAAAATCCCAATTTCTCTGCCATGTCTGGCCCGAACATGTGACAAGGTGACCCGATGCAGCTTTAAAAGTGTTGATATTCAATATGAAAACAATATAACGTGATCACCTCGATGCAAATAATTGTTTTAGATAAAAGCATCGGCTAAATAAATGTATTGTGACAAACCTGTCTCCTAGAATGTCTTTAAAGAACTAATTTGCAAGAACATATAATTGGAAGGGAACATAATCTGGTCGGATTACACTTTAATTTTCATCAAAAATAATGATAAAATGTTTGTTATTAACGTATCTGGCCAATTAGCTATCAGTAAAATGTTCCCAGACAAGGTATTTCATTGATATTCTGCCAAAATATCAGATTTTATATTATACACAGATACATGGGTGGTTTGTGCAAGCTTAGATGTATTGCTCTGCAATATTAGAGTTCTTTTTGCGTCCAAATTGCATCCAATATCGTATCAGTGTCATCTCTAGTGACGTTGTTTAAAGAGCGACATGGTCGGGTTGGATGGGTCAAACAAATACAGGACTTTCACCCAGGAGACCGGCTGCTTGTGTCCTGTGCTGACTGCTTTTAAGTAACTTGCTGAAGAAGTGAATAAAACACTACAGTCAGCCATGATCAGTCCGGCTGTGTGTTTGACCGTTTGTGGACTTTAGCAGCTGAGCTGGTTGCCGGTTAAAATATCCTTGAGAATTAAGTCCATACTGTTCATTCAGCTGTCATATTTTATCCACACACGTTTCTGATTTGTCTGCAATTTTGTATTATTAATATTTATGTGAATGTCAGATGTTGTACCATATCCGGGGAAGTCATAATTGAAAAAGCCAGGATGCAAACCCCCACACTCTGGTGTTAGAGTCCTGCTTTGAACGCCCTCATTGAATACTGTGACTCTGCAATTCATAAATGTTGTGCTCCCTTTTTTCCTTCATTCGTTAAAAGAAAAAAGCATTGCCTCTGAGCCTCACCCAGGTAGAGATTACATTTTACACCACAGCGTAATTAGGAAAACATTTCCAGCATGTTCAAATGTAATATTTCTAGGAGCCATGGTGGAAGGACAAGTGTAAATGGGGAGAATTTGTCTGAACCCATTACCAAATGCATGCGTGTGCGTGTCTTTCTGTATGTGTGTGT
The DNA here is from genome assembly GCA_038501785.1 of Myoxocephalus aenaeus. Lineage (NCBI taxonomy): Eukaryota > Metazoa > Chordata > Actinopteri > Perciformes > Cottidae > Myoxocephalus > Myoxocephalus aenaeus. Next base: position 7,945,018 of record JBAMJR010000154.1, on the reverse strand, counting down.
GTCTTAAATTGCTGGTTGCCCTCTACTGGGGCAGCGAGTTAAAACAAAGGCCCTCAGGACGCTGCTTCCTCATTAATTAGTGGCTCTAAATGGGCATAAACTCCATCTGATGACCATACACACACACACACACACACACACACACCCACACACACACACAAAGGGAGAGAAACACAGAAAAACAAGCTGGCAAAGGCAACAACCGCACACAATATAACAAATTAAAAATAAGACCATTAAGCAAAAGGCACAAACTACGTGGCGTCCAATCCCACAACGCACATGTAAACACTGCGAGGCGTGAACCCGTCCTTTCCCCTCGGCACACACGTCCGACATGGCCGCGGCCGTTTGCTGCGAAATATTGCCTTTTTAATAATTCAAGAGCTACCGCAGCTCTGCTCGGCTCGGCACCGCGCCTCGCACTCTGACTGAGTTCACCCTGCGGAAACCCCTACTGGGATGCTTCCTCTCTCTCTCTCTCTGTCTCCCTCTCTCTCCATTCCTCCCCCCTGCCTCCTTCCTCCTTTTTAACCTTTCTTTTTCTACTGTCCTCCTGTCCATTTCCGTCCCCTGCGGGTGGGCCACTTGCTCCCTTCTGTCCTTGCGTGTCTCCAAAAAAAATCTTTTTTTCCGTCTCTCTGTCGTCTTGGCTGCAGCTGTCCTCGTCCTGGTTCGGCGTTAATCATCCTCCCTCCCTTTGCTCTTTCCTTCCCCTCCCTATCTATCTATTTCCATCCCTTTCATTTTGCTCCTCAATCCGTCTCCTCCGTTTTCTAACCCCCCCCCCCCCTCCTCTCTGTGGTACCTCTCCCCTCGCGGTAGCCCGGCAGAATTGATTTGTAGCAGGGCAGTCGATGGGGAGGTGCCATCCGAGAGCCGCTTGGCACCGGGGACTCGCCAGGGCTGGTGCGGAGTTTAAGCTGGGACGAGCACACGGCGGCTTGAGCTAACGCTTCCTAGACACCTGCAGCTTCTTTTAAAGAGCCTCATTCTGGAAACGTTTTAACGGCTTAAGAAAAAACGTCCGGCAATAAAACACTCCAAAAACTGATCCGGCACAAGGAGTTCTATATCCTTCGCCGATATCAAGAGGGAAAGTGCCACGTGTTTGGTTTTAATAAGTGATAAGACCTCCAACGTCAGGCCTCACAATCAGGCGGGAGTTATGGTTCAGCAGAGTCATGAATGGGTGATGCTGAAGACACTTCCGCTGACTATTTGTTTCCCGTTAATGTCTTCCCGTTTAGCGTGCGAAGCAGTGAGAAAAAAGGACATCTTGTGGCGAACCAACGTGACAGTATTATGAGTGAATTCATTAGCAGCACAGAAAAAAAACCCTCAAGGTCTCCGCCGCTGCTGCTGCTGTGCTCGGCTACATCACTGCGACAGCCAGAGCGGTAGTTAGTGAGCTGGGGGCAGATGTGAGCTTCTCTCCGAATCTGTGGTGCATTGTGTGGTTATGGCTTCAATAATATACAGTATTATAGACAAACAAGCCTTGCTCTGCCACTTTACATTCACTCCCATCAACAAACTATGAAAACTCTCCTGAAGGTTTTTCCCTTTTTCCCCCGTGAAAGCTTTTCCTGATCCGATGTGAGGTCCCAGGTCAGGGATGTTGAATGTGTACGGATTGCAAAGGCCTCCGAGGCAAATTTGTAATTCTGGGCAATACAAAATAAACTGAAATAAACTGAATTGAAAAACATACACAGACCCTGGACGCTACAGTGACTCTCTATCCATCGCCTCTCGAGGCACAAGTGGTATTACAAGACCGGACGGGGTCTGGGCCAGCCAGATCGTACACATTGCACCTTGCTTTAAAATACTTTAAAGGTTCCCTCTACCCATTCTAAATCAGGGTGCTGCCATGCTTCCGAGATACAATCTCACACTAAAAGGCACTTGTTAGTGCTCAAACCTCCGCCAACTGGCAAAACCGCACCTTTCAGAATGTATTATTTTAATGGTTTGCGGGTTGCGTTGCCAACTTGGCCATGCTCTGCTAAAGCTGGACTGCTTGAGCGTAGAAAAAAAGTTGACTACAAAATACAATATTAGTAATTGTGGAAATCCCAGTTGATCTACGTCTGTGGTGAGGACTGTGTGATGGGGTTGAAGGCTCCAGAACAAGTGGAATTTGAGTTACTATTGTTCCTTTTCAGCCAGCCTTGCAGTTCACTTGTGTCATTGCTTTTGCAGCAGGCCCCAGGAGCTATGATGCCGTGTTCACACCGGACGCGACAAATTCTGTCGCGTCCGGTGTGAACACGGCATCAGACTCAAAATAGCATGTCAATTCATATCTAGATAAGACCAAACAAGATATAACTTCATTAATCCCAAAGGATTTGTGCCAGAGATTGATCAAAAATTACAACAGAAGAAGAATAAAATAACAAAAAGATGGATAAACAAGTGATACGTGTGATATAAAAGTGTACAATCAGTAATACTAACATCAGTGCAGAGTAAAATAAATATAGTATATAAATCCTTCTCATTGAGTAGCAACAGCTGATTTATGTTCACCCTTTCCCCGTTGCTATTTTAATTGCTTCCCCAAAAGCATAACAACTTCTTTTTTTCAACATTTATAGTTACATAACTCCATGTCAGCCCTTTCTCTGCCCCATTTAATAACAACAAACAAACAAACAAACACAAGTATGTTGAGTGCTTCCTCTGGGTCCGTCGGAGCTCCGGCCGGCGGGAGCCTGCAATGATCTCCCTGCTGTTTACTGTTTACCTCACTAACTTATTAGCTTTGATGCGTCTCAAGACTTCCACGATAACAGTGAGCAATGATGAACAGTAATCATGCAGCTTCATCAGCCCAAAACCAGACAGCTGCTCCGGGTAACTGGGACCGAAGAGGAGCGTTTGACGCCGAACTGCTCCGACCTGATTGGCTGCTGGGGCTCAAACCCGCGTGAGGTCCACACAGGTGTGACGCCGCCGAATGACCACATGATGCATACAATGCTCCTGACGTAACGGATGGATTCACCTGACTCTGGTTTCTCTCTCTCTCTCTCTCTCTCTCTCTCTCTCTCTCTCTCTCTCTCTCTCTCTCTCTCTTTCTTTATCGTTAATGATCCTGTATGCACCTCAGCAGCCTCTCTTTGTTTCACTATCTTTCAATTTCCCACGACACCTCAGCCTGAGAGCATTCTTTTTCTTCTATGCTGCAGAAACTGCATAAATATGTCTTTGTTAAAATGAAAAGGCTGAATAGTTCCCAGCTCGGGGAGAAAAAAAAGCAAATGCTACGTGCAGATCACTCTGTGTAACATTTCCCCAAAACACTTTGCCTGCCTGTCATACCAAGTCAGATTGCTTATCCGGTATAGGTCACTACACGTTTGTGTTTCTTGGCGTGTAAGATGATGCTGGCTGCCTAGAGAGTTCTATTCTCACTTCCAATTCAGCAAAATGCTCATGTGGGCTGCAATTTGTCTATTTTGCTTATGTATAAGGAAACAAACCTGACATTTTCTTTGGGACCACATGTACCTGTATAACCTGCGAGATCTATTCTATACCAGGTTATATTGACTTCTCTTTCCCTGCTGTTATTTCGAGCAGCTGGTTCATGAAATAATGGGGAGAATTTACATACTGACTCATAAACAAGCACTGATTCATTCGTGCCTTCAAGGCATAGTATGCCAGTTATTCCACACTCTGAAACATTGAAACACAAACTCTGAAAGCCTTCAACTTTTGCATTACGCCAGAGGAACTTTTAAATAAATACAAAGACCAGAGATAAAACACAGAACCACACAATTCATCGGGGTTAAAATGACCTCATACCTAAACGACAGAATAGGTTGTTCCCAAAGAGAACCAGTGACAGATGCACGTTGTTCAATGGTTGCCATTTTTTAAACACGTAGTTAATATTTAGAACTGAAGCAACATTATGTGCTGGTTTGGAAAAATATTATGGTTTTGGTTGAAATAAGTAAATTTATAATGTAACTTAGGTGTCCAAGTTAAGTATGTGGCGTTAGTTATGTGAGTGACGTGAGTTAAGTATTTGGCACAAGTTAAGTAAGTCAAGTATGTTAAGTATGTGACGTATGTTAAGTATGTTAAGTATGTTAAATATGTGTCTTAAGTTAAGTAAGTTAAATATGTGGCATAAGTTAAGTATGTGTTGTGACATAAATGGTAAATGGACCTGTACTTGTAAAGCGCTTTTCAAGTCTTCCGACCACTCAAAGCGCTTTAACACTAGATGACATCATTCACCCATTCACACCCATTTATACGCTGATGGGAGGAGCTACCATGCCAGTTCATCAGGACTAACTGACATTCACACACATTTACACACCGTAGGCACAGCTACGGGAGCTGTTTGGGGTTATTAAGTGTCTTGCCCCTGGACACATCGTCATGGGCTAGCAGAGCCGGGGATCGGACCGCTGATCCTCTGATTGAAGGACCACCTAGTCGCTCTGAATGAATTGTCTTCAGCTAAAAATGTGGCGTGAGGTAAGTAAGGAAGGTTTCTACATACATAGTACACCTCATCATTGTGAGCATGCTTGTGAATTGTGTGTGCAGAAGAGCAAGACAAGAGAGTGAGACACACGGCGTTGTGTTTGTGTTCATGAAGGCTTCAGCCCGAACAAAAATGACCACATCACATTTCCCTCACAGTTTAATAATGAGCTCCGTGGAGAGTGCTCTACATAATCAAACACAGACACAGACAGGGAGAGGTGCCTGAGACACGTGCACAAGTGGGCACACAATACTACACATGTCGTTAGGCACACACACACACACACACACGCACGATGCGGGCAGCTATCACTGCGAGGTATGAAGATTATTTCAGCTGTCAGGCACCAATTATTGTGATGGATTGTGTTAAAAACCACATGAGTTGAAATACAGATTTGGCATTTGAACATTTTCGGTTTACTCTCATCCGCTGGAAGTGAGCGCCTCTCTGGAGGCTTCTCACTCTCTGATGTAGCCACGCAATCACGAGCAACAAAACCAGAGCAAAGCATTATACAGTAGATTTAATTCAGTCAAATCGACGATGCAACTCTCCACTAAAATGCCAGCGCAAAAGGCCATACGGGTGTGTAAACGTTGCACTCTAACCTAGAAGCGTTTCGGTAAAGAGTGAAGTGGAACTCATGCCCACCTTTATACAGCTTCTTTTTTCTCTCTACAGGGATAACATGGGTTGAATGCTGATTTGAAAAAGACCAAGACATGCCAGTCCTGTTGATATTCTAGGGGTGTCCCGTCATAGTCGAATATGACTGGTCAAGTCTTGCCTATCGTCGACTCGTGTTCTTCCCCTCACTGTAGCAACCCACGGACAGAGAAATGAAACAATAGGGAAGTGAAGGGACAGTCAGTGAGACGGAGAATTGTTCATCAATTAAAAAAAAACTCTCCGATTAATAAACATATTGTTTGTTTCTTGAAACAGTATAGCCTCGCGTTGTGGTTAATAAGCCTTTCGTTCCCGCACATTAGGATAGAGCAACCGCATGGTGATTTATTCACGCTCCCGAGGGAGATTGATTGAAAGGAAATGAGTTGTTCTCACAATTTTATGAAGAGTATTATTAATAGGCTGTTATTCAAACCGTGAAACCATGATTCATTGGAAGAAACTGAGCAATTCGTCCCTTTTTTTCTGCTTTTAATAACCACTTTTTTCCATCAACACGACTGTGAGATAGGCAGTAGAATCGCGCTCCATCGATGGGTTCGTTGAATATTACACTATGCATATTCAGGGTCACCCCTCAAAGATTCATTCACACTTGCGACTTAAAGTTGAACTCCTTTGTGTTGGAGGAGAACAATTCAGCAGTTTCTCTCGCATCGTTCCTTCCTTGGTGTCTTCTCCACCTGCCCCCTCGCTCCTGTCTCATTATGACAACTATGTGTAGCATTAATAGACCCGAAGATCACACACACACACACACACACACACACACACACACACACACACACACACACACACACACACACACACACACACACACACACACACACACACACACAGAGAGATCCATATATCACACGGCAGCTCCCTTCCCTTCCATCTAATTGAATTTTCCAAGACTTGAACATGTTTACGTGACGAGAAAACACCTCAGTAAAGATAAAAAATGCTTTCTGCTTTATTTAAAATGTATTTCACACAGGAGAGCTTTGTTCGTGTCCTGTGTGAAACAGGAAGTCCACGTTGATTTACAACTTCCGTTGTTATTTTAACCCAAACCACAATCTGTCACATGTAATATCCTATTGATAGACGTTACCATTTACAGCACAGTAGTATCTTTAAGCTAGTTTAAGGAAGGTTTCAGCAGATTTGTCCAAGCTACGTCTCCGGATCGTGAAACATAGCACTTATTCTGTCAGCGGATGATGGAAGGAGTCAAACAGTGTTTCTAGCTGCCACTCCGAATCAGGTAGCTACATTTTATGGCTCGTGTTTATGTGTTTTTATGTGTTTTTTTGGTGATACATCCTTGAGGCGGGTTAGGAGTTTCTGGATGCACACTGTGACGAGCAGTCCTGTCATGGCAACGGGCCTCCCGCTTCACCGCCATTCACCGTGGTAACACGAGCACAGAAGGCGCTGACAGGCTTCGGTGTGATGTGTTGGACTTGGCGGTGTTTGGTGGATGAGGAAATTCACCGAAGCACTAATATAACTGCAACTGTGGTTGAATCCCGAAGAAGCGACTGAATTGAGCCGGACTGGCTTCGTAGCAGAAAAGGGGCGTGTCGCGTCTCGACTGCAACGCTCCGTCTCAACGCAGAAGGAAAGCCCCGTTTTGCAGAAACCGTCCATTCAGGCCGAGCAGCTGGAGCCCAGTTTCACTCACTCCAACGTCTCCAGCGCTCAGCGCACCGTTTCTTTCGTCTTGCTGAAAAGATGAATGAGGTACGAGTCATGACTGGCAACTATCTCCATCTATTTTGATACCGTGCCGTCACTTTCTATTACCGGCATCTCCGCTTCTTGGGAGCGTTAACGGCAAGAGACGGGCAACAGATTACGTTGGTCTGCACGGTCCAACTAATCCATATCCATCCATATGTGGAACAAAGTGAGCGAAAAGTTGGTTTTAAGCATCCTCTGTTGTATTTGCGTTTATTCAAATAATTTAATTAGCACTACTATAAGTGGTTATGAGTTGACAGGACACACTGGATATAGTTTGAGTACCACAACACTCATAGAGGCTTGGATCTCAATGTCATATGCAATGGGTATAATACTACCCAACAAATTCATAGACAGCAAGACCATTGCTTTCTGTAAGACTCTAAAAAAATGTCAGTAATTTGGAAGAGTTTATAACTCAAACTGATGAGTATTATTCTTTTTACGATCATTTTTTTCTGGCCATTTTCCTTTTGAAGCTTTAAGGACAGATAGACGAGAGAGAGAGAGAGAGAGAGAGAGGGGACAACATGCAACAAGGCCCATAGGTCAGATTCGAACCTGGGCCTCTGCGGTATGAGTTCAGGCTCAGACCGGACCGGCCCATCGGCTGACATCGACTGACCGTCATGTGGTCAGCTTGAGCTCTCTGAGATATGGAGGCTGGTACAATAGCTCACTACCGTACACTCTTTTTTTTTTTGCTGGCATCTACTGTGCATTTTTCCTTCTTCTAAATGTGGCACAAATCCAAGCATACGTTTCTATTGCTGTAAGCAATATGCTAGTGAGATGGTTAATAGTGCCAGCCAGCATTTTTTTCCCCTCTTACTTTTGTCTTGGCACCACAGTGACACTATTTTTAAAGCAGTGCATGGAGGTCTTTATCGCTGACTTCATCGTCCTATTGTTTATCTAAATCATGTTTACTGTTCTGCATTTTGTGTTTGTCATTCTTTTTTTTTTGACACGTGTGAGGCAGTTACAGCAACATCTTTAGACAACCTGCTGCGATCAATCCGAGAAATTATTTATATAACAAAAGAAGGAAAGTAGCCCTAAAAACAAAGTATGGGGAAGCAGGAATGAGGGTTCAGCTTTCGCACAAAATATATATTAAAGTGAATATTTTCCATCTCGCTATGAATAAATACCATGAGCACTTTGTTTAGGTTGGTTGAGGGCAGCAGCATTTTCTGTCCAACTATTGCTGTTAATTGAATTAAAAGTCAACCCTTGATCATGTGTGCATCAAGGTCAGTGCTGCTGACTTTACCTGTCAGTACCTTTCACACTGGAAAGACAAAGACCCCCCGAAAAAAGGTGAGCGACTATCAAGGGGTAAAAAACACTTCCAATGTGCTGTTTTTATGCTCTAAACCTGAAAGTTGTAAACGTCTGCAGAATCATATAGTGTGTGCTCAGTGAGAGGCTTCTGCTGGGCATACAGGGCGTACAGCTGTGCAGCGGAGCCGATCGCCAGATGTGGACAGCTGGAATTTCATCTGGGGTTGTTTCACTGTTTGGTTTCATGCATAAGGTGAGCTGAGACCTGAACACAATATTTACTGCTATTAGTCACTTCACAACCAGTTAATTAATGACAACGAAAAAGATGTGATGTGCACCGCTCTCCACGGACACGCCGGGACAGTCCTTGAAGCCTGTTAGGAGGTGTGTGTTTTCACTTTTTTACTGATTGAGGTCAAATGGTCGCTGCTTCCAATTAATATCTTGCCGGCATCTGCCAACCTGCTCATAACATGTCTCTGACACCAAACACACACACACACACACACACACACACACACACACACACACACACACACACACACACACACACACACACACACACACACACAACAGCACAGCACATGATCCACTCTTTTCTGCACCCTGTTCATTCAGTCAAACATCCTGAGTCACCGTTAGAAAAGAATAATCTATTTCTGGTTCATCAGCTCGTATCATGTTTTACACACACACACACACACACACACACACACACACACACACACACACACACACACACACACACACACACACACACACACATCATCATCATCATCAGGAATCATTTAAATTGTCTTGACTGTCTCTGAGAGAGGCGGTGAAAATTGAGTGCAAATTAGTCCTCAGTCTCAAGTGTGTGTGTGTGTTGTCCTGACATGGTCGTGCATGTGGCCTGCTGCTCGGGGGATACGGACGGATCAGGACAGAACACTTGTATCCTCTCAGCTTCACATCGCAGGGAAGACGTGATCAGGAGTACACCTTGAAACAGGGCTGCACCGGTTCCTGACTGATACTACGTGGAATTCACTGCGCATCCAAACTCCCGCTGCATTTATGTAAGGACTAACTGTTGCATGCGTGTGATCTTTTTATTTACACACTTGCATTCCCCGTTGTCTTCGTGCTGCCTACTCTGTCTGACTGCCTCGGTTTCACCCGTCCGCCTGACAGAATCGAAACGAGACAATGCTTCGACTGGGCTTGAGCTCAGGGGAGGGTTTGTTTGTTTTCATGCCAGCCCGGCATTAGTGGGTTAGGGTTAGGGTTAACAAGAGGTTACTGTGATTCAGTGTCGGAGACAACAAATGATCCCCAAAAATTGACAAAAGTATCTTGTGTAAACTGCAGGATGAGCGGGCATTTAGCAGGTGGCGTGTGCGACAAGCTACTTTGTTTTCCACTTTGTTTTCCCTCCACCTCTGCTGGAACAGCATAAAATACCTCGACTGAAACTAAAAATGGACTGTTTTAAAGGTGCTATTTATTTTTCCCGTATCCCTTATTACTCCCACAGTGGGGAAATGTATTCTCTGCATTATAACCCATCCTTAGTGATAAAGGAGCAGTGTGCAGCCGTGAAGTGCCCGGGAAGCAACTGGGGGTTCAGTGTCTTGCTCAAGGACACTTCAGCATGCACACTATGGGGAGACCAGGGATCGAATCGGCAACCTTGTGGTTTCAGGACGACCACCTCATCTCCAAACATACGGAGATTGGAGCACATATCCACGGTTGGGCCGTCGGCTTGCAGCTAACAGTGTTACCAGGGCTAACAGTGTTAATAGTACAAACTAGTGCAAAGACAAACGATGACAGAGCTAACAGCGGTTACCTGAGTCTTTGTTCAGTTGTAACCGCCATATGAGAGCAGAACATTTACATTTACATAGCTTATAGTTGTTTGTTGCTCTATTAAATGCTCTGAATCCTGTATATTGACCCTTTGAATGTATTTATTGTTAAGGGTGAGAATGCAGAACCGGCAAGCTACGAGTAAAAGTCTGATTCACGTTCAAACTGATTCAATCGAAGGTTTGTTTGCAGCTGTTTCTTTAATACTGTACCAGAGGGCACATTGCAATTTAAAAGTGGTTGTCAGATCAATACCCGCACCTTGATGCCTTGTTCAGACTGCCAGCCCTAATCCGTTTTTTTTTTTAATCCAGATTGTATCCAGATTGATTTTATGAAGTCTGGACAGCGAAAAAAAAACACTTGAAAAAAAGACTTTTGCAAATCAAATCACATTTGTAGGTGGTTTGAAATGCGATTCCAATCACAAAGTCCAATCGCACACAGCTTTAAATCCAGAGTGACTGAAGTGCTGAGCAGAAGCCATGCGGCCACTCGCAGAGCGCGATGGAGAACAACATGGAGGAGGACAGACCGTGGATAGACACTGAAATGAATCGCCTGGTGGCGCTTTGAGGGGGGGCGTCTATAGCTACAGTTACCACAGTAACCTATGTAGATAGGTTGGTGATGCCTGGACACAAATTCAAAACTTCTTCTTCTTCTTCTTCTTCTTCTTCTTCTTCTTCTTCTTCTTCTTCTTCTTCTTCTTCTTCTTCTTCTTCTTCTTCTTCTTCTTCTTCTTCTTCTTCTTCTTCTTCTTCTTCTTCTTCTTCTTCTTCTTCTTCTTCTTCTTCTTCTTCTTCTTCTTCTTCTTCTTCTTCTTCTTCTTCTTCTTCTTCTTCTTCGCCATGGTCACTCCTGTACCTCTCACTGTCTCTGTGACCCATCTCTCTTCTATTTTTCCTCTACTTGACTCCATTACCTTCCTGTTTACCCTCCCTCCCCTTTGCACTCGTCCGTCACTCTCTCGGCTCGTTGCTCTCCAAAAAGATGAAGGTTGGGACGGAAATTACCTTGTGGAATGAAGATAAATGACATGTCTTTCTCACCGTTCCGATCTCCTTACTCTCTTTCTTGCTTTCACTTCCTCACCCCCTTATAGCCTCCCCACTTCCTCTTCAAGGTTCCATCAGCCCTTCAACACAGGGCTCAATAGAAACATCTAATGCATTAAGGGGCAAATTAGGCTTTCCCGGCCCCTTTTCCCCGAGGCCACCATCACCACCGCACAATCTCTTCCCAAGTAACACAGTATGAGGAGGCCCAGGCCTCTCGGTAATGGATCCATTGCAAGCATCGGTTTACCATTGATCACCTTGGAACTAGCTGTTGGCTGCTCAGGGAGTTTCACCGGCTGCTCGGGGAGTTTCACCGTCTGGTCCTCCTGTGTGTGTCCCACTGCTTGAGGCAGGCCAACCAAGTAGTTCAATAAGAGTCCATTATAACAGTTCGATCCTGGAATCTTTTTCAAATTAAAGGGATGACCTTGAATCCGCTAGAGAACTGGGGTGTGTTTTTTTGTTTCTGGTTTTAAATGAGCTGCAGCAAGCTTTTTGATTTGCTGGAGACTCGAGGAGTGGAGTTACTGCTGCAGTGTGTATGACAAGCAAGGCACGGCGAAGCGGGATATGGATTTAACGGACAGCTGATATTCTGGTTGCAATGCTCGTGGTTGGCCTTGACTGATCCTCTTACAATGTGTTCTGCTATGCATTCTACTGATTTAAACATCAGGATCAGGATACTTTGCGTGGATAGTTCCACTCAGACTGTGAACACAGTTGTATTAGGTCTTTAGTGGATCTGGAGGATCTCTAAATGGGGGGTATTGTGTCTTGCAGTTAGGTAAAACATAAAATAGGATCAAATGCATAAAACATGAATACATCAAGTGACAACAAGAAACCGAGGGTTTGTTTAGCCATCAAGGAAAACACCATCAGCCGACAGTGGTGACGTGGGAAACTAATCAACCGCTAAGTCCTCCATCATGAGTATCTGAGCGTTTGGTGGCCTGAGAAATAAAACAATTATTCACGCATTTAAACCTGGTCATACTGTCAGACAATACAATTGTTGTCTGTTTCCACGATTAAGGAACACAATATGGGATGGAAAAATAAAACATAATGGATCTGCACAGTGTTCAGAAGGTGACCAGAGATATTACCAGGATTGATTTGTCTTGGGATGCGACTGACAGTCTGCACATTGAGTTCTAGCTGTGGTACAAAAACAAGTACAATTACAAAACCAAATAAATGGAATACCCCCTTTATTTATTCATCAAGTATCCAAGTGCACTTGAACAAGATGTTTTAGTTTGTTTAACCTCGCATGTTGTTGACGACAGCACAGCAGACTTGTGTGACAGTGCGATTAATTGAGCTGCTATTAATATTTAATGACGTTCACAAGGCTGTTCCTCTCATGTATACTGTGGCTCACGCGCAAACCGCACTCGAGTGATGAATCGAGATGAATATCGGGAAAACCTCACTCGCAACTCGTCAAATACCGCAGTGTGGTCGGTGCCCCTCGGCCTCTGATATTGGGATCAGAAATGTGACATTTCCACTAGCTCCAATGTAAGCCCAACCGCGTGGATGTTAGACGGTCAGAGAAACTGGAGTATGAAGAGCAAGAAAGTCAAAGTATGGTGGAGTGGAGTTGGAGGGGAGTGTTGGAGCCAAAATGGGGTTTTATTGTTTGAGGGAATCACTGGGTGGTAGTGGGGACATGTAGTTCCTTTATTTGGACACAGGGTGGTACATTCAGTTAAAAGAGCATATAGGTGAGTGCCAGGTGATGGGAACAGGTGTGTGGAGTGGTCGCAACAGCTTCTCCCTTTCAGCTAAAGATCAAGCGTTGTATCCTGTCTCATGGAACCTTCTGGTGTGACTAATGTAAAATGACTTTATGAAATGGTGTCACGGATTAAATGTATGGAAAAGAGACAGTGCTGGAATGGACAATGGATTTGTTTGTGGCAGAACACGCGTCCAAACTCGTTCTCCCCGTTCGCCCCCCTAGTGGCTTGCGTATTTAAATAGGTGAAGTTTGAGCCTCTACAGGGAGGATTCATTGGTCAAACAAACACAGGACTTTCACCCAGCAGACCGCTTGTGTGAAACCAAGCACAATTCAACTTGTTTACAGTAGTTTGGTGACCTGAGTTTTGTAGCATACTTATTTTACGTAACACACATAGTTATTTTAACTGAAATCACAATCTTTTCCTCAGACTAACCAAGTTCTTTGGTTGCCAAAAACTAATAGTTTTGTTGCGGCAGCCATATTGTGTGCGCCGAAAAAACACCAGGATGTTTTCTCTTCATCAATTCTGTTTCAGCAGCGATGAACATCTGAGCTGCAAAGAGCTGTTTAGACTATCTGTGAAACGCTACACCTCGACTCGGGAGAGGTAGAACATTACAACCACACTGTGTGACTAACTAGACATATTACACACACACACACACACACACACACACACACACACACACACACACACACACACACACACACACATTCACAGGCCCTCACAAGCAGACATTCTCTTCTGACGTTTACATCTGATTACACCTTCACTTCTCTGGCTCATCAGTGAGGAGTAAAAATAGTCAAGTGCTGCTGACTGATAGAGGATGTGTGAGGCTGCCGAGAGGCTGTCCTATAATTATGCTGCAGATGGAGAGTTTCTGACAGCCAAGCAAATACAGAGATAAAACAACTCTGTAGCTTCTGATAAAAAAATGCCTACACGTACAGTAGTTCCCTGACACATCAACAGCGAGGTGAAAGAGAAGTATTTCACAAAAAAATGGCATACTTGCAATGATTTCATCTAAAAACAATAGTCAGCATCATTTCTTAGCATTTTCAGTCCCACCATGCTTTCATACCTTCCATCCAACAGACTAACACATATATAATGTTTCTTTCATCTTTATTTATTAGTTCAAAAGCACAGAGAGTTGATAGACAACAAAGGTCCTCAGCTGGAATAAAACAAATGTCAAAACTCGATCTGTATCAGCCCAGCAGGGTGTTCAAAACAATGGCTCTTGAGAAGGGGATCAATAGTGTAGCAACATGCAGCAGGCAACTTTGCATGTTGGCAGCACCAAATGTAGCGACAGGTAACCTCCTGAAGTTTTAAGAATCAGTACCCACACATAATATCAGCTACAAATCCAAGTATCAACCCAAATGTTCTATGAGGGGAAAATATATATTCTTTCAACGGGTTATCCATCATTGAGCGCATATTGCTTCGTTGGGGTTGCTTTATTTCTACACATAGGTTTCTATTTTTGGTTTCATGTGTGCAAAAAAGATGTTACGGTCGTAATAATACAAGAAAAATCTGATAATAATAATTAATAAAAATGAGCCATAATCTGGGAGATCAAAGAGGATGAGCTTTGTCCGTTCCAGCCTCACCTCCCGATTTACACCATTAAAACATCTTCAACAAGCATCCTGTTCTCTTATATTAAAGTGGCAACAGATAATTACCCCCGAGCGTTTCCAAGTGATATTAATTGGTGTCACAAAGACAGCCAATTAGCTTTCACTTTCTTCAGAGCCTAGCAACTAACAACAGTTGGCAACATGGCTACCGCTAGCAGCCTGGGTACTGTCCAAAGCAAGAAACAACTGTAATCATTCAAATTTTAACAGGAACCCTGAAGTACTAGTTGAAGTATCAATATGGCGGCATATTTTGTTCCTGATTTAGCTTATAGTTTTTTTCATCACTCTCCCTCCGTGTTGACAATGTGGGAGGTGATATGAGTTTGCTGTCTTTGCCGTTCAGCTCAACCTCTTCAAATGTGCCTAAATCTAGCCTTCCTTTCAGGCGACTCCGGTGGCCGACAAGGCTTATTGGGAACCAATATAAATGCAGATGGTGTTATCATTTGAGCTATAACATTGTGCGATCATTCACTCCATAATGATTAGTTAAAGCAACACACAAAAAGATGTCTGTTGCCACTTTGAAATGGACTGAATGGACTGGATGCACACGTGCAAATGTCTCGAGATAAGAGGACAATAAGGGTGAATGGAGTTTAACAAAGAGGGAACAAATCCTTGGTGTCCATGCTGTTAGCTACATTAGCTAGCGGCATGTTGCGTCACTACGTGTGCCTGTTCCAGCATTCATCATTTATTCAGGTTAATCACATGGTGTGATGAGTGAAGCTGTGTAACTAACCGTACACGACCACATGGTATCCTCTGAAGATCAAGGGTTCACAGCAAAGCACCAGTGGATGCACGCACGCGCACACGCACACGCACACGCACACGCACACGCACACGCACACGTTCAAAGGCTTTGTACTGCAGACGCAGCCCAGCATTATTCCCATAGCATTTACAGACCTCCACAGAAAAAGAGCACTGGTGCAAACAGAGTCATCTCTGCTTTGATAAAGTAAAGCTTTTCTGTTTTATATGCATCCCAATTTAGAATCGACAGAGGGTTTGATCACTGAATGACTGTTCAGATTTGTAGGCTTGGTAACTTTCTCTTTAGTCATGTATGTGCTCCTTTAAATCCTTAATGACACAAATTATTTGTATTTGAAAACAAATAATACATTTATAATCCTGAAAGTGAGTTTACAACTACGGTAACCCAGCATAACAGCTCAGCAACATGCATTTAAATGGTGAACTCACCTCCCTCTGTTCACCTCCCTCAGGCCTCAGGGTTTAAATGCATGCATGCCATGTTGTGTGGGAAGTATGATATAGTATATAATAACAGGAAAAACTTCATTCGGGCCTGGCCATGATACAGGATGTGGAGAAATGACTACGCCCAAAGGCCTTTACACAAGGGGGTGACGAATAAACAAACAAAAAAGAGAAATACTCGCCAACAAATATTATATGTCTATATTTTTCACTCTGAAAGGTAGGAAACAGAAGGGTTTTTGATTGATATGAATAATAAAGTTTGCCATCCTGGTTCGACTAAGTCGTTACCCACAGCGTGATTGGTTGATGACTTTATTTTTCATGGTGCGAAAGCTCAGAAAATCCAATATATACAATATGTTGCATTTTTACCACATAATATTTGTGTTCCGTGTGAAACAACAGTTACAGAAAATATATTGATGTGCAAACTAATTGCACACAAACAAAAAAAAACGCCCCCGTTGTGTAAAAGCCTTAATAGAGAAGAAGAAAAATGGCTGTCTGGGGAACATTAAGGCTTTGATTTATAACTCTGAAATTATCCTCAGCATTATAATGACTTCATTGACATACAGAACAAGGATCTTGAGCACAAACACTAACACAGTGTTACACATACATATATATTCTGTAGATTCATGCCACTGTCAGTAAACACACAGTGGACACTTGAGTCAGTAATGATTAAGATTAGCGTGTCTTGAATTCATTAAATCCAGTAGTGAAAAAAAAGAGCTATTGCAGATATAAAAGATTACATTGCATCCGTTCTTAGCTTTTAAATTTGGGTCACCCGATCTAAACGCCTGCAATTCTCCTGCTGACATAACAAATGTATTAATATCTTCAACCTGCGCCGTGTAAGGACGGCATAAATATGCGTTCACGCTGTATGTGTGAGCATGCATGACGATTTGTCTGTTTCCTCGTGGTGCTGAAGAGGGGGGTGACTGAAGCATCTGGTGTGAGAAACCGACAACGCTGAAGACCACACTGCAATAACATCTACAGCAGTTTGTCATAACTGTAATTTAGTAAAGTTCGTGCAAAAAAACGTTTCGAATGAATCAAGAATAAACAGCAAAAAGCAAAAGCCGCTAATCCTTCATCCAGGAGCTGAACAAATTGGTTGCAAAGACACACTTAAGTAATGGTGAGTGTATTTCTGGTTAGCATATAACAGGAACTCTGGTGCAGTGGAGTTATCCAGAATTAGAGAAAGTGAGGATTGGAACAAACATAATTGCAGCAAAACAATGATTTTAACGTAGCTTTCACAACTGGAGTTTGGTTCAGTTGGTCCAAACCACAAGGAAAACAAGATACACTTTTACCTCTTAGTTGAGGACCTTTTTCACCATCACCTATCTTGTCTGACCCAAGAAGACTAAACAGTAAACATGTGATACGGACATACAGTAGAGGCAACTCATTCATAGGACGGTTTAGCTGACTGTACTCCAGTGTTAAGATGTTGTGGTGAAAACTATTTAAGTGTTGAACAGATATTTGTCTGGACTCGGGATGCCTAGCTTGCATCGCGGGGTGTCTGGTCACTGTCCATGCGACCCAAACGGCGGTCTCCGAGGTGAAAGTCCGGTGTTTGTTCGACCCGTCCACTATTGCTGCTTTCCCGCCTTATTATACCACGTAACTTTAATACCACATAACTTTCGCTATACTACGTCACTTGCTCTGACTGAACGCAAAAACGTCCACATTCAGCATAGCCGTGGTTTTGCTGAAACATACATTGTTTTTCTTGCCGACTGGGCTTTCTCCAACGTGCTCACAAAGAAATAATGGATTATGAGCATTATTAGTCGAGACTGCAACTAATGATAAACAAAGTCAGTTTGGACTGGAATATTACAAGATCATTAAATCAGCAGAAGACTTCACGTTCAGCTAATGAATTAATAGAAAGGTCACATATATATTATAACCATGAGGAAAAACTGCACCAGATTTGGCTTGAAAATGGATCAAGATCATCTATTTTTCAACTTTTTCAACATAGAAGTCATACAGTACAAAATATATGTGTTAATAATCTCAGTGATGTACCTCATGTCACTGACATCATGGAGAGTAGTAGCTACGCTTAGCAGCTAACACCTCAGTAACCACACTCTATCCCTGGGAAGTCAAAGTACCCTTGTTCCCAATCTGTCAACAGTAAGATACTACATTGTGATGCTCCATGCTGCTGAAGCCAGTACATTTTAAACAGACCAATTGCTACTCGTTATTGCATAGTGAATGGCAGATACAGTCCCCGCACATGTCAAATCATGGGTTGTAAAAGACAGCAGTGTCCCCTTTGCACACAATGAGCAAAGAATGAGACGTTTAACCATTTAAGATTAACATACCAGTCAACAGCCTGTGTGGCCCCAGTCAGCTTCCGTCTGCTAAATGACACAGGGTGGACACTGAACACTGAGCAGGTATGTGGAGTATTAGGATGCAATCAAAGGAGTTATCTGTGAGGAGGGTATCTGTGATTTGGCATCTGCCATATCTACAACGTGTACCGCTGTAATTCCTGTTTAGGCAGCAGGGAGTCAGTGCCGATTATCCACTGCAAATTCCTAGGTCATCTGATAATAGTAATCCAGTTTAAATGGACATCTTTTATAGTGATAATGACTTTGTCTTTCTGCAGCTGGCAGATAATAACACCCTTTCTATCTGTTAACATTACAAGCAATTCAGCAATTGATGAAGTTGATAATCTTGCTGCATGACTCTTGGGATTTTGGGGTTGTATCTACATGGTTGAATGCACTTATTGTGTATATATATATATATATGTATGTATACCCGGCTATATGGGCTGTAGCTGCTGTGTTAGTGGGCCAATCACACTTTGCATTAAATTGAAGAAAGCTTGCCGTGATTGATTGCGAGCAAAACCAAACAAATTTTCATTTCTAGAGGCACAAAAGAATCACTTGCGGCCATCGTTTGACAGGAAACGTTGTTATGCTGGGTTAGTAGTCGACTTCCTTAAATCTGTTTGTCCGTTTGTTTTTTAGACATAAATGTATGAATGGATTTGCACGGAAGCTAGTGGAAGGTCTTCATCCTTGAAGCACCTTCAAGTGGTACCATCAACTTGTGTGTGCCATAGTAAGTGGTGTAACGTCTGCATTGCATTGGACATTTATTTTTCTGAAGGTGGTGGTTGTATATTTGGAGGAGGTCCAAATAAATGCAAATTTGATCTGGGGTGTCTTTTTAAAAACGAGAAAGCTGTTGACAAAAATCTGAAAAGGACCCGGCCGGTCTTTCTAAAAACCTGTTATGATGGTAAAGGAACAGGCAGCTCCAGCAGACACAGAGTAGATAGTAACCTCTGGACAAACGGTGTTAATAAAAGAGTCATAAAAGTGGTCCTCATGTGAACTCTCGCTGCAAAACAAGAAAGGAAAGATACAACTTTGTTCTATTGAAAGTTGAAGTGACATATGTTGAAATTTGGCAAGTTTGCCACGGGTACACTAATGTCTGTGCCTCAGGAATGTAAATGGATCGAGAATACTGAAGTAAACAAACACTTAATTATGGAGAAGATGATGTCTGAAGGGGGAACTCAGTGTACTGCTTGTTCTTTCCCAACACATACGCATACACAAACTCATTTACTCACTCAGGCACGCACACACACACACACACACACACCCACACCCACACACACACACACACACACGCTTCGAATGCCGACAGTAAAAGAAAATCATGGTTTGGCTCAAAATAAGTATGTTTGTTACTTTATTTATGTTGTTGACTTAAATTAAAATAAGTGAATGTGGACTTTTGGTTTCACAGTGCGGCCTCCTGGGTGAAAGTCCTATGTTTGTTTGATCCCCCCATCCAGCCCGACCTCCTACATACGTGGACCTCCGCAGGAGGACTTGTGATTTGCCAAAAAGAGAACCTAATCCGGGAAAAAATATGCTTTCCTCAAAACGTAAATCGACAATGCAGTTTTTAGGAGACCAAGCTGGAATACAAGTATGAGAATAAAGATTCAGATTCAGATGATCCAAGGCTGGTAGTTCTTAGGTGTGCCTTTACTCTATGTCCACCATGTATTTGTGTCGCAGTAGCAGGTAGTACACGTCTGCATGTACTTCATGTACTTCATCATGAAACAATTACAAATGCAACAGTAATTTACTACGGTTTGAAAGCTGTGATAAGAGACAAGGCATGCTTTACCAGCCAAACTGCTACTTTGACATTTTGGAAATGACCAACAGCGTGCCATGTAAACACTGCTGATTGCAGCGAAACCATGATCACACAGAATGACCATTTGGTCCGGGGGATTAAGTCTTATCCGATTATTAGAATCTGACTGTAATTACAGAAAAGATACACACCTGGACAGCCACATATAAATGGAAACTGGGCCAGGTGAAAGCACCAACACATCATCAACCAACCGATTACATGTACGGCAAAGGGAACACAGGCAAAGCAAACAAAAAAAGGCAACCACAAATAAAAACGCTAAAAGCACTATTAATGATAGCAGAGAAACAACGAGCAGTAAATTATTTGGATTTTTCATTCAAACGCCACATAGCCTGGCAGCTTCCCTGTTGGCAACTTGGTGTTTACCAGTAAAAATAGACTGCACGGGGACGGGAGGGAAAGGAGATGAATAAATGATTGTGTTTTCTACCCCGAGACAGACAGTAGGTGGGGTTGGGTGTACGATTAAAGCGATGGGAGGGAGGGAAGGATGGAGAGTGACAGCAAAATAAGGAGGAGGTTTGGGTGGAGAGGAAGAAAGGCGGGAAAAAGGAGTGGGACTGAGAGATTGGGGAGGTAGAATTGGAGCAAGAGAGGGAGGGCGGGAGGAGAGAGACAGATATTGGTACGACTGTGTTTCTGCAGTGACCGCCCAGATATGATGAATTGCCTGCAGGTACCACATGCAGCTGAATGCAAACATCTCTATTGTGTACCCTCGGCCATCTGTGATTCATCGTTTGCTTTGGCCCTGGCAATGTTTTTTTCTTTTTTTCTTTCAGATCCGGCAAACGAGATAGTGGAAGCTGCAAAGGAGTCAGCAGATGCATCTCTAATGACCACACATGAATCCTGGTAATGTTACATCACTTTATCGCAAGGGTTGGGATAAATAATGATCATCATGTGTTCTGTCTCTGTTCCAAACATGTTTATTCTTATCCAGCACAGTCTTTCCCTATCCATGGTGTGAATTTATCAAAAGCACGTCACCCTAAAAACGTCAAGTCACATTTCATTCAAAGGACAAGTCTAGCATATTTGTCTTATTGCCACGTAAAGACCAAAAACCAACAATCCATTATATGGTCCCTCAGTATTTTACTCAGTAGCCTCAAGCTTATTTGTTTCTTCTGGAAACATTAATCTTCTGAAATGAGTCCCCACGTATAAAGTTTAATTATTTAAGAGGTAGAAGGAGGAAAAACAGCTGAGCACAGTAGTTTTTTGTTAGCTAACGTTACTCACAAAGGAGTAAATCGTGGATTTCTTGGGGACTATTTCCACCCACGGATTGAAACATATTGGTAGCGCTGGTGAGTGCATGGCACCACGTGTACGTATATGTGGTATCTGCACCCAAATGGTGCGGCTCATTGATGGAATAAGCTATTTCATACTTTGGCTACACGGATAGTATTTGTTAAAGGGACCAACTCATTGTTGGTTTTGGACTTGTTGGCTTTCTATGGGCAAAATAAGTATGTTTTTCAAAGACTTGTTCAAAGAACCAAGTAATCTATGAACAATTCTGCTCTTATTCCTTCTTATTCACTTATATAGTGGCCAAATATGAAATATGATCAGAGTAAGGTGGGCTCTGGGAATAACACCAGAGATGTTTTCACCATTGTCGATAGTTCGCTCAGGAAATAAGAAGCTAATGCCACGACTTACAGGTGCCCTGTGGAGGTCTCTTTAAGCAAACAAAGTTTCTTCTTGCATTGGTAGTTGCTCACAAAATCCCACAGTGTGCATCCTTGAGGTCTTACATAGAGAGCGCATAAAACCTCTGCAAAACAGATTTTCTTTAAACCAATCTCCAAATTTTGGAGACCTCGCCTGAATTTTCTCTGTACTAAACCCTCTCTAACTTTGTTCTGCTTCACTTTATCAAAGTCAACCTTTGCAGAGAGAATGTTCACATATTGTGCTATGATTTGGGTTAGAGTTGGACCTTACAGCTGCATCATTTCAAAGAAATAATCATCCTGAAAGTGCTTTTTTTCTAGGCGGACCTGAAACCTTTTCATTTTTTGCTGTGTGTTATCTTCATTTACTCTTAACCAGTAACATATAGACTGATATTTACACTTCCGAACAAAATCTCTCATGTGTAGACTTTTATTATAATACCAAAATTATTCAAATAGCCCTAGTGGTCGTAGAGATACACCCTTTTTAGTTTATGTATGCAATTTTCAAGCAGAGGCCTAAAAATAGGTTGGTTTTCTATTGGTTAAATCCTCCGCTGCCTTTGATGACATGTCTTGGTGTTATAGATCAGTGGAATGGTGTGACGTCGTTGGCAAAAACATTGTGTATTGCGTGACCCACGGACATGTGCGTCCGCGTACGAGAGCAAACAAGACAGGGACCCACAAATACATTTTTTTAAACATATTTTCGTATGGAGCTCCACCCTCTGAACTGCGTCTTTTGTGACTGGAGACAACCAGGCTACGACGTGTGACAGTAGTCCTCTACGTCTACGAGGCGAACAAGGGCATTATTGTGCCCTTCTTACCACGAGTCACACTTTTAACTCCCTCTCTGGCCCCGGCTCCATCTGCAGCTACAAAGTCTCGGCCCAGATAGATATCCATGAATTGGTGGTTTATTTATAACTGTGTATTTATGTATCTGGGTTGCATCACAGCAATTACAGCTCTACTGCAGAGACACAGGAGGGCAAACAAGAAGGAGAGAAAAAGAGGAGTTTCTTGGCCGAGAGGTTTCTTGGTTTCTCTCTTTTAGCCCTTCAGTGCTTCATAATTTCTCTTCCATCAGGCCTTATTTCCATCTGTCTATGTCCATCTGCTCCTGTCCCTCTATAACGTTCTCTATATTCTGTCACTAAGTCAGTCCTTTTTGCTGTCTGCTCTTTCATGCTCTGGTTCTAGTTTATTTTATTACCTCATGGCGAGGCTGTGTTCTTCTTGTTCATTCTTTCTTGGCCACACTCCCTCCCATTAACTCCCTCCCTCTCCCTCCCTTTTTTGCTCCCGCCCCATCTCGTTGCTAAAACATGGAATGCTTGTTGGCAGTGCCCCTGATTGATCGTGTGGCAACCTATTAGTCCACAGGCCAGCTCCTATCTGAAAACCATCATTGTTGGTGTGCCGTCTGTCCCCCACTCTGAATATGGAACAGTGTTTCCTGTGGACCGCTTAGCAAGCACAATACAAATGCATGACATGAACACAATTCTGAAAAACCCACTTTATACCTGATAATGAAACAGTATCTATTTAGCCAGAACTATCTCTACATTGCTGAGGAAAGGAACGGCCTGGCTCCACATAATATGATACAGGGGGATAAAAACGCTCTGACTGGTGTGTATTTGTTTAAACAATCACAATCGTCTTGGCCGGGGCTAAGCCGAGGATGCAGCGACGGTGCCCGGGCAAAATGTGTAGATAGCAGAAGGGTCAACCCGGTCTCGGCGCACCAGTTTAAAATCAACAGCGTCATTATGAGACACTCAGACCAACTGAGGTAGTATTCAGTGGCTGATGTGCAATAAATAAGACCTTTGCTTTGGGCCATTTGTATATTTTATCCTGGCCATTGGCCACCAAACGTCCTGTTTTCTGATTGGCTGGAATGTGTCTGTAGTCAAACAAGAGTTCTATCCACATGCAAAGTTTAGTAATCAACATTCCCGATGCTTCACAGCGTGTTAATAACAAACAGCTCTTAACTCACAGCTGTTTAGGGATGGTTAAAAAATAGTTTGAAAATAGGGGCAATGGTTTTATGATTATAATTTTTATACACGCATGAGCAGGCGGGTGACTTGCTACACATCCCTGCCAATCCTGATCCACTCTTCCAGTGACTGACTGGTGGTGGTAGCATGAATGCAGTATAATAGAATACCAGATCCCAATTACCAACTGCCTTATTTGGGATTAGCATTTGTCGTCTCAGACTCGTATTTACATAAAACAACAGAAATAAGCATACATGGGAGGGTGGCGGTGTCTGCTGCATCTCTTTGTTGTTGTTTTCTTCTTTTTTTACACTTTCATTTGAGTTCAGAACAAAGGGAAATAGTTGTCATTTTATGTTTTCCTTGAAAGGATGGATATTTTTATTTGGAACAAAAGCTCAACTTAAAAAGCGTAGCATCAAGATCGGGTGTCTCTGTGTGTGCTCACATGACCCAAAAAATACATCAAGGAAATGCAACGTCATCTTCATAACCAACATAATGCCTCAGCTCCCTCTCGGAGCCTGATATGTCCGATAAAGCCTCGCACACTTGTGCCACTTTCAAAGGTGAGTGGCTGTGGCCAAGGGAGCACAAAAGACAGCTCCTCCAGAAAAGGTTGCGAGCTAAAGGCATTCAAGGGGAGCAGAAAGGGGCCTTGAACCCTCATCCCTTCTAAATGTTAAAGTACTGCAAAAAGTCACGGAAGAGCAGAGGCTGTTTGCAGTTTTCCTTGGAGACGGAAATAAAGAGATATAGAGAAGAAGAAAGAGGAAACATTTCCACAAGAGAAATACTCGATAAAAAAAACGATGTACGATACACTGGAAGGCTTTAGAGAATCAAACATCTTTGCCCGCATAGAGTGCAGTGGATCTAGTTCTACACATATAGGAAGAGGGAGGGACATGGTGAGGCAGCACATGCAGAGGAGGTAAGGAAACAAGCTGACGGGAGGAAGAGAAACTAGGGCACCGGAGGGAGGAAACGGCACGCTGCCGTTCTTTAAAGTTGAGCCATCACAACCACTAAATCCCCAACGCCGCCTGCCAGGCCTCGTCCCGCCTCGTCCCCCTGGTGCCGTCGCACCTTTCCGAGCTTCGCTCCACACCTCCGTATCCATCTGTCTCTCGCGATGCTCCCTTTCACTAAGCTGTCTCCTCTTCAGCCTCTCTGCTTTTTCTTTTTTCTTTTTAAACCCAGCTCTCCACATCGTGTGCAGAAGACGGAAGCGCCGCATTCATTTATTCATTTCCTGACCCAGTGCAGCCGAGCCGTCCTCTGGAGGCTGCAGTTATGACTGGAGCTCGTCTCCACATCCCTGCACCTCCCGGTTCCTCCCTTGTTCTTCCCCTTTTTCATGTCTCCCAGCTTCACATTTTTGTGGGTCATCGTCCGTTCAAGTCTTTGTCTAACAAAGTTCACACACGGGGGAAAAAAACATTCACCATTTTCCTAGTTTGCAAAGTCTGTTTCCATGCCTCCTGGCAACGCTTGAGGAGAATGAAAAATATGGCAATAATGATTGTGGCGGTGTTCATATTACAGTTTCATCTAAGTTTCATATCAAGAAACCCCAAACAAAGCTTACTTCATCACAAATATTTCTCATCTTGCTCAAATATTTTTTTCACCTCTTGGAAGCCATGGTAACGGTCTGAGAACACAAAAATAAATGATTCACTGACAACTTATCTACTTAAGTTGATATGGCGAACTATCTCAGGAACATTTTCATTAATTTGGAGTCTTTTTTTTTTGGCCACCAGACAAATATGAGTCAAATTTTCACTCTGTTTTTAGTTCAGTTTTGCATCTCCGCTAAGTTCTAAGAAAAATGTCTCTTTAGCTGCTAGTTCTCCACTATCTTCACCATTTGCTAGCTTTATGTTTGGTAAGTAGCATCGTGTGTTTTTAGAGCGTCTGATGGCAGCAGCCAAAAGGAAATGAAATAGTTAAAGGAGACATATGATGCTAATTTTCCTGTTAATAACTTGCATTTGGGGATTCTGCTAGAATATGTTTACATGCTTTAATTAATAAAAAACACATTATTTTACTTATACCGTCTGTCTGAATACATCTCTATTCACCGTCTGTCTGAAACGCTCCGCTTTAGCGCATTTGACATATTTGGACCTTTTTACTAACCTCTATGGTTTTGTCAACGTATTATATTGCATCTTTATGCATTATATCTTTGTCAAATTAAACTGAGCTAAACTGGCTTTGCCTACATGGTATTAAGTGGGAATCCATGCAGCTGCATTGCTTTAAAAAAGTGCTTAGTCAGCACATGAAGGACTATGAATCTGAATAGATTGGGACACATCGTGACTTGAAACTGATGCTGAGCCAGGATGACAAAGCAACTCCACAACCATGTGGCACAACGTAGACATCCTCTGCATCATACGACAACGTAACGCATGGAACTGTTGCCACATCGTTTCACAACAGCGGAGGTGTCACTGGGGCACAGTTTACCACATATCAGCAGCGACAAACATCACGGACATCAGATTGTACACATACAACACTTGTGGATGTGTACGTTTTCTCTCTCCTCTTACCTCTAAATTGACAATTCCAATATGTTATTTCGTGGCCTCGGAAAGTTCTATCCATATTTGTGGACATGAGGTCCCTCACAGCCAGAAACCAGAGGAGGAAGACTCAAACGTGTGATGTCATCAAGTATGAAGTGTCCGGATGCTCCAAAAGACAATGAATGGGACTGTTTTCTTGTTTATACCCAATTGAGCGTCATTCTATTGTCGTGTTCTCAGCTCATCCAGTGTCATATCGAACATCTTTCCCAATAAATTGTCTATGAAGCAGCTCCAGAATTCATACTGGATGACATCACACATTTGAGTTCTAGCACTTTAGGTTTTTGGATTTGTCAGAGAGTCAACAAGTATTTATGAATTCGTCACGGGAATAACATGTATGAATGAAAATGGTTGGAGTTCCCCTCTAATACTTCAACTGTATAGTCCCATATCTTCGCTCTCTTTCTGTGAATCCTCACAAACTGGACATGGTCTTGTATAATAAATGCATCTTCAGGGAACCAGTCTTATGGCCACATAAAAGGCAGCGAGCCTGGAAAGTACAGCATGTACTTTGTGCATTTTTCAGGATGGAAGTATTAACACTCTTGGAATGGATCCATCACCTGCTTGAGCGGGGAGAATATTTGATAAACCTGAGCTGTTGGATCATTAGTCAAATAATGAAGGAGGTGGATTGACTGCGCCTGAAAGGTTAGGCTCAGGGCCGCACATTGAGGTCTACTGTTGGTCTGCAGTCTGTTGTTGTAAATGAGATTAAAGCTTCTACCTCGCACAGTAAACAGTGCCATCTCACAGCATCTCTTGTTGTTTTGTGCCACTTTTTGGACAAGAAATGTGCCTCTTTCACGCTTCTTCGCTTGTGTTAAGTGTTATATATTGCTAAAATTGTTTTGGAATTGCTCCATCAAACACAACGGGTGAACCAACAGTGCTTCTTTATATCTAACAATGTAAGGCAAATCTACTGAATAAATAGCATGAAAGTGCAAGGCCCCGCTCTAAATGTCACAAATTCTCTGCTTTCACAATGAATTGCCCTGATTTACTCATTTTCTTTTTGGGACAGTTGACCATCATCATATTTCGCTGAAACCTTCCATCGAAGCTGACCATGTATATTTCCTTTAGGGTTAACTTTGCATTTGTGACCTTTGACTTAAAATATATAATGAATACAACTATAGTGACTGTTTCTTTTACCTTTATAAAAGAATGAAACTCAGACCATGTGCATTTCTTCCAACCTCACATTGTAAGACAGGTTTGTAAAACTAAATTTGGCAACATCTCCCCTCAGTCAACAGGGAAGTGAGAAATAAACTGCCATTGTCACTCTTGTTACTACACACACACACACACACACACACACACACACACACACACACACACACACACACACACACACTGTTTACAAGTTACTCTAAAGCACTTCCGCCCAAGTTGCATGCCTATAAATGAGTATTTCCAATGCTTACTGAAGGCTGCCACCGCCAGTATGAGCGTGACCACGATGGAGAACCAGGAGACCCAGAGCACCTTCTTCCTGTAGCTCTGGGCCTCGTGCGGCTTCAGGCGCATGCTGCTCTCGAGGAGACCTGCAGTGAGACAAACAGTGTGTTAAAAAGACAATTCCTTCTTCCTGTGTGTCCGTGTTTTGTAATGTTTGTTTTATGCTGTGTTTCATTGTCGTGCATACATTGGACATGGACATGGGACGTAAGACGAGACAAACAACAATCAACAATCAACGAAAACAACAGTGCAATTGGTATTAAAATATGTGTAAGATAAGCAAGTGCTCAGTCAACAGATACGTTAATGTGAATGTACGTTAAAGTGACATGTGTATTTAAGTTAAAGTGTATGTTAAAGTGACGAGTGTTTAAGTATGCGGTGTGCAGAGGAGTGAATGGTAAAGAGAAATAAAAAATAAAGAAGAGAAAATTAAAATTTAAAAATTTAAAAAAAAAGAGTTAAAATTAAGAGTTAAAATCCTTACTGACTTCAGCTTATTGAGGCAATTTGTACCTACAACTCTTAGTATAAGTGCTTACATGAAAGTGAAAAAGAATGTGCGATGTGTTGCATATGTGGTGTGCACTGTGTGTGTGTGTGTGTGTGTGTGTGTGTGTGTGTGTGTGTGTGTGTGTGTGTGTGTGTGTGTGTGTGTGTGTGTGTGTGATGGAGTGTGAGAGTCACACGGAGCAACATTTAGAGCCACAATTACACACTTCCAATCATGAGATCATTTCTGTTCATTTTATCCTCATAAAGCACCCAGGCTGAACTAACCAGTAGTTTTGTTGGTTGGATGCATTGGATCCGACACATGCCGTATGACATTATGACTGGACACGCCCTCATAACAATATCTGTGAGTGTTTTTCTGTGGACGTTACCATTGTTTTCAGCCCGGATACGGTCAGATCACAAGTGGAATATTGCAACAAACACTCATCAGGGGTTGTTCACACTGATGATATGCATCGTGCTGTTCAGGGTGACCTTTTTGTTTCTGGCTGCAGAGACAAACACTCAGGTCATAAACCTGCACAATAGAAGCGACTCTAAAAGTTATACTATGGTGTCCAAGTTTTATGCTTACATTGAAGGACAAAACAACAGCGAACCAGCGTGTGTGTGTGTGTGTGTGTGTGTGTGTGTGTGTGTGTGTGTGTGTGTGTGTGTGTGTGTGTGTGTGTGTGTGGCAGAGGGGGAAGTGAAACAGCATGGTTGTATTACTTTGCTCACATGATCCTTGGCTGGGGGATCAGACAGAAGGC
This sequence comes from Myoxocephalus aenaeus, assembly GCA_038501785.1. Lineage (NCBI taxonomy): Eukaryota > Metazoa > Chordata > Actinopteri > Perciformes > Cottidae > Myoxocephalus > Myoxocephalus aenaeus. The sequence goes on along the minus strand of JBAMJR010000154.1, from coordinate 7,915,852 downwards.
ATGTGCTCAATACGTCCTCATTCATCTCTCTGTGACACACACACAAGTTTGTGTGTGTGTGTGTGTGTGCGCGCGCGCGCGTGTGTGTGTGTGTGTGTGTCTCAACACTTGTCTGCGACACCTTTCTTCTCTAAAAATAGTGAACATCAGGCAGCACATTTGCCAGGAAACATGTGATTGAATATAACATTCCCAGGATGAGTGTGTGACCTGGAAGAGATCAATTCATTACTTTTCTTTTCATCTGAACGCCAGCTCCGCACTCGCCATCTTGCTCTCTGACAGGTAGCTCGATGGATGGATAGAAACCACTGGCATGTAGCAGCATGTTAAGGAGACTGCAGAGGTTTTCTAACAGCAACGGCCGGGACGTTTATGTAAGTAGGAGAGCGATGAGGAAAGCGGAGCGGGAGGGAGAGAGAAAATGTCGACCGGGTACGGTCCTGCGTGCACGATGTGTGCCGGTGTTTGTTCAAAGCTCGCTTTTTTGCTGCGGCTGCTCTTTAAAATCTTTGACTTTGAAAGTAAGGTTTTCTCCTCGATGCCCGCTCATATCACCTTTAGGGACTCTGGGATCGACTCTCATTCTCAGGCGAGGTGATGACCTGTATTTACATCACCTCACCTGTCAGCAGCAAAGTAACACAAGTGCTTACATCTACATCTATCTGTCTTAACTTCAAAAACTATATTTGACCATTTCTGCGTGTTCTGTTTGTAACATCCTAACGTTAGACACATTAGAAACCAGTAATTGGTCATTTCTGCCTGTTTTACCTCTACGTAACATCATAATATAGTGAGAAGGAGTGGTGGTTAGTACGACTCCGCCTGTTGAAAACATTGCATAATGAGATCTTTGGTTCCAGAGGAGCTTTTTCAAGCCCGATAAAATAATCCCGGTTGATATCATAGGGATGTCATCAGGGTTAACTTGAGTTGTGTTTAGAGACTAATCTTTTAACTGAATTCCAAGTTACAAACTGTTAAATTCCATAATGGGAAGTGTAGGATCCAGTATTTTCGGAGCTCACCCCAAACCCTTAGGAAGGGTTTTTCTTACTGGCGAGGTTTGTTACCTGATGCCATTGGTCCCAAAATGACTTTTCCCCATAGACTTACATTTGAAAAGAGACATATATTTCTAAGAGGTGCAGCTAGTGCAGCTAGCTGCTAACAACCCGGGTGTGTTAATGATGTTTTGCTGGCATCACCCAAGCCTGGAGCACCCAGCTGGCCGTTGTAGACATTCTGGGAATAATCTGATTCAGGGAGTTGCAGCCGTCATATCTCTGGCAATCGCTATGTGTGGCTGGGACTCACAGCACTTCCGAGGATAGACCGGGATGATCCTCAGGGGCGCCGCATTATCCCATGTGGGCTCTTCGGATCAATTTCATCAGATACTATGTATATATGTCTGGGTGAGGAGAAATCCCAGCTCAGCCCGTCATCTACTGCTCGCTCACCCTCAGAGGAAAGCTGAGGCACAGAGCAACAACACAGCGGTGAGAAGGAGAGAGCCCCATGCCTCCAGCCGCCTCCACTTCCCGGGCCGTCGCTGGGCCACTACTCTCCCTGCGGCCGATGAGCATCGAGAGGGCTCTGAGTCAGCAGGAGGATCCGGCCCGGAGCTTGTTGACACTGCAAAAACGACTATGGGAGGGAGCATCTCGGCAGCGAGGGCCTTGCCGCAGCGGGAAATGCCTTTGGTGCTCGAGGCTTTGACATCAGCGAAGACAATGTGTGAATGAACCACCCTGTCGCTGCACTCCAGTTGTCCGCTGCTTCGTGGTGACCAAACCCCTCAGACCAAATCCTTCCTTTGTTTTCCAAGTATTTAAGTAGTTCTTTCAGGTCGAGGGTTATGCTTCCACCACATGCACATTATTTAAAGGGACGCAAAGTTACATCTGCTAAGACCAGTTCCTGCTTTGGCGGTTTGTGTTAACCGCATGGCCGCCATCGGGTGCACTGAACAGCTCTTTTGGGATGGTGTGACCAGTGAAGCCCTCCCCAAGAAACGCCTGGCGGGGTGGCTTTGAAAGTGCATCTCCCAAGCCTAAAGGCAGGCAGGAAGAGTTACCCATGCACTTATCCCCTTGTTCAGTGGGGTAAGTACATGGGCTGCTTATAAGAAGTGGGCGTAGTCATCGGGACGGCACACTTTGGTTTGTGGACTGACGTTTTGAAGCCTCGAGTTTGACGCTTTATTCGTCGCCATCTTGGATTATTTTTGCAACCAGAAAACGGAAGTGACCATATTTGGATGGCGGAGGAGTGACGTAGAGACGCCGTATACAGCTCTGGTAGCGGCAGCGACCTGTCAATCACAGTAAGCCCCGCCCTAAAGCATACTCTGCCTTATAGTCTATTTCACTCTAAACGAAACAGAATGATCAGCATACTGTATTGAAGAAGACTTTAAGCTAGAGATTGAGACCATAAACTGATGTTTATAATGTTTAATGAGGAGAAGTAGGGTCATTTTCTCATAGACTTCCACACAATTTGACTTATTTTTGCAACCAGAGGAGTCGCGCCCTGCTGTTCAGTAGAGAGAATGCAGGTTTGAAACACTTCTGCAACGGACGAAGGCATGCTTGTGATTGGAGGAGAGTAATACCCATAGAGTCCAGTAGAGGGCTCCCCTTGTGTGTATAGAACTAGGTTAAAATATCGTATCAGAGTAATTCGACGGCTGACTATGGTCCTAAAGCCATTTTAGGATTGAGAACATTGCAGACACAACAAGTGAAATGCATCTTTTAGATACTGTAGGATGATTTCAGCCTTTTAAAATAAGACACATCCAATCAATGTTGCTGCCGCAACTCTAAATACAATAACCATTTAAGTGTATTATGAATTGCTCAAGACACGCTTGTATGAGTGCTACTGAAAGCTACACGGTTTAATTAGCATGTCAATTATCCCTTGAAATCCGATCCAGTAAACATGTCATAATAATAATCAACTGGATGTGTATACTAGGCAACAGGCTGAGGATGGATTGTATAACTGTGGCCCTCGTGTTATCCACTGTGGAATGTTTCACAGGTTTCATGCATATTAAAAGATGAATGGGATTAAATTGGTGGTCACTAACACACAGACACACTCATATGTGCTTTGCAAATGCAAATGCACCCTTAGAGGTTTGGCATGCACGTGACTGGTATCAGACTCCAGCTCTGAAGCAGGCCGAGCCTGTCTGCCTTGTTTTTTAAGGAACAATTGAATTCCGGGCAGGGCCATTTCTATCCCCGGAGGCACGGCAATATGCAAAACTGGAATGAATAAATAAACGGGCCGCTGGGTTCCTGAATCAATTTAACAATCATTTCAGCTTTGAATTCAACTTTTGCTTCACGCTGATCTGAATTCTGCTGATGTAGGGCTATCATCAATTATTCACATCAAACTAAAAATAGGCTCTACCTCGCATGGATAGAAATACCCCTCCCATCTGGGTCCCTGATAACACACGCGCACACACACACACACACACACACACACACACACACACACACACACACACACACACACACACACACACACACATAACTTAAAAAAAAAAAAAAACATTTCTAAACATTACAGAGGGAGATGAAGTTACCTTCTCCCTCCACGCCGTCTGTGATTTTCATCTCATGGCCCGTGGTGAAGGTCTCGGGCTGGCTTGGGGATTTGGCTTGCTGGTGGTTGGTGAAGCCATCAGCGGCGCACTGGCCGTTCCTCGCCGGGCAGGGATCCACAATAGTCGGGTCCGGGACAGGGTAGGACTCCTGGCTGGCCGGGTCTGTCATTGTTGCTTTTCTGTTGCCTTTTTCTTTTCTTTTCTTTTTTCAGCCTCAAAAAGGCAAAAAGAGATTGATAATTATGATGATGATGATGATAAAATAATTTAAAAAGAATAAAAAAAGATTCACGCCGGCTCGACAAGTGCAGCAGCCATCCAGCGCGATATGCCACCGGCGTCGACTCGCATCCGCGGAAGGGGGGAGATTGCGATGAGAGAAGATGGGAGGTAAAGGACTGATCTCCTCAGCATCAGCCGCGAGACAACTCCCTCCGTGTGAACGAGCAGTGCCAGCAGCAGCTCCGCAGCCTCAGAGTCAACAGCCTGTCCGGCGGAGCCACTTACACACAGTTTAGGGTCAGATGCGCCGACGCGATAAATCGCTGAGATCCGCTGTGAATCTGGCAGCAAGAGTTTTTTCTTTCTTTTTTTTTTAAATGATGTTCCTCCTCCCCTTCCTCCTCCTCCTTCTCTCCTCCTCTCAGAACAGAACAGCATATTTCTCATCCAGGCCAAATCAAATAGCTATCTATCTTCAACCACTCGGGCATTTTAAAGTTGTTCTACATATTAGTTTTGAATAATGTACATTGATTAGACTGTTTGATGCATTCAATGTTTTTCTATTGCACACTTATTGTTGTTATCCTACGTCCATGGTGTCTGGAAGTTGTCGATGTATTAATAACACAATTTACCAGTATCCTTTCATCTACACATTTTTCACAAAAACGTACACACCTGTATTTTTTGGGGCATATTTTCAAAGGTTCACAACATTAATGGTAATGTTTTTTTTCTTCTTTGTTTTTCTTCACTCTTTCCATCTAGGTAAAAAAAAGCTGCCATTTTCCCAGTCGCTGCTTTGCCAAATCATCTGTGGTCGGTTTAATTGATAGTAGGACATTTGTGTCCATTTTTGATTTGTGTGTGTGTGTGTGTGTGTGTGTGTGTGTGTGTGTGTGTGTGTGTGTGTGTGTGTGTGTGTGTGTGTGTGTGTGTGTGCTTATCCAACTAAAACAAACTGTCCCCAAGTAGTCCCAAATTAAAATGTCCCATCATTGATGTAACTTCAATATAACTTAAGTTAATGACTGTGCTTTAATTCATTTTTTTGTCTCTTTTACTCTTGCACTGCTCCTATACGTTTGAAGAAGGGCCTTGGAAGTGTTTTTTTAATACTTACATTTTAATACTTTTCAGTGAAGCAGACTGGTGGTTGTCCCCTGTCCAGATTTTAAAATGGAATTTGTCCATCTTGTGTTTCATTAAACAGTGCTGTTTGGGCTGCCAGTGTCTTCAGCACCACAAAGACATGTTAAGCGTTGTGGTTGAATTCAGGATAGATGAGGTTGAGGAAAAGACAGTGTGGCTGATGAAGTGAAGGGTTAAGTGGCTTCAGGAACCACCGTTTCAGAAATGGCAGCATGTGATTTGACTTGGAATCACACCATTGGATCCTCTGATGAATCATGAATTAGACCAATTCTGCCAGTCTGACCTAAAACCTGAATTTATGTTATTTTATGCCAAAAACCATCAGCGCCCAATGTTTACAGCAAAGGGATAAGGGTGTCCGATTGACCGGCATTAGCACGGAGGGAAATGCATCTCAAAATGGTCACAAACGTGTATTACATGATCTACGAATGAGTATTCACAAATGTGTGTTCCTATCAGACCAAAACCAAGCAATTTGAACACATTTATTGCTAAAGAATCCTTGCAAAAGCAATAATAGTTGCTGCAAAATGAGGTCGGGGTCAGAGGGGGAGGAGGCGGTGGACTATTTCACGCGACGTCAACTTTATGAGGGAAGCTTTTTCGAACAACTCGTACATCCATAGTGGTTACACGTGTGTGGTCGAAACGCCAGCAAGAAAGATGTCCGCTCTCGTCAAGGTACAAAGTAAATCCAAACGTGGCCATTTGGAGCTTCTTTTGGTTTTTAACCCAAACAAAAAGGGAGAGCCTGAGAACCAGAACGAAGTGATCCGTAAGCTGTGCGACTAAAGATGGAAAATAACTGAAAATCTCCACACCAACTTAAAACTCTACAGTCTAACAGGATACGCAAGTCTGCCACTGACCTCGTCCACAAAGAGCAGCCATCGCTGTGAGCCATCGACCCTCAATCATCAGGCCTTTTGCAAAGGCAACCAAACACCAGCTCAATGGTGGCGAGACTTCACAGTTACGACCAGGTGATTGATCCGATGTATCGACCTCACATGGCCACTCGTGGGTATTGCAACATGTGGGTCTCCAGGCATAAACGTGCGTCGCTCTCTTCAGCTGTCGTTTTGGACGGTAATCTCGTATATCGTTGTTTTTGTCAAAGCGATATCGCCATGAAGGGGATTTCGATATCGGCCGAGCTGTCCTTCGTAACACCCTGCAACCGATATGGAGGAGAGACCGTGTGTTTGGCATAAGTAATACGTATTATAGTATTCCTGCTACTCCCTCCTGAGAGAGAGGAACATGTAACAACCTGCCACAGCATGGTGAGCCCCGCCCCACTTAGCTAATAATTCATGTGTATGAATTAATAATTAATTCGTTTATGTTCTATACCTGTCTTCCATAGGCCCTTTTATTCTCCATGCCCTTTTGTGTTTCATGTGTATTTAGGTTGAATGTGTAGTTTGTCTTAATACGCTCTGCTGTGTCAAGTTTTATTACTTTTATCTCATTTTAAAACAGTTTAGGTTTGTATATTTATTTATTTTCAAGATCTCAAGTGAAGCGAGACCATTCTCTCTCCTACAGTAATATTGGTGGATGTAGCAACAGCAGCGGCTTCCTCTGGTGAGATTTTTCTATTTTCACATGCACGCTTGTGTCCACAGTTTTTTTTTTTTTTTGTTACAGGTTGAGTGTAATTCGGTTTGGCTCCAGCCGGCCAACATGCCTGCAGATCGGTCAGCAATTGCATCACAACTCTGTTTAAGTGACGTAGTATTGACATTTGATTTTTCAGATTGCAACGTTAGTATTTTACTTTTTACTTTACATTGCCGTCCGGACTTTTTATTTTATGTTATTGTTTTATTGTTATTCTGGAGAACTAACTGAAAAGGCTATTTTTAAACAAAGTAAAGGAAAAAATAGACACATTTGTGATTTTCTGCAATTCTGTTCACTTTATAAAGTAACACAAAAACTTAGTATTAGTAACAGTAATTATTAACCTCCATATCTCTTTAATGTAATATCCCATGGTAACGAAATTCACAAAAAATTGACACGTGGGGACGCTGAACAAGTCTGAAGCGTTTGACACTCTTTCACCTGTAAAACATGTAAAACATTGGTGTTTACTAGCAGCTGGCAGAAAATGCACCTTTCACTTTGCTCTACATCCTGTGGGTCAGTGGAGTCACCGCGAGCAAAAGCCAGAAGTAATAATAAAGCAACTGCATCATTTTACTTCATCCGAACATGCATTATGAAACTATAAGCACAAAACTCTGACTCGGCATAACGCAGGCAGTCAGCTGCACAGAAATGCAGCTTTAAACTAGTGTGTGTGTGTGTGTGTGTGTGTGTGGTTGAACTAGAGAGTGAATCATATTTGAGGCTGTAATAGGCCGATCACTGAATGGTTCAGGGTGTATCAGGCTATATTTCATGAGGTCTAATGGCCTCCACAGACTAATGATTACTCTGCTGGTCTTACAGACTAGGTAATGAATGACCAGGGTGTCCCAGCAGCCGCCCTGCAGTCACCTGTCGGTCATTGGTTTCTGCTGAGGGTGGAGAGACACTTTGCTGGATTTGCGCTCACAGCGAGTAATCCTTTGCAGTAGACCTCCCCGTTTATCCAGACGGTAATCGTAAGGATGAAGGTTGATATTCATAATCATATTTTACCAAAGGAGTGGCCCGATTTGAAGCAGGTAGGCACCGAGAGACACAAGCTCATTGAGGATCCGAGATCTTTTTCTAACAGCCTGGAGCCTCCGGAGTAAATCCACACAACGTGTGGTTGGTTGGATGTTTCTTCTTTTCTTTTCTTGTATCAGTTCTGCAGCAGGCAGAGCTTCTCTTTCAGTTCAATGCAATTAAAGCCAGTAAAATGAAGTGTACAGGCTTTTCCCATCGGAGTTTAACAGCTCACTCCATAAATCTGTGTTCACTATGGCTGGTTAAACTTTAATCAATAGGTGGATTTGGCCTTGCTCTGCCTTGTCCTATCTGTTATCCTATCTGTTATCTGTTCCTGCTCGTATGTCTTTGTTGCTATGGAGGCCTTGGCTAATGATTTCACCTGTTCAGTGCCGGACAGAGGTGGTCTTTCTTTCCTCCTTTTTACCCAGGACATGTATGTTGGAACATAATAAGTCAGGTCTTGTCTTGTTCATGAGTTATGATGTATGATGAACACATGCAAGGCCAGCAGATTTTTTTTTTGGCGGGGGGGACATCAAAACTTTGTGTTACACTGAAATAATATTGCATTTCATCACTTCTGCATGCTGTTTGATGAACCAACTAGAGGCTTACATGAGCAGAAGTGACACATTTAGGATTTTCTCTGTGGGTCTCGATGTATTGCATCACCGAGGCCCTCTTCATATCCATATCATGTGATGAATGGGATCATTTTGGTTGTCATATTTTCTAAATCAGCCTTTCCTTACAAACGAATAAAAACCATAAAATGTAGATAAGTAGTAATGAAGCCGTAACTTTTCCCTTCGCGCAAACTGGGCCCTTCCATTTGTTTGCCAAAAAAGACACAGACAGATAAATGTTCCGAGTCGTGCCATTGCTCATGTTTGTCATTCAGACACATTTAGACTGTAATAGAATTGTTGTAGGATTTGGAACTAGAGCATAATGAACGTCCTTTGAATCTAACCATGCTTTGCTCTCTCTGCCCCTCTGAAAAAAAAGCAAAGCATAATTTTCTGCAGCACACTTATGAAACCACACTTATTGTCCTCGGTCCACTTTGATGAGAAGAGTTCTTAATTGTTTTTAAAAAGGTCATGAAATAGCACGGTGATAACACAATTATAATAATAAAATACTACATTTTACATAGATGAAGCTCCTCTGTGGCATCAGCGAAGCACACAGTGCTGCGGATGTGTGGGGATATGAAATAGGGCTCGACTGGCTGCATTGCTCACGTAGATCATTTGCGACTTCATCTGTATGCAAAGGACTCAACAGCCACGTGGCGCTCAGTTTGAGTTACCCAGGGCGTTGGAGGAGATAGTCCTCGAGGATGAAGATTGAACCCCTCGCAGATGGGATAACACAATTGAGGCTTCCCCCACAGCAGGATGTGTGTGGAATAGTTTACTTTCATACAGATTTTGCATCTGAATAAAACACACCATAGATGTAATCTAATACACAATTTGTTTTCCAGTATGTAATCTTTTTTGGTGATGTGTTTCAGAGGTATGGATATGATGGGTTTGTCCAGCTTCACCATCACTGCAAGGTGAGTAGCTGTTTATTTCCCCTGTATGCATGCACAGACAAGGCTACACAAGCCCTTATGCAATTGTACTGCACACAATGCTCGGGACACAGCGGGGCGTACCTTCCCCCGCCTGCACCCCACCCCGTGCACCTTTCCAAGTCCTTCGACGTGTGAGCAGCTGCAGGACTCAGCACGGTGCCACTGCATCAGCGGAAACAGTGCATTTTCGAATGCCGCAGCAGAACCACGCAGGCCAGCCCTGGCAGCTGCCAATGCAACTTTGGGGCGGCCGACATGGGTTGAGCCCCTTTGGCACCAGCGAACCGCACATAAGGACGCTTGGTTGATTGTGACGCGTTGATGCATTCGACTGTAAACCGCGCCTGGTGATGAGCATCTGTTATGAGTCCTCGAGCCAATGTTAAGACAAGATCTGTGAGGGTTCCAGGTCACATTGCGACACAGGTGTGGTGCACCCGAGATGTTTTTAATTGCAGCCGTCGGCAGAGGAGAACACTGTGCAGGTGTTGTTCGAATACACCTTGACGAAAGACATTTTGTCTGTCAGGCCATTTTCACGCCATGTCCGGTGTGTAAGTGACAGTTCACATCTCATCCGCTTTCCACGAGTCAGCTGTCTGCTGCCATCATGTGGTTTTCAAGTGTTATGAAATCCCCCCTAAAAGAAGTCTGCTTCAAACTGGGAATGAAATGATTGAGCGAGAGCAATGCAGGCTGCCAAGGTGTCTATGTGGGAACGTGTGGAATCGCGGTCACATGGGATGCGGCTGCTGATGGTGTTGTGTTCCAGGGCGAAGCAAACATGATGAAGGACGGGAAGCTGTTCCGAGTGATCCAAGAGAACTGCTGGGACGCAGACGCGCGCATACGGGACATGGACCAGCACGGTACATGCACAGACATGAGAGACACCAACAAGGACCACAGGGTTTCGTCTCATTGGTGCCTTTCGGTCTCTAACCCCTTCAGGTGTCACCGTTCAGGCCCTTTCTACTGTCCCTGTGATGTTCAGTTACTGGGTAAGCGCACACTAAGCAGCATGGATCAAATTAAATGAGAAAAAAAAACACCACAGCGACTTATTGTATGCAAAGCTGCTTTACTGTCTTAATCTTTCTTCAGCCAGAGAAGCATCAACAGTAGGATGAAGAATGTATTATTTCTAATTTATTTGGTAATACACTCCATGACGCCCACACTTGTAATGGATTATAATCTGTTTATAGCATTGAGTACATCAGTTATAAGCACACATACATATTCATAATATTATATGTATTTAGTCCTAATTAGGTGAAGTATCTCAATACTCCATAATTGCTTACTGACATTGTTTTGCAAGGATCATAGTGTATTGTAATTCCCATTGTTGTAATGGATTATACATCACTGTTATAATGCATTATAATGTGATTATAGGTCATTATAAATGGCAATTGTTTGATGAAGTAAAGTGAAAAATAATCTCATTAAATCTTTGCAAGAACAAGACACAAACAGTTGTAAATTACATTTTACTTAACTCAAAGTGAATAGTTACCACTTTGAGTGACCTATAATAACATTATAATGGATTATAACAGTGGTATAATGCCAATAATAATACACTATGACCCTTGCAACAAAATGCAATTATGCACATTCTACGTATGTGTGCATTATAGAAATGGGCGTCATAGAGATGGTTCACTTTCATATATTTACATATTCGAATTATAACTTATTTTTGGATTACAGGCCAAACCTCACGACACACTGGATCTCTGCGTCCTTTTAAACGACGATTTGGCCCGGACAGTGCGCAGCCACCCCAAGAGGTTCGTGGGTCTGGGCACGCTGCCCATGCAAGCCCCCGACTTGGCCGTGCTGGAGATGAGGCGCTGCGTGGAGGAGCTGGGTTTCCCCGGGGTGCAGATTGGCTCACGGGTCAACAACTGGGACCTCAACGCCGCTGAGCTCTTTCCCTTCTATGCTGTGAGGACATTGAATATTGCACATGCTCATGATGACGATATGATGTTTCTGGTCGTTACAAATTGTTCACTGGTTTGACTGATTTCATATTTTGTATTCAGAGGGTGAGGTTTCTCGTTCATGTATAGAATTGCTGATCTTGCGGTGTGTGTCGTCCACGCAGGCAGCTGAGGAGCTGGGCTGCTCCCTATTTGTCCACCCGTGGGACATGCAGACCGATGGGAGGATGGCTAAGTATTGGCTGCCCTGGCTGGTGGGTGAGGGAGATGAAGTGGGAACAGGAGATATATTGAATACCCCCGTCCCTCAAGTCACTGGGAAATAAAATACACTTTTCTTGTGAAAGTAACTTCTTTGTGACCGATATGGAACCATATTCATCTGCGCATATATAAAAGGAGATGGCAAAACTGCAGTGCCGACGTTACAGTATTTCATAAAATGTTCGATGAAGCCATCAGATCCTAATTGTTGTATTTTCCAATGTGCCTTTAAAAAAAAGCTGCTCCGATGTCCCGAGAGAACAAAAATGTCAACGTAAAAACAATTACCATCAAATATTATTATTATTTTCCACTTCCACTGATTGAAATCTTTTAAGCAACTTCAGTCCTGAATGGGGACTTGTTTGTCTGATGGTCTGTATCTAACAAGATTTATGAGGTTGAACTTCCAAAATTTAAAAAAATAACTCACACCCTTGTGAAAAATGTATGCATTAACTCAGCACAAATGATAAAAAAATGTTCTATGTAAAAGACAGAAATATCCAGAATAATACATTCAGTTTAAAAACTCCCACAGCGGTGTTGATTTTCTTTGAGTGTTTTATCATCATATTTGACGGATTGTGATTAGGGCTAGTGGTGACCAATAATGCTCTACATTTAGATGTTGCTTCTGTCACTTTGCACATTATCCCACTTATACTGTCTCATAATAACAAGACACTTTATTAATGTTATTTTGAAAGGCGAGGTTATGTTTCATTGTCTTTTCCCTCTCAAAGGCATGCCGACAGAGACGACCATGGCCATTTGCTCGATGATATTCGGCGGCGTCTTGGAGAGATTTCCTAAACTGAAAGTCTGCTTTGCACATGGAGGTAAAGATCAGATGTCCCTGACACATGTTTCCTCTGCAGAGCCACAGCAGAGTAATATAAGTGTCAACTTAAATTGGTTTGTTCTTAATTCATGCTCATTACAGATACTGTGTGTTAACTGACCTTTATTGCTTCTGTTCCTCTGGTTACAGGAGGCTCTTTCCCATTCACCGTTGGCAGAATTGAACACGGCCACAAAGTCCGCCCTGACCTGTGTGCAGTGGACAACAAGAGCAGTCCGAGGAAATACCTCGGCTCTTTCTACACCGACTCCCTGGTTCACGACCCCATCTCCCTGAAGTTGCTCGTTGATGTTATTGGAAAAGTGAGCTTGTGTGCATCATTCCTTCAACACACACACATTGAGAAGAGTGTTGCCGGTGTTGAGCGTGTTGTGGGTCGATAATGTGGATGTATGCATCCGCATGTGTTCAGTACATGTTTAACACTGCCGTTGTTTTTCAAGTTAACGTGCACGTATTCCTCTTTCAGGATAAAGTGATGCTGGGAACAGACTACCCATTCCCACTGGGAGAGCTGCAGCCTGGATCGCTGATCGAGTCCATGGATGAATTTGATGACACGCTGAAGGTAACAATGTGTTCCTCTCCTTCATTTTGACCGTGCTGTTGCCTCAGTGCTGCTGTCATGAATTTACTATAAAACACATAGCCAGAACATGCTTATCAGCAGTAGTGCAAAGGGCACAGCACTATTAGTCATTGGCAGAATGTTTAAAGCCATTCTAAATGTCTTATATTTGTGCTTTGAGAATGCAATTGTGCAAATTAATAGGTTTTAAAAACATACTGCAAGTCCAAGCGAGGAGTCCTTATGGTGTGTACTCTTTTGTTTTGCAGGACAAATTGCTTGCTGGAAACGCAGTGGAATTTTTGGGCCTGAAACGAGAGCAATTTGAGTGACATGGAAATCTGAATTACAATGCCACACCCAGTGTAAATGCTGTATACAAAATTTCATATTTGGATGATTAAAGGGACAGAAAAATATACATATTTGTCCTTTACCTGTAGTGCTATTCATCAATTTAGATTGTGTTGATGAGAGTTGTTTAGCATTGGAGATATCAGATACTTGCATTGCTGAAAGAAACTGCACTAACATGATCTCTACTTCAAAGAAAACTATGCCCTTCTCTGGCTAACGTCTCATGAGAAAACATTTCATTTGTCTTTCTCGCCCGGTGGGGTTAAATGCAACACCACCAAATTCATGCATCCAGTTTCTGACTTTGCGTGGAAATAACTAAACTTTGAATTCAAAGACTGTGACATTTACATTTCTTTTTGTTTTTAGTTTTGCCCGCTTCACTCACTGTATATAGCCTACAGAGGATACAAGTTTAGTTGTGTGGACTTTCTTGTCCACACTGTTTCTCATGTATATGTACATTTAAGGTTGGGCATTGACACTTGAATTGACCCTAACGAAACGCAAAGCTGTGTAAAATGTGAATAAATTAATTGGTATTAATGAAGGACAATGCCACATCTTGTTATGAACCAGCATCAGAATATGTAATACTGTGAGCATGCCGTGGAACGGGATGGATACATGGACGGATACCGAGCAGACGCCGACCGACCAATCACCGTCAAACTCCGTCCTCACCGCCGAAGAAGTCGTGTGTTCCTGTGCGACACTGACGTCACATCCGCTTTCTAGATGCTGAACGTTGGAGTGCAATGGCGGCGTGCCGGGGATCCTCGTCGAAATGGTTTTTCACCCGGGAGCAGCTCGAAACCACGCCGTCCCGCCGTTGTGGAGTAGAACCGGACCGGGAGCTCTCGTACCGACAACAAGCGGCGAACCTGGTCCAAGATATGGGTCAGAGACTCAACGTGTATCCTTTGTAAACAAACTTATCCCTCCGTCCAGGCTGGAAGTGGACATGGCGCTAAGGAAAAGCAGTTGCAGCGGGCCCGATACCGCGAGCGGATTTTAAGCCGAGTGCTTAGTTTAAGGAGCAAGAGCGGCGCATCTTCGACATTTCATGTTTCTGTGTCGTGTTTCTTAAAACGCCGTTTTGCTGTGGCGCTCTTAACCCGGAATATCAGCGTCAGTTGGTTATGGTTAACGTTAGCTGTAAGCTAATATAGCACGCTAGCTAACCAGTTAGCTAGCTGTGGGTTCACGTTCAAAGGGCCATTAGGAGAGTGTGCAGCTGTTGCTCTGTCCTGGCTGACTTTACCCCTCAGCCCCGTCGAGTTTAATGACCCCAACTAAACGAGAGGTTTCCTTAGAATAAGTAAGCCGAAGTTTAAAGTTATTCGACGCATTATTATTATTTTATAGTAAGTTAGCACAGTCGGCGCCATCATGAAGCTAACTCACGTTAGCAGTAACTAGCCTGCTGCACAAAGTGTCCTTTGCTCAACTGTTGGAATGTTTTTCTTCAATGTCACTTATTTTAGACTTGTGTTCAGTGCCAATACGCTCAATGGCGTGTGATATGATGTTACACAGTTAACTTGTTGACTCTGTTCTTAGCAGCGGACGTTACACTCACTCCAACAGATTTTCCTTAACCCCAAACTCCAGCTCTCAACTAACAATAAATACAGCCATTGTTTACATGCATAGATTTTATATGCACCACTCTTTCACCAAATTCCATAGGAATGTAAGTATTCTGCTACACAACACCACACTTGACCTGCTACCTGGAATCAATGTTAGGCCAATAAGTGACTATGTATTTTTTGCAGATAATATCTCCAACCACCTTGTTCTTGGCCGCGAAAGTTGAGGAGCAACCTCGGAAACTCGAACATGTGATCAAAGTGGCACACGCTTGCCTAAATCCCCAAGAACCACCTCTAGACACGAAGAGTAATGTAAGTTCAAGAAGATCTCCATATTGTTTGGTTGAGAGTATTTTTTTTTCCTCATTTTTTTTTAAATTCCCTTTCTACATCTGACTGTCCAGTTCTCTGTGGTCAGGGTTTTCCCTGTGTTAAACTGGCTGTGCCAAATTCCATTGCACGCTACAAAAGGCTTTATTTTAACTGCCATGGCCTGCTGTCGGTGTGTAACACACTTTCACCTCAAAGGCTTTCAAGCAATAGTAAAAATGAGCCTTTTTTTTTGGCCATTTTAAATCAGTTGTCAGGGTGAGATATTAATAGACTCATTACAATTGTGTTGTAATGACTGTCTATCAAACTTCAGGCATACCTCCAGCAAGCTCAAGAGCTGGTGATACTTGAATCCATAGTGCTGCAGACCCTGGGTAAGTAGTGGTGACTGGAGTGGATGACTTGAGAGAGAGGGTTAGCGTTTTATCATTATCTTTGGCTTATCTTCATCAGTAAGGGATCACTGTTGAATTTATTTGTCACAGCCTGTTAAGTGAAATATTTTCTCAGATGCTGTATGGCTATCTTGTCACGTGCATATTTTCAAGAAATCATGTAAAGGTGACATGTCATTCTGTCATTACAGACATTACTCATTTAACATGGTATTGATTTGACTGTGGACAGTTTTTTTTTTTCTTCTCACAAATTTTTACTGCTGGGCCACAGTTTCTGTTAATTTGTGCTAGCTTATTGATTATGTTCAAGACTTTCATCCAAAGAAAAAGTGAATAATTATGAACAAATGCTTCCACTATGCATATTTACCAAATCGATACCAATCGGAATTGACGGCCCTAAAATGCATCACTTGGTTCATTTCCGTTTAATCATAAAATGACATGTCACCTAACCAACTGTCTCTGTGTTGAACTCACCTGTCATGTATTTTGTTCCAGGCTTTGAAATTACTATTGATCACCCACACACTGATGTGGTGAAATGTTCCCAGCTAGTGCGAGGTAGAGGCTTCCTTCTTTGCTCTTTGTGCCCTCTGCTCTGATTTGTCCCACCTCAAACATGGGTGGGGAGGGGGGTGAAAACCGTGCTGACTTAATGGTTACCTGACCACACACACATACCTTGCTCTTTTGATGACCTTCATGAGTTAATTCTATGACACGGCACATACACAATATTGATGATGCTTATTGGGCCAAGTCCAAGACTGAATTGTCTTAATTTTGTTGGTGGGATGTAATGTATTGTTTTTATCTGAGAAACAGCCCCCATAAATATTGGTTATGGTTGACACGGCTAAATCAGAGGTTCTGGCCTAATTCATAAAAATCATCCAGCTTGCTGCAAGCGTAAAACAATTTGCAAGAGTCTGTGCCTAGTGTTGTTGTTTTTTGTCTTGGCCTTGGCTTAATCAGTGCAGCATTCACTTCCTGACCTAATAATGATGATATGCATTTGGCTTGCAAAGATGGTAATCCTTTCTTCCCTTCCCTCTTTTTCTGTCTCTTCTCTTGCAGCAAGCAAGGATCTGGCACAGACATCCTATTTCATGGCTACCAACAGGTTGTTATCCTGCCCCTCCTTTGTTGCACTTTGACTACACACCATAGCTTCCTGTAATGCAGGGTACCCTTTCAGTGTCCAACGGGCCCTACTTGCGCTGGCGGTTGTTGGGATGCTTGCCTCCTCCCCTCGGCTCCCCTCCCCCGTTCAAAGGGAGCGGGACAGGGTGGCTTGTAGCGTTACCGGCCCCAGTTGCAGTGCGGTGTATTGTACAAGGGACCACGTGTTGGCACAGATTTGGGTTGAATGCAAGGTGTGAAGTGTAGTGGTGCGCTTGAAACCCACATGTTTGTTCGGTTGCGAAAAAGTGCATAATTCTAAAAGAAAGACACTTTGG
The DNA here is from genome assembly GCA_038501785.1 of Myoxocephalus aenaeus. Lineage (NCBI taxonomy): Eukaryota > Metazoa > Chordata > Actinopteri > Perciformes > Cottidae > Myoxocephalus > Myoxocephalus aenaeus. Next base: position 7,898,767 of record JBAMJR010000154.1, on the reverse strand, counting down.
TAGCCTGAATAGCAGCTAAAGATTGCACAGATGTAAACATTTCTCGTAGAGGTTCTTCCGGTAAGTACCACAAATACATTTTTTTAAATGTTCTTTTTCATATCCATTTGTTCAAAATGCATTTTCTCCTAACATATTTCAGTCTGCAATATCTTCCTGTCTTTAAATGCCCATATTTTCTAGCTTTTCTACAACATTCTTTATTATATGTAGCTCATGTAAAACACGTGACCAGAAAGACTTAATCGCAACCCATTAAGGACCTGCAGATTATGTAATGAGTAGTCTCATACTGCATTTGGGGATTATGATTTATTCTAAAGCGAGGACAAAATGTTCTTGAAGTCGGCAAACATGGTCCACGGGTTTGGTTCTAGTTGACAGTGGTGGATTGGAATTTGCATCACTTCTAATAAGTTGACGGTTTGCTGAATTTGAGCTATGTTTTAAGTACTGCACTGGCTCTTACCAAGAGTGCAGACAGGAGCTTTTCTTGAGAATCTTCATCCTGTAAGATAAAAAAAAAAAAAATCACTTCACTCTGATCTACGATTGTGAAGAACCTACTTTCAATCTAAAAAAACAACAACAACCGTGATGCTCGTTTGATTTTTAATTGATTTATACTTGGTTCACCATAGGTAAGCTAGCAAAGAACCAAAGCTCAATGGTGCAGTAGCAGTTTGTATGGCGGCCATTTGTCTAACATGTTGCTTTTGATAGGATATGAATAGGTTTCACTGTGTAACTATGACCTAAACTTGCATTATTCCACCCAATTTTGTTTTTGCAGGACAATGTTGCACATTTTATATTCATAAATGAGTCATAGGTCAGATTATCTTTATTTATATTTAGGGATGCTTTCGGTGTTGAGACAACGTCAGTGTAGTGTCATGTTGTATCCATTGATCTGCAGTGCCCACTAGGTGTATTCCCTTCAACACAGTCCCAGAGACCCATGCAGAGAGGGTTGTAGGAGCAGCCCCTCGTCGGTTAGCTGTCCAATGATGTAACCGTCACATGTGTGGCCCCAGTGTTCAGTGTTGGACAATGGGACTCCACTTAGCAACCTCACACGGCCCCCCTCTCCTTTTTGTTTCGACATTTAACCCAGCCAGGTTCCTTGGAACAAAAACGTTTCCACATGGCACTAGTCAGTGCTTACTTTTTAATCACACTGTGGATTGTGTCTTTATCTGAATCATAAGGTTAATGGACATCACCTCTACTGTGACCTGTTTTTAAACTGACAAACTGTTACATTGTCAGATTGTTTAATGTATGAACGCCATTAAATAATTGCTCATCTTTTGCAACCAATACAGTAGATTAAAACGGTCCGCTCCCTCTTGTGTTTTCTTTTTTCTACATATGTGGGACTACTCGGGACGACGCCTGGCCTGAATCGACTCATTCACTCACATATATATACACACTCCCACTAATCACACACGCATACCCTCACTGAATATGCAGTCTACACCTCACCACCTTCTGCCTCCAGTACAAGCCCACAGTGATCTCCTGCGTGTGCATCCACCTGGCATGCAAGTGGTCCAACTGGGAGATCCCAGTTTCCACCGATGGGAAACACTGGTGGGAGTACGTGGACAACTCTGTCACCCTCGAGCTGCTGGATGGTGAGATTGAATCGATGCCTTTTTTACTTTTGTATAATGTGTGTTTTTTTTTTAAAGATATCGCGGTGATTTCTCACATCTTGCTATACGTTTCGGAAGCTGTCGTATGCAGCAGTTTTCTCAACTTGTTTACTTGGGGAACGCTCGCAGAATTCAAATATTTGAAGGAGTGTGTGTAAAAGAGGCCGAGTTTGAGATGGTTTGACGACAACACGCACGCCTTGTACTTGCAGAGTTGACCCACGAGTTCCTGCAGATTCTGGAGAAGACGCCCAGCCGGTTAAAGAGGATACGCAACTGGAGGGTAAGATGCTCTGCTTCATGCATTAGTCATGTCCATTTTATTTAGATTGTAATGCATGTATTAAAGTACACAGCCTCACCGAAAAACAGTTCTGAAAACGATGTGAAATAGTCTAAAGTATATGAACTATGAATTACACCAAACAGTCGGTGGCAGTGTAACATCACACATTTACAGAACCGAAATCTACCCACTGCACGGATTGTTCCACTGTTCAGTGAGCATACTGCCAACTGAAAGCAAACTCCTTACAGCGTTGCATATCTTTCTGTCCCCTAGGCAACACAAGCTGCCAAAAAGCCCAAGGGCGACAACTCTCAGTTGAACGACAACCCGTTTCCCGGGCCCTCCATGCTCCACGATCACGGCGACGTGCCGCTCTCCGCCAACTCGAGTTTCTCCAAAGCGAGCTGCTCTTTCGGCGAAGCCATGCCTGGCCAGTCCGGAGCCGCGCCCCTGTCCCTGGACGCCTTGGCCGGGACGTACAACCCGGCTAGCCACAGCGAGTGGCCCCTGGTTAACCAGAGCCAGACGGGTTACCCTTCCGCCTGTATAAAACAGGAACCCCTCAGCATCCCTCTCCAAGAGCCGGCATACAGGACTGAGAAAACGCTAGACTTCATCCCTGTCAAACAGGAACAGAAAGGCGCTAGTGGGAGCGGAGAGGGAAAGCATCAGCCGCAGCCTGCCTACCCTCCGCCCGCTCAGCCGCAACCGGCTCCGGCTCCGAAGCTGTCCCTGGACAAATACCGAGAGAAACATGCCGCGGAGCTGGCGGTCTCTGGGCAGAAACGCAGTCAGGAACAGCACGGGAGAATAATGGATTTTGATGTGAGGGCGGATATGTTATCTTCCTCCTCTTCTACCTATGCATCATCCTCTTCTGCGAGCCAAGTAGACCATAGAAAGCATTCACAACCCCACCAAGCGTCCCATGGCGGTGGCGGGAGCACCACCGCCTCCCCGATGAAAATCAAAGTGCCCTCCTCGACTTCAGGGCAAGACAGACGCCATCACGGCGACAAACGGGACAAAGGCTCGCTGAAGCTCCGCCTGGCTGTCCCCGGGTCCGGCGGCAGCTCCCAGCTGGATAGAAGTGGCCAGCCGATCAAAGATGAGCTTAAGATGAAGATAAAAGTCTCATCGGCCGAGCGCCACAGCTCATCGGATGAAGGCGTGGCCAACAACATCAAGAGTAAACATTCCAGCCCTCTGGTGAGCAAGGAGAAGCAACACCGCGATCACAGCCTCCATCGCCACCACAAGCACAGTCACCCGCATCCACACACGTACAGCGGCAACGGCGGGGCCGGCCCGCTACGGGGGCCTCCGGGACTGGTCGGCATGGAAGGGACTGGGCTCCCTCCGCCCGGATCCACCTCTTTGTCGTCATCGCGCAAAAGGGCGTACGCAGAGGCCGGCCACAACCACCACCCTTCCTCCTCATTCTCCACTTCATGCTCCAAAGTGAACAAAATCTCCAAGGGTGGCACTGGTGCTGCAGGTACTACATCTTTTTCTCTCCCCTTTTCTCCTCCTGGCTCCTCTCCTGTACTGCAGTGTGTCTCGTCTGGCTTGCAGCTCTATGGCTAACCTCCCTCCCTCTCTCCTTCTCCTCCTCCTTCTTATTCGTGTTTCTCCTCCTCCCCTCCTGTCATACCCAGGTGGGCTGCGGACCTCTCAGCAGTACCCTCCTCCTAGCGAATCGCCACATGAAGTGGGAGAGCAGAGACACTGAGTCCACCGCTCTGCAGCCATGGCCAGTCCATGGAAATGGCAACAAACTACCCACACAGCTCAGACTATGCTCACCTCCCTGTTAAGTGCCCTAAGGAAATAACTCTGTCACCGATAAACCCTTTACTGAAAGGCAGAGAAAACACTTATCTTCAAAAAAAAAAAGCAACAAAAAAAAAGAAAGATAAGTATTGTTGGACATCTCACTTTCTGAGACAAGAAAGAAAAAATTATGCTTCCTGACTGTCAGATCTCTGGGCTGTGATGCTCGGTCCTGTCTTTCTGTTAGTGTTGAATCGCTGCTTGGTTCTCCTTCCTCCTCAGTTGAGTCTAGGAATGTGCAAAAGTGTGTGTTTTCACCGCTTGGGCGGGGGAAGTCTTCCCTGCATTTCAGATCTCCACATGGAGGAGAAAAACAAGTATTACAAGTACTATAAGAGGCATGGAAGGTGTATATTTTTTTTTCCCATTTTCATATATATTTTTTTTTTTTAACAAGTAATTTAATTGAATCACATTTCTGCGGTTGTATGGAGGAAGCCAGTGGCCAGCTGGAGATGAGTTCAAGTTGTTTGCTGGCATTCCATTTAGTACTGTTGATGGATGCAAATTCTTATAATTTTTTTTTAAGTGTAAAGTTTCTTCTCCTCAATTTCTTTCTCATTGTGATTTCTTTTTATACTTCAGTACTGTGCGTATGATTTGCATGTTTCAATCATCAAAGGGATTTAAAAGGAGAACGCGTACTTGCTGTTTACAGAAAGTGGAGATAAATGTACATACGTTTTTGTATGTTTAAAGAAAGAAGAAGAAAAAGCTATACCATGACTACTCAGGTTTGGAGCTGCTTGTAAGTATAACAAGATAACTATAATACCTATAAAATACTTTTATTTTGTTGATCAACGGATTGGGCATCATCAGTGAATGATTGCAGCATTCCAGTGGTGTGTGTGCTTCTACCGGCCTTCCTACAGGGGGTGCTGTTCTGTGCTTTTCCATCACAGGGAACATCAGTTGATGCCCTCAGTAACACAGGCACATCTAACACCTACTTATCACATCAGAGCCATGCAATTTGTACCAAAAAAACCTTTTTTTTTTGGGACCTATAAGTAAACCTTAAGCTGGATGCCAAAGGTTGTGCCTCAATAATGACAAATAAAAAAAACTGACAGACAATAGTAGTGTGCTATTAAAGTTTACGTAACCCTTTTTACTTTGAAGTGCATCAGACATAATTTTATGACATGAAGCTGTAGCCTTTAGATGTCAGCAGGGGATTCATGTAAGTATTGTTCAATCAGCCATTAACATAGTACAATATAGGAAGAAATACCCTTTTTGGCTCTGTTCCTTCCCAGTTGTCGGAATAGTGACCAATTGGCAATATGCAACATGACCTGCTGAATATCGTTTGGAAACCTCAAGTATCTGCAGTGTGGACGTCCCTTTATAGGTTTTGTCACTGATTTCCTCATTTACATTTACAGCCATGTACCTGTCTGAACACGCCTCACAACAGTTTCAGACATTAAACTCCATATTGTTCCCAAATGTTGACCTGACTGCCCCTCTGTTCTTCACCGGGTTATTCAAAAGCTGTTTTTACCCATTAGGGATAAACAGTTGGGCATGCAGAAGCAGATGTGGACAAATAAGCATAACCCACTCTTTATATCCTTTTTTTTTTTTTTTTTTTCCCTTTCCATTTTAATATTACCAATAAACTTCAAAGTCGCCACTACCCTGACACGGTATAAACCTTGGTTGTCGTTTTCTTACGCATTATCCATGTTTCTAAAGTCTAGGGGGAAATAAATGGTTGAGTTTGAATGTGAGGCAACATACATGTACTATTCCTGATAGTAATGCCAAGTTCTTATCACTTTTACAGCCAAGTCACAATTTGACACACTGATTCCTTAATAACTCATCAGTGGGAAGCTAACGAAGTAGTTAACATTCTCTCCATACTGAAATATGGATTAGACACATTTCTATCAGAATCTACATACATCACAAAGCAGAGAGACGTAGTTACAATTAAGGTACTTATAATATTGGCACATTTATAAGTTTACTATAGAAAATGTTACAAAAATCTGCTCTGTCAGTTCACATTTTATAGGTTCTATTAAAGTTAAATGTAGAAAAGTGCTTCTCATGTAGTTTCTTAAATGTCAGCTTATGAATTCAATTCCTACAATGTTCTCTTTTTGATATTCTTTGTACTTGTGCATCACTGGGGACAAGTGGCAGGATCCCAAAGGAATGCTTATATTTTCTGAGTTATCAATCTGAAGAAAAAAAAGATTAAAAAAAGAATGAGAAGTCTGAATTGAACTCCAAAAGATTCTTTGTAAGTGTAACTTGTTAACCATACAGCCCCTCTGGGTGAGCACAGCAGTTCTTTAGGTGCGCTCCGGTCTCACGCTGCGGGATGAACGAATGCTTCAGCAGCTGCTCTGCAGACGGCCGCAGTCTCTGGTCACTGGAGTTGAGAGAAGGAAAAAAAACACTAATAAGAGAACTAATTCCTAAACAGGACTATAAATAGAAAAAGTATTCACAAAATTACGTCTTTAACTCAATTAGTTACGAACTTAAGCAAGTTTTCGTTAACATTTGATTAGGGATAGTTCAGAGGATAGGCGAGTGTGAAAGTGATTTGTCCAAGGAGGATAACGGATCTCACCATGTCAAGGTGATTTTTACAAAATCCTTGGCGTGGTCCGAAAACCCATTTGGCAAGGCGGGCATCAACCCTCGTTGAGCCCCGATGTAGAACATAGCCGCCATCTTGTCCATGTGTGCCAGCGGTGGTCTCCCTGTGGCCATCTCGAACACTGTGCAGCCCACACTCCATATGTCTGACTTCCTGCCATATCCTGTCTCATTGATAACCTGAGGAGGGGGACGAGATGACAAGGTGAGATAAAAGCCAAGTTCACACTAAACGGCTTCCGATTGCTGCATGGTTCATGCTACGCAACTTGCTTTCCCATAATCGGGAGTCTAAAGTCGTCGGTGTTGTCCTGCTACATGACTGACCAGTACTACAAGATCTTCCTCATGGACGATACCCCGAGGAACACTTGTCTCCAAACTCGGTTTTGTCACGAGAACCAACGTGACACGGTAAATATCATACCATGCGAGAGGATTTTTTTGTTCAAGAAGTTTGCGGGACTTATGGATGTAAGGTACTCTTTACAGTCTTTACTATTTTTAGCTGTTCCCTGTCGGTGTAACCACAACTTTTGGCGTAGTTGTGGTTGAGTAAAGTTGAGTAAAATTCGGAATGTTACAGGCGACGCCTCGGCTACAGATCCCAAACAGACTCTGTGACATTTCCAGGTCTTTAGAAGATGCTAGATATCTGGAACGTGTGTGCAATGCCCCGCCGGGCCTCTCGTAGGTTTGCTTCTGATCTGGGGCTCTTGTCGGGGAGCTCTAAGAACTGTTGGCGAGAGGAAAATCAGGGCTAAAGACGTGCAGTGTGAAGTAGGCATAAAAAGGTAATTTCCCATTTAGCTAACGATGAAATTAATGGAAATCTAATAATTGGAAAGGAGCCCTCTTCACATGAAGTAGGGTGACCAGACATCCTCTTTTTCCCGGACATGGAAGACCTAAAAAAAGCGTCCTGCAGGGATTCCCAAAACGTCTGGGATTTTGCTACGTTCGGGGAAATAGTTATTACCCCCTTACAAGTTTTGGAAATGGTATCTCCCTCACGTCCCACCTTCTTGCGCAAGCTCTGACTGTAGAGAGAACTGTCATTGGTCGACCGATCTCAACGTAAATGTAAGTTCACGGCATGCTACACACTACTGCTACCCCCCCCCCGCGACGAAGTGTCCTCCTCCTCTCCCCCCCCCCCCCCCCCCCCCCCCGGAACGAAGTGTCCTCTTTTTCACAAACTCAAATCTGGTCACCCTACATGAAGGCCATTTTAACGCATCTACCTCCGGTGCCATCCAGTAAGGCGTGCCGTGGACGGACTTGAGCAGATCGCCGCTGCTGCTGGCGGTGTGGTTTAGGCAGCTGAGACGCCGCGCACAGCCGAAGTCTATGAGCTTGATGACGCCGGTGGGCATCAGCATGACGTTGTTTCCCTTCAAGTCTCGGTGAATCACTCGGTTCAGGTGAAGGTAGGCCACCCCCTCCAGGATCTGATGGGTGTACAGAGCCAGGACTCGCTCTGGCAGGGGACCGAACCTGAGGGCAGCAAAGGGACAGTGTTGAAGTCATTAGTGCAGACCAGTTATTGCTAAACCGAGTCTTCTGGGTAAGTTGTCAACCTGTGAAGGATGCTGGCGATAGATCCTCCTGGGATGTATTCCATGAAGATGGAAACCACGTGCCGATACAGTGAGGTACCCAGGAAGCCCACGATGTTGGCGTGTCTGAGGGTTTTTAGCAGCTCCACTTCCTCCTGCAGACGGCTGTACTCCTTCTTCGCAGCGTCGGGGTCGGTGGAATCGAGGCTCACCTGCTTCACAGCAATCAGCTGGCCCTGGCTGGTGAGGCCGCAGTACACCTGGTAACAGTGCAGCGGTGATCACCAGGGTTAGCTGAGCACCAATGTCTACCCATAATGCTTTAAACCTTACTTTGTCATTCTGAATGTCCTAACTTACTGTCCCATACGCTCCCCGGCCGAGGACTTCGCCCTTTGTCCATGTGATGGCGTCGTCTACAACCAAAACAGAGCCAAGCAGAGCCACACTGTCTGCTGAATTATCCTGCAACAAAATGCACAGAATTCACAATTGTATGTATTTATTTTTTGCAACAAACCTCTAGGTCTCTCACAATGTCATTGTTTTTTGTGAGGGATTTTACAAAAAAAAATATAATGGGGACTGAACCTAAACCAAGGCCCTCTCCTGGGTAATACATGTTTTTTTTTCACCCACCTCTTGCCTTGGAGAAACACCTGCTGCACAGCGTGTCAACAGGAATATAACAGTGTTAAGTTGGTACAACACGTTTAATTGTGTAGACCTCAAGTTAAACCGTATCATCTGATTGGAACTTCTAATATGCGCCTGCAATGTAAACATGGATGAAACCATGATACAGAGACGGGACTGTTGCCCTGTGCATGTGGAAAGGTGCACCTCAAACCATGGTGAAACTGAAAGTCTGCTTATGTAACTATTAACTATATTGTAAGTAAGGGGGGCGGGAAAAAAACCTCCCTTGCAATCCTGAGAAAGTCAGACTACCCTCTTCAGTCAAAAGGAAAAATGTAATACCGCCCCAGAAAAGTTTACCTCAGGAAATGTCTTTCTTCCTGACACGTGCTCGTCTTCTCCGTTGGACAGGTTTTCCGGATCTGTGGACACATCCCTCTGGTCCAATGAGAACAGCTCCTCGGCCAGACATTGCAGCAGGTCATCTGTGAGCGGCCCGTCCCCCACCTCGTCCAGGAACTTCTGGTAGACCGGTGACATGATGGTGTGGCTGGTGCTGGAAGACGTCCAGGTGTTGATCTTCGGCTGTTGGGGGCTTTGAGACGACGCAGGCTCAGCCACCCGTCGGTTTGGGTTTCTTATTTCTTGCATATTCATGTGCGGGCGACGATGATCTTCAGCATGAGATGAAGCTGCTGGCATCAATGTTTTGTCATTTGATTTGATCGTTTCGGACCCGTGTCTAGAAAGAGTCTCCTCTATGGTAGATAACACAGTTTCTTGAGAACTACTCTGACAAATCCCAACATCCTCAGAAGGAACCAACTCAGCCTTTGTGTGTCCGTCCTTCTTAACTTTGTTTGTGCCTTTCCTTGGAACAGCTGCAACATGAGCTTTTACCCGAGAGGACACAAGCTTCGGTTTGCTTTTAGCGGAAACCACAACATCCGCCGGACTTCTCCTCTGCACTTGTTTCAGGGGTCTGTGTTTGACTTTATGGCCCTGCTGTGTCTTCCTAGGCGGAGCAGACTGCACTTGCCTGCCCTTCACTTTCTCGCAGGAGCTGGAAACCCGTACGTTACCACAGATGGGGCCGGCAAACATCTCGTAGATTGCCGGTCCTTCGTCCCCGCTCTGCATCTGCTGACACATGTCTTTGTAGGCGATCAAGTCCACGGTAGATTTAGACCTCGGTGTCGCCACTGGACCGGGTCTCTTCAACTGCCGGCTGCTCTTCAGCTCCCTCGCCGGTGCATGCTGCTGAGCTCTGTTCATCTTGTCAGGATTTGCCCTTTTGCCCTGATCACTAAGCTTCTTTCTTGGTGAAGGGGTGCCAATGTAACAATTAGCACCTTTAACAGATTTCAGCTTCGACTTGACTTTTGTGGCCGTCTCTCCACTGATTATTAGCTCGGGGCCGTTCTTGGTTTTGTCTTTAACTTGTGTGGAGAGCTTCAGATTGCTTTTGGACTTTCGGTCTTTGTGTGCAAGCACGTTGAAGGACTGATGGGTCGTAGGAATCTCTCTTAGTTCACAGTTCATGCTGGTTCTCCTGTCCTTGCTCAGAACCGACTTTAAGGCCTTCGACATCCTCTCATCTCCCTTGGGATCCATGTCTGACCGTGTGAGGTTTCCAGCAGTAAATAATTGAATTGTCTCCTCGGTGGTGCCAGCAGGTATCTTTACATCCTCCCTACGAGGGGTTGGATCATCTACCTGGGTTTCTTTACAGCAGGAATCCCTTATTGTTCTTCCTGTCTGTTTTATATCCTGCAGGTCGTTTCTGTAAGTCCCTTCAGAGGATGCAATAGCATCACCTTGATCATTATTCATATGGAATGTTATCCCATGGATAATCTCTGTGTCAGGCTGTGGGGTGCAGCCCACATGGTTCCTTTCTTCTTTAGACTTTGATGTGATAGATAATTCATCGTTCACGGTGTTTCCTTGTTGTGCATGGTGATATGTAATTAAGGAGTCATTGGTGGCTTTGCCTTCACAGCGAGAGTTTGTACAGTTGATGGGCTCTCCATCCAGGTCATGTGCCGACCTGTGGATGGGTGGAACGTGACTGATCTGTGACAGAACTTTAAGATGCTGCCCTGTCTCCCCGACCGTCTCAGCCTCAGTGGGGCTCACATCGTTTGAACACTGAGTCAGTCTCTCTCCAACTAACTTCATATGTCTTCCCCCTGAAGCTCTCTCACACACATCCCTCTCATCTTCCTCATCCTCATCCTCCAGATCGAAGGAACTGTGGCTGCTGGACCCGCTCTCTTCACTGCCACCCTTAGCGGTCAGAAGGCCAGTGCGTGGGCTGCCCCAGGACAGCCTTTCTCTCCTCACCCGGGACTTGGAGCAAAGGGGGCTCCGGCTGATGGGCTTCAGGGGAAGACGGAGCTTTAGCGCTGGCAGAGCCGCAATGTCCTTGGGCCGGCTATCTAGCGGTGCCAACAGCTTGGGCGTTCTGGGATGCAGAGCCAGCAAGGGCCCCTGCGAGAATCGGCACAGAATACAGACAGTTATTCGAATGGTTCGGACTTATGAGGTAGACAAACTAATATCAGTATGACAAGACACAAGGTGAAGGTGATGTAAGGACGTTTGAAATTCACCTTTTGTTCATTTACAGTGTCTTGGAAGCCCAGTCCTGCAGACAGGAAGAGATTATAAATTTAAAACGACATGCACACAGGTACCACCAGCAAACAAAATGGTGTTATATATACATGGAAAGCAAGACAGGAAACCATTTAAAAGTACGGTAATTCTATTTTATTTTACTCACTGCACATTGAAATCATGACGGCGAACAAGAAAGTAATTTTCCGTCAACGAAAATAAAACGAACCAACGAGATGCAGCAGTGAAACTTTGTGTTCCTATAATGAAAGTATAGTGATCAATTTGACCCGGATAGATCACTATAAGAGATTCCCACTGTACATCATATACAACGCTGTTTCCTTTTGAATATGTACAACATATGGAGAAAAAGTCCTCCTCTGATCTGCAAATATTACTGCTTTGTAATTTAAATAAGTATTCCAATATAAGACAAAGCTTTTATAACGACATTTACGTACGGGTCTGGATGTGTGCTCTGGCCTGCATCACTGTGTTTGAGCACAGCAGGGGTTCCATGATGCTGGGGGCTGATTGGCTGAGCTGGCCGGGCTCAGCCACGGACCGCAGGGCGGGGGAGGACGGAGAGGCAGCAACCACACTCCTTGTCCTCGGCCTGCGAGGGACAACTCAAAATCAGACCTTTTTTTGTCATTTATTTTGTGCGAGTGTCACAGATTAGTTTAGTACAAAAAAAGTGCAATTATCGGAATACGGAAGGGCAGTATTTCCAGTCTATTTTATTCAATGTTTCATTTCCAACTGTCAGTGTCTATCTTTAAATGTTATGTTGACAAGCACATTAGCGCTTAATCCTGCTATTGATTGGCCTAAATAATGAGTCCAGCTCCAGCGTGTACCTGTTTTGAGGAGGAACCGGCAGGGAGGAGGTCCTGGTACTCATCAGACCGGGCGAGGGACCAGGATCCAGATGGCTCCAGCGCCTGCTGCTGTCGCCCAGGCTCGGCAGAGACAGCCCTCCTCTGCTGAGGGGAGGAGGAGAGAAACACAGAGCGGTACGTGGTTAACTCTGCCTTCGACAAGGTGAGCATCTATGCACTCACTGAGAAAACCACGAACGGCGATGACTTTTATTGCTTTGTGCTGAACTGAACATAATGCCAACAGCTTCATTTCCCCCACTCCATATCTCTCTCTCTCTCTCTCTCTCTCTCTCTCTCTCTCTCTCTCTCTCTCCATTACTGGAAGTTCATGCTATGAAATTAGAGACCAGCTCAAAGACCTTTATTCTCCTTGGAGAGCTTGGACTGTATTCCGTGGTGAGAGCGCCACATTGCAGACAATGAGCTGATTCACCAAAGTCCCCTCTCTCTCAGGACAGGAGTGTAACCGGAGAGGACACCATTCTACTGGTTGTTGTAAAGTAAGAGGCAGTTGTTGACTGTCCCAGGGAGAGTGTGTTGTGTATTCAAGTGACTGTATGTGTGTGTGTGTGTGTGTGTGTGTGTGTGTGTGTGTGTGTGTGTGTGTGTGTGTGATGGGGATGGAGTGTTAACTGTTCGCGCAAAAACATGTTTGTGGATAACACGTATGGACAGATGTTGTCGTCTGCACTGTCAACACTGTCAGCTGAATGCCACCAGCCTGGGGATTATCACTTCTTTTCAGCCGGTACACACTCATGGGAATGTGTGTGTAGGTGTGTTTGTGTGTGCGGGTGTGAGACCCTGCCCACCTGCTTCCCCTCCCTGCGTCCTGGTAGGCCTGCCTGATGTCTCTCAGTGTTTCCATGGCGTTTTGGAAACAGAGGGGGATTCCCTTATCTGCTCCAGACACACACACACACACACACACACACACACACAGTTACCACATTTCTGACCCGACAGAAGCCAAATAATGTTGTTTACATCCAACCGCTTTGTTTTAGAAGAGTAAACAACCATCACTGATACTAAAAGAAATTCTCACATCACAAAAAACAAAAGAAACATGATTTCAAAGTTCATAAAGGCTGAAGAACAATGTCACTCTGAGGTGAATCCGCCGTTCTACATGTCAAAGCCGCATAACAACACCAGGGAGGGCCTTGATAACCTGCTGAGTGAGTTTGACACCTGCTGCTGCTGCTCATATAGAACATATGCAATATCACTATCCGTATACATAGCATATTGGTCCACGTCACAGAGAAAACAACATTACCTGTTTCTGAGCCTTTTGGTCCACTCTGCTCTCATATCGAGCCTTGAATGACTTGAATTGGTAGTTCCTCTCTCTCTCCCCGTTTATTTCAACCTCATGACAACACCTTCATCCTGTTTTTTTGCTCCCCGTGTTCTCGTCCACGTCCGTTCCTCTTTTTTACGGACATCTGCTCAGTCCTCTCTCTCTCTCGTGCATCTCCACCACGCTGCTGTGACCGGCAGGCAGGTTTCTCAGCTGAGAGGTCGTATTGTGTGCGAGACCCCTCCCACCCGGCCTCCCCTCCCTTCAGAAGGTGACCTGATCTGATGGCCTGTTTGGGAGCTGACCGCTGTATTTTCTTGGTCACGATAAAAAGCCAATAGCTTGATATGTTTTTTAAGTAGACGGATGGAAACCCACATCACACTTTTGTATTCTCTGATTAGCCGTTGTTCCCTCTATGGACTGAGAATACAATGTTGGTTCTTCTCGAATAAGCCCAAAAGGAAAAAAGAAAGTTTGTAATCCTATGTCATACACCAATAATCCTATAAAGAGTTCTTACCGGGGCCGAGGCCTTTACGATGGTCAGATAGAGGAGGGTACCCTGGAGACTCCAGCGCTTCCTGCAGGGAACAAAAGTGATTTATTATATATTCCCAGTGTTTAAAAAAAGAATAAAGGCCGGTAGAAGTAGTGCGCGGCAGCACAGTGTGATTACTCAAAATCAAGTTGAAGTAAACACTGCCCTTATTTCATTTTGCATTGAAGGGTTTCATTTCCTGCCTTCTCGTTCAGTCGGTGAATACTTTCTCAAAGCTTGTCCGGCATGCGGGGCAAGAAGGGATTACAAAGTAGACAACAACCCACAGAGGCACGCACTTCATTGTTTGTCATTCCATTTGTTCCCACGTTCAGAGGTCGAGACGAAACTTCTGAAGTCAACTTAAACATGACCATTTGAATTATTCATTTTTTTTCCTCATTCTAAATTAGCCTTTGGTATGAAGTGTATTTTATTTGTAGTGGTTTTAACACTGTACATGTACGCATGCATTACAGTTGAGTGTCCAGTGGGCCTCTGAGACACGTAAAGGTCTACCACCTGCTCCTCTCTTCCAGCTAACCATCTGCCATGCTTGTCCGTTGCATCTATACGGACACCCATAACACGGTAGTATGGCAGCTAAGTGTCAGCTACCCAGAGAGTCCCTCCTTACACACACACCTATACACACACTTATCTAAACAGCCAATTACTACATCCACATGTTTGTCTTCTGGGTGACCGCTCACCACCTGTGTGTCTGTTAATTGTGGCGACATGAGAGCAACAAGCCACATTGTGAACCAGGCAGACTGCACTTCTATACACACACACACACACACACACACACACACACACACACACACACACACACACACACACACACACACACACCAGAGCACTTACCCCTGTGTGGCTGTATAGTAGAAAGCCGCTCTGATGTGCTGGTGTCTGCGTGGGGGAGGCAGCAGTCGGCTGATTGGGATAAAGGCTCTCGAGGTCCAGCTCCACGTCCGGATCCCCAAACTCTGAGTCCAAATCCGGGCCTGAGTATGGGTCAGGGGCTAGGAGGGACAAACAAGAAACAAGTCTCACCCCTTTGTGGCCTGTGTTGAAAGCGGTTCCTCTCACTCACAACAAGAGCAGGTCAAGAATTCAAGAAAAACCTCCAGATCCAGGTTTGAGCGCACAGGGTCCACACCCACACGGGTGGACCCTGTTCTGTTTACTCAAGGTGGGGAAGTGGAGGTGGGTTTTAAAAGTCGGGAAAACGACTAGTTTCACCTTTCCTCTGTTTGTTTCTCAGCTCTCTTTCTCCATCCTCGCTGTGTCACCGTGGTTCTGTATCGCCATCCTCGATACCAACTCTGACTCACACACTCGAGGCTCTCAGCAGCGTGTTCGCTTGAAACATACACACACACAAGCCTTTCTTATACCCTCCCACATAAGTGCAGGCTTTGAGTGCCACTGCACACACACAAAACAGGATAATGAATGAACTTGGTGTGCTGTATGTGTGTGTAAGAGAGAAAGAGAGAGAGAAAAACGAGTGTGTACTTACATTTGGTCATGAATAGGAAGTCATATTTAGAGGTGTGTGTGTGTGTGTGTGTGTGTGTGCTTTGAAGTAAACACTCAGTTCAATGAGTAACCGGCAAATGAATCAGTAACCAAAGTGAAGCCGATTCCATGAGGGGAAGGGACCAAGGGTGAGCAACATTTGGTCATTTCTTAGAATGAGAAGGCAGCGATTGTAACAGAGAAATACACCTATCTGTTACCACCTATTCATTAATGTATGTAATACAAAAGTATGCATTCTCTTTTTTGTCAGTTTCATAAAAAAAAAAACACACACTCACAAAAGAGAGCTCTGTAATGTTGGGAAACAATGTTATAGAGTGCAACTGTGTGTGGAGGAGGGGGGGATACCTTTTCATCTTGGAAAAACTTTTGTTAACAGCATGATTGTAATCAGATTATAATTATTTTTGAAAGAAATGTGAGAATGTACAAACAACGGGATAATCCCTACTTTCCCAAAGCAGATCACATGTGCAGTTGTAATCAAGATCTTGTGTTTTCCCACAACTTTAAAGCAGGATTGATGCTGCTTGAGGCGGCGTAAAAAGCTGTAAACACAACACTGACATTTGCATCAGCATTTGGGGTTAAACCACCTGACGACGCTACTCTTTACATTTTTTGCTTTGTTTTGGTCTCCACCAACTTCAGCTGCTAAACGCTCCATTGTGTTTACTAGCTAGTCGCTACTAGCGTTTACCAGCTAGTCGCTAACAGCCTGTCGTTCGGTTCTGAGCAGGTATAGAGTACAGTCGGTATGTCAGAGCTATTTTGCTGAAACAGCTGCCCGCTGTAGGGATGAGAGCCTGGAGAGTGAACCAAAATGCTAAAGTTGCTCTGGCCGTTAGCGGCAATTAGCGGAAAGATGCTAAAACGCTCAGTAGAGCTGAGGGGAACTGATGCTTGGTTACAGTACGAGGGACCCCTTCACATTATATATAGTTTTACAATGTCATTTGAAGAAACAATAATTTGAGTAGCTTGAAATTGGGAAAGACAAAAGCTATCGTCCACTAACCCATGCTAATTGATGGATGCTTCTTCTATCCGGGTGTGATCAAAGTGTACTGTTGTTTTGTGTGTGTGTGTGTGTGTGTGTGTGTGTGTGTGTGTGTGTGTGTGTGTACCTGTGTGACTGAGGGCCTCAACCATCATATGCATGATCTCCTCCTTCAGAGGGCTGTGGATGTCAGCAGCGTAGTGAGGAGCACAACAGCCGCTGTGGTCTCGCTGCCGCAGATCACTGACGGAGAAGTTTAAAAACAGGTGCCGCAAGTTTAAGAAGACAGTTTCAGGTATTTTTAATAATAGGTTTTCCTCGACAGATGCATTTCCATTTGGTGTTTGTGTGGTGTGGTATTTTAAATCCAAGAATCAACCTCATTTGACTGCTGGTGGTGTGTGTCTAAAGTTTGTGTGTGTGTGTATTTACTGTTCAATACAGTGTGTCAAAGCGCACATGAATGTGTGTTTTCTTACGCCGAGAGTCCCAGCAGCTCCTTGACCACTTCCACGGGTCTGTGTTGCCATGGCAATAGCGCGGCGATGCCCTCAAACAGGTCAACGTCCCGAACAGCGAGCATCACAGCCGTCACACCGTCGCTGTTCGGAACATTCACATCCACCCGGTCGGCCTGAGCCTGAGAATATATTACACACAGGAATAATAACACGGAGCTCTGGAGAACGTAGTTCTGAGTATAATACACAGTGCTGAGGTCGCAAAAGAGGGAACATAGCACCTTGAACCTTTTTTTATTTGTATTCACACATACACCCCAAACACACATTTTAGTTATTATTTAAATCCCCTGAAAGCTTGATTTAAAGTCTTACGTATTTCTCTACAATATGAAATATTCATAACTTTGTGTCGGACAATACGGAAGCCCTGAGTGGAAAAATTAAATGATGATCAACTTTTGCAAGATTTTTGTAATTATTTAAATATTTTTAAATACATATATACAGTATAACATATTTGTGTGTTTATTACTCTTCTCTTTTGTCATTGTTGATGTTGTACTACTAATTGTGTCCACAAAGGGGCGAATGAGTATTGCAACAACAACACCTGAGACCTGATACCTGACCAAAACAACAACATCCGACTCAGAAAATAGAAAGCCAGAATAATTGTTCTTACCTGCGTCTCGGGGCTTCCATGCATCGTTAGTCAATGTCTATGAATACTTTATGTGTCAAAGCTTAGCTAATATGACTCATCAGGGCTGTCTGGGTGTGACCAGAAAGCACCCCATAATAAGTCTCACCAGCAGGTGCTGCAGGGAGTGCAGGTCCCCCTGCCAGGCGGCCTGCAGCAGCTGCACCTGGGGGGGCAGGTGAGGCCTCCTCATCCACACCAACACTTTCCCCCGGAGCTCAGCGGGGCTCACGTGGAGCGCCGTCTGCCGGCTGCAGCTGCAGCTGCACAGGGTCACATCGGCCCCGGCCCTCAGCAGCCGCTGCACCGCCTGTGGACGACAGGAAGGCAGGAAGCACGTCAGGTGGCACACGCAGACAGTTAGGAGACGTTTTACCTGCGAGGCCACATGAATTATGAAAACATTTGGCTTGGTTAAAGTGTGAACTCTCAGTAGAAACAGATGTCGTGTGACTCATCTCTCTTCACTGGGGATCAGCCCACCCCCCGAGAGGAGGAAGAGGAGTCACGTAAACAGCCAGACTCGTGTCACGTGGGTCCCTCGGGTGCGTGAACCTTATGCTATTGTTATTGATTGGAAGAATACAACCTGTCTGACAAACACCGCTCACCTGTCGGTAATTTTCCAGTGAACAAACGGGCATGATGTCATGTCTGGCCGAAAGTGAAAGCTGGTAATTTACACAACAACATAGATATCCCCATCCCCGTACCTCAGTGGTGCCTGTGCGACAGGCCGTGATAAGTGGAGTGGACCCTTCCTCGTCCTCCTCATCCTCCTCGTCCTCGTCGTCCTCTTCGTCCTCTTCGTCCTCGTCCTCTCCGTCGTCCTCCTCGTCATCCTCCTCGTCGTCCTCCTCGTCGTCCTCCTCGTCTTCGTCTTCCTCCTCCTCGTCCTCCTCGTCTTTGTTCTCCTCCTCCTCCTCCTCCTCGTCTTTGTTCTCCTCCTCCTCCTCCTCGTCCTCCTCTTCAGTGCCGGAGACCTCCGGCTCCTCCCGGTACTCTTGTCCACAGCTCACAGCCGGGACTCCTTCGTTCCCCTCCTCCTGCTCGCTCCTCGGCATCTCATCCACACTCCTGTTCCCCCGTCTCTCCTCGCGTCTCTCCATGGCCGGATCTGTGTGCAGCAGCTCAGCCGGGAGGTCAGACGCGACTTGACCCCTTCTTTCCGTCGCTGTTATAGAAAGAAAGACCAAACGAGAGGACACCTGAAATGAATGCCTGCACAGGATCCAGTTCTTTCAGCTTGGTGTCTTTGCTAGTCTGAGTGTGTTTGTGTGATCATCGCAGTGATGCAAGTCTCTGAAGATCCGTGAGTCCCAGCAGAGTGCATGATGGGAACTATCCTTTCACACTGAGTGGCAATAAGATGCATCACTATGCTGTAGTCCGTCAATGCTTACTAGTGGGGCTGCTTTCCCACGTCTTTATGGTCCGGTTTCTCAGACAACCCCACACAATACTCTGCACGTCGTTGTGTTACGCTGTCATTAATCCAGTAGCAGTAGTGTGTTATACCTCCTTTACGCGGAGCCTCGCCGGATGCTGAACGGTTGAAAACTACTTTCAACGAAGTGAAAGAAACGAGCTGTGTCCCATCTGTCTTCATCTGTGTGTTCATTTCACTAGTAGTAGTGTGTGTGTGTGTGCGTGTGTGTGTGTGTGTGTGCGTGTGTGTGTGTGTGTGTGTGTGTGTGTGTGTGTGTGTGCGCATAATCATAGTTTGACAACAGTAACAGAGCAACAGTCCAGATGGCTGAAGGGTCTACGATATAATAATCATGTTTAAAACAATATGTAGATACATTAGGAGAGTGGCTTTTAGAAGACATGGAGGAACTTACATCTGATATTTGTCAGCAGCAAGACTTGCAATGCAAAGCTGAAATGAACTACTTTACTCACGTGCCACGTTCCTTCACATTCCTTCATGAGCTCGTCCAGCAGTGCGTCTTCCACGTCCTTCTGCGGACATTAGACGTGCAAACCGTTGATCCGTTTCAGAAGACTCTCCACTCTATTGTTTCCTCTCCTTGCTTTCCTTTTTTTCTTTTTCCCCCTCCTGCTGTACGTTTACACTTGGTTGCCTTGGGGATGGCGAGGCAGACAGAGCGGCTGGCTTAAATGGGTTTGAATGCCAGCAGGCTGTTTGCTGCCTGACACACTTATGCCTGAGTTGGACACGAAAGATCAATATTCTGCCACCTTCTTTTGTAAGGATAACTGAGTCAAGTGTGGAGCTGATGGAGCTGGACGAGATGCACCGTGCTTTGCACTAATCTTTGCACTTGAAAACATAGTACTGCAGGCTCACAGCTCTTCTTCGGCCTCCAACACGTTTGAGATTTTCAGCCGAGAATTCGTCGTGGTCTGCATTTCCTATACTGCACCCCTTCCTCCCTGTGTCCAGCAGAGATAATACAAACCTTTTCTTTTTTTCTTTAGGTTCTCTTGTTAAAAACGCAACACGTTTCAATGTTATTCTGACTGCACTGCTGGCGGAGGACGAAGCGTTTGATCTTATTTCAGTTGCCCTCAATTGTAAAGCGCTCACAGTTGCCTTGATTCCAAAGCCAACCACTGGTGTTGCCTCTGTGTCATCCTCCCTTCAGTTCCCTGACAGACCTTCCTCTTACTCTCTGTCAGTTCCAGATGATTTGACAGGCCGACTTTTCCATTCAGCCGTTTCATTTTCTGAGTTTTTGTTGTCTGGGAGCTTCTGATGTAACACCACGACAACAACAACAACACAACAAAGGTTTTGGTGCTCAGCAGCCCACATGGATGAGTCACGATGAGGCCTTTTTCACAGGGTTCAATCTGAACTGCAGCAAAACAGAGACAATGTTTATACACTTGAAACGGCTCAGAGAACCTCTATATTTCCAGCTGGACTGGTCTTCAAATTGAATATCTTAACCCATTTCTGCATAATATATATATATATATATATATATATATATATATATATATTGTGTGTGTGTGTGTGTGTGTGTGTGTGTATGTGTGTGTGTACTTCTTTAACCAGTTTAGATGATCCACAGAAACAGAGTAACGTTCTTGCCACATGAGTTTGTCACCTCTTCAGCCAAAGTCATAACAAACTGCTGTGCAGCCGAACACATTCAAACTCACACAACTTTATTCAAAATCTGATTGGACATCCCATGATTCATCTTAATGTTAAAAGCAGAGTACAGATAATGTCAACGTGGGGTTGAGTTAAGTCAATCTATGAGGAAATATAGGAGAGATTTTTTTTAGAGATAATATTTTGGCATATCTGCTTCATTGGACAGTGAGGGAGACAGAGAGGAAAGGCAGGCGCCATAATTATGACTTTTTATCTCATAATTTCGACTTTATTATCTCATAATTATGACTTCTTTTTTTGTGTGGCGGAAACGGGCTTCCATATGATAGACTGCTTCAGACACGTGCAATCATCCATCATCTTACATAAGAATATAAAGGAATTGTAAAGGAAAGAAAAAACGTAAAGGAAAGAAAAAACGTTATTAAAAAAATCCACAATGACACAATGAAACAAATCCAGCGTTGTAACGCTCCACGTGACCACTAGATGGCGACGTTGAACAACTCTGAATCCAATCCTGAAGCAGCGCACAAATACACACACGGCACCTGTCTTTATTTCCACAATCCATGAAATGACGCTTCCTTCAAAGTTTTTGGGAGACTTCCAGAGCCCTGTAAAAATCTAACCCGATTTTTTATTTCTTATATTGTATAACTTCAACATTTCTAAAGATAATCTACAATCTACTTGCCTCTCTATAATACAACTTTTCTATTTTAGATCACAACAATTTCCGGTAACACAGGCTGGTCTGTATTCGATTGCCTTTGTTTGTTTATTTGTGTATTTACTTTGTTGATTCATTAATAAGTGGACGCTGTATCCGATTAACCAATGGAAAGGTACCATTAGGAACCGGGCACTCCCCCCTTCTCCCTCACCCAAACCCCCTGCCCTCCCCCGCGCAGTAACTGCTGTGTCTGTGTCTGTCCCGCGCATGTGTCCCCGCCGCTCACCCACAGCCGTGTCCTCGCAGAGATTGCGCAGTGAGCCCTTCTCAACACACACACACACACACACACACACACACACACACACACACACACACACACACACACACACACACACACACACACACACACACACGCAAGCACGCACGCGCGCGCACACACGGTCTCTCCGCTCCACGGGTCCCAGGCTGGTGCGTCCCGTTGCGCGCGGCACCGTTGACCAACCCCGGAACGCTCCACACGCGCGCTCCGGACTTCTGACTGACTGCTGGGGAAGACGGCTACAACTTTACGAGTCAATATGGTTTACGCGTGGATGACAGAGGATCGGTGACAGGAAGTGTCGGGGGAGTTCAGGCGCAGCAGGAGCGAGGACGCCCCCCCACCCCCGGGCAGTTTGCGCAAAGGTGATACAGCAGAGGATCCCCGACCGGACGGCCGCATTACGTGGATTTCTTCACCTGCTGTCTGCTGTGATGTTACCTCTCACTCTCTGAGCTCTTCCTCGGTTGCCCTCCTCCCTCAACTCCCTCAACTCCCTCTCTTCACTTCACTTCCAAACTTCAGTCGGCGGATCGTTTTTGGAGAGCGCCGGGATGGGATCGCAGGCCGGGGCAGCTGTGCAGAGACAGGCGCTCCTGTGGTTCATTGTAGGTGAGTCTGTCACACTCGTTGTGTTTATATGTCATCGGGCTTCAGGTTGTGCGGCTAACATAGTATAGTGTACCATTTAATACTTTGTTATCTCTCTCTCACTCCCGTTATACTAGTTACCCAACCTGTGGGTTTGTTATGATACCATATCATATGTATTTGGGGATTCATAGTGGTACCAGCCACCATGCGTGGTGAAGCGTAAACTACATCATCTTTGTATAAACTGGAGCACAGCAGTGCAGCTGGGAAGTGGACGTTGCTCCAGGTCAGGGGAAAGTGTGAGGGAGACCACCATATAATAGCACACTTCCTTATATATATATATATATATATATATATATATATATATATATATATATATATATATATATAGTGACATCAAGATTCACAATTTGTACAGCTGTGTTTTAATAAGTGGACATATTGTTTAGAATACATGTGATGAATATATGTGTGTATACATTTATATATAAGCAGCAAAACTTTTTTTTTGCTGTTTATGTCTCTCTATCGGAATGTGGAGGTAAGCCATCTAATTTGCATAAGGCTGAATTTATTATTCTCAAAAAATATGTGAAAAAAAAACACTACACCCACTCACTGCATCTGACCTCACAAGTCAACTCTTTTTGTTACAATGTTTTTTTGTTTTTTTGTACAGGTGGGAAATGTGCCCAAACTAACCTGTCTAGTTGTTTTTGTTTATTCGTTTGAGAAGCCAGGAAATAAGCTCACACTAACCTTCTCTTCCCTTATGGCTTTGTGGAGGCTGCACTGAAAACACATTTCATTTGACAAATACAACAAAACTGAAAATCTGCTTAAAAACGCAGAAGCCACGTCACACTCCCCTTAAAAGTGTAATGTCTCTTTAGCGTACAGAAGAAGGGACATGACTATAACATTACTCATCTTCCAGTCTTCACAGCTCTGTGTGTTTGATAGCTGTGTGGAGGTCGTTAGGATTCTCTTGGAGTGGCAGTAATGTCTCTTAACCTTTCGCAACATGTGTGCAATCATGTAATATCATCAGGTTATCGTCAGCTCATTGTGCTCATGCTCACTATTAAGACATGCAATTCATTGGTTGGAGGGGTCTGGAAAAAAGAAATTCAATCTAGAAAAACAACAGAAAAAAGTAATACGTAGCAAAAAATGAATATAATGTTGGCAGTGAGTTGTCAACGGAGACCTGGTTGGTGATCTGTTATCCAGAGGCAGCTTCTTCTTATCTTCTACTAAAGAGATATTTAAGGAGAACACGTACTTTAGGTTCTTCTGACTGGAATTAAACGATACAAAATGCAACTAAGAGTTGCCCCGATGCCGCTTCCTTTTGATACATGGAGACTCCCATCTGTCGCTCCCCTTATTTTCCAGTCAAGTGTCTCATAAAGACTTACGATGTCCAAACATAATAATAAAACAAAGATGCCTCTGTGCTTTTTTTACAAAGCATAGATAAACCATAGATTATTTCGATAAGACAAAAAATCTGATCGAAATGATGCATTGGCTTGACGAAGTCCTGCCATTATTCCAAGCTTTTACATTATAACAATTTTACATTTTTGTATTATTCATCAAAAATAATCATGCCTCTCATGCTGCCTTCACAGGAGGTTGTGACATGTTTGCTGACGTTGTCAGAAACGACGGAGGACCGTGAAAGTACTTTCATACTCTTTTTCACAAACTCAAATCTGGTCAACCTATGTTAACACCATACACTGTGTATATGAGGTGGACATAGTCTTCACAACGTAACCCGTTGGTTTGATGCCTCGAGTTCGTCATTTTGGCCGTTGCCATCTCGGATAATGGGACCATAATTTACTAAATGAACATCATGATGTATTGAAGGAGGCTTGAAACCAGCGGCTGAGATCATAAACTCATGTTTACAATCTTTACTGAGGGAATAAATCAAGTGACAAGTAGGGTCATTTTCTACTCGACACAGTCTGATTTATTTTTGCAACCAAACCGATGGCCAGTAGAGAGAATGCAAATTCAAGGCACTTCCGCATTGGCTTCACATTTCAAGCTTGTTGGCCTGCACAACTTTCCATTTCGCAGCCACAAGCTCACAGGGGCAGCGTCCCCACAGCTGCAATAATGAGCAGCTGGTACGTGACATCTGACTGATTAGCGTTAGCTTTACTCTCTGATTAGCATTAGCTTTACTGTCTGACTGATTAGCGTTAGCTTTACTGTCTGACTGATTAGCGTTAGCTTTAGTGTCTGACTGATTAGCATTAGCTTTACCGCCTCACAGCTCTTGGCGCTCCATAATTCGGGGCACGTATTGATCACCTTGAAATAACGCTATTAAGTGTGCTCAGAAGTTACTTTGGGATAGCTGCTAGTCCAATGAAGGGATGTGACCTGTGTAGAGGAAAAGTCACCATTCAGCATGATTAAGAGTGCTGCCTCTCTCTCTCTCTCTCTCTCTCTCTCTCTCTCCTCTCTTTCCCTCTCTCTCCCTCTCTCTCTCTCCCTCCCTTGAGGAAAGTCTTCGGTGGAGCAGAAATGGTACAGACTCCAGCAGAGAACCAGACAATGGCTAAGAGATTAATTTTTACAGCTGTGCTGTAGTGGCGTGTCACCGGCGACTCTTTGCTTCATCGTTCCAGCTTCTTCAGACTTGTTGAAAACACAGCTCTCAGGACTTGGAAATGACACCCTTTCAGTTAAAAAACTCAATCATGTACCGGAATTTAAAATTAGGTTTAAGTTTTGATGAATTTGTTGCTGCACTAAAACATTTTACACTTGAATTCTTATTTCTGTTAATTTTGAATATTTCTTTTCTCAAGTTGCTGATTATATGATGTATTATATAATATGTATTATTATAATTATTTAAAAAATTAATGTATTTGTTTTACAAAGTGAGTAAATCAATGTTTAAGTGATGCTGCCTCACACGTACAATAATAATCCCAGATATCTGAGATGCTAGCGGGACTGAAACTCTGTAGTCCACCGGATCCACAAATGAACAAGATGTAACGAGAGCTTGTCAGAGTGCCGACATGGATTTTTCTGAAATTGTGCCAATTATTACACAAATAATGTATGGCGAGAACGTTTAGCATATAAAGGCCACGCGTAACGAGGGGAAGGAGATCCAGTCTCATCCGTCTTCATCGTCAGTCTCGTATCTCTCTCTCTCTCTCTCGGTCTCTGCTGCATGCGCTTGTAATTTTAGGCCGATGACATTCAGTTGACTCTGGTTCACTCCCCAACCTCCAACACTAATGCTCACCACTAAGTGCTTCCCCCTGAGCTGAACCGTAATGTGAAACCCATCCCCTAACCGCTGACCCCCCCAAAGTCAGTGCTCATTGTGCTCATTGTCCCCGCTTCTGGTCATTGTGCAGCTCCACCTATTCAAAGCTCCTCGATAGTTATGGAAAAAAGCAAAGATGCACACACGGTTGTCATACGCACTGGAGACACACACACCGAACGCACGCTCCCTCGCAACCGTGACGCTCTTCGACAAAGGTGTGCAGTCAAGCTTCTTCTCCCCTTTGCCCTTTGTGTCCCGTTACAAAAGCTCCTTGTAGGTGTTCTATATTTACACAGAGAGAAAGTCATGACTCATCACAGCAGCACCAGGTTGCCTCATTACTGTTCCACCACATTTGTGGTTTTTCGAAAGCAATTTATGTCCCAAGATCCCTAAATAATTGTGCTCATTCAGGCGGTTCATTTACCTGTCAAGGGTGCTTTTATTCCATCCGTCTTAAAGGGCACTTTAAAAGGCCGACGGCGTACTTTAAATCAATAGAGCACATGTTTGATACACATCAAAACAACCTCTCCCATTGAAGTCGTTCGTGCCGATGACAGAAGCCATTTTTTATCTTCTGCGGTAATGTTTTAAGGCCAACAAATACCGAGCGGACCAAAGGAAAAAGGGGTCTTCCCTCTCCGCCATAGATATGGAGGGATGGACTCGGAGGGACACTTTAATCCTCTTCCCCCTGACATGATCGTCTTTCATCCGGCGGCTCAGGAATCAATTTGAATTTGAGTGAAATATTTCACACACACAAGCGACTCACCGGACGGTAGTGAAATGACAGCCGGGGAATACTTTGAGGTGTGGGAACATCTGGCCATTCTGACAGTTTGACTGGAGTGACTGAAGAGTGATGGCTCACGGGACAATGCGTGGTACTTCCCTACACATAGCAGTTTTAATAAATCTTGGGCAAGCTTTTAATTAATTCCTCGTCTAAAATGAGAAGAAAAAAAGTTATTGAAAGTTGATTCATTTTGGTTGGGTGGCTTCATTCAGAATCAACTGGTCTTTCAAAAATCCAGCCAATTTTAAGGGTGGTTTCAGATTATTTAAAGCCTGTCCAGGTTTGGAAGTAGGTCGGTACGGTCTAGTACTCCGGTACTCGGTAGATTCGGTGCCGGTACGAAGTACCCTGAAAAAGGGGGTAAGCAGCTTCCCGCCAAAGAGCACCGTTACCCCAAAAAACGTCTCTCGAGATCAGATCGCAATGAGAAAACTGCTCGCGATTAGGTCAACGATTCTTATTTAGCTGTTTTTTTCCGGCTCGCCGTGCATCTGTTTGTTTGTTTGTACGCACATAATATTTCCCTTTCGTTAAAACCACGAGATCGGGGCAAAAAAAGGGTTTGTCATTCCTCTCTACACCGCGCAGGGTGAACTTGAATGATGCGTGAAGCTGTGGGCGGGAGGAGAACAAGAAGCGGTGAAGGTCAGGCTCGTAGAACCGGCAGTGAACGTCGATCTACGTTCAGCCCCGAGTTCGTCTTAATGAAATGCTCACTTATGAACACTGGCCGTCGCAATCATTCCTTGAAGTGACCCTAGAGCTGGATTAAAAGGAGAGACAGCAGTTAGCCAAATGAAGTGGTATACCTTTGTAATGGCAGCCCGTGTGTGAGTGTTTCTCTCCACCACAGCTACTTATTTCTACTCATTTCTGGAAGTAATTATTCCGTCACTATCCAAGTGCGTCAACTGCAACGCAGTGAAGATAATGTTCAGCAAATGAAACACACGGGAAGGGATATAATGCTGTCGTGGTGAAAGCAGTATTAATAGATTCATTTTTTTAATGGGTATGTCAGTTGTCTATTTGAACGTTCAGCAGACCATGAGCAACATTAGCATTCGCTTGGTGTCGAGTGTATAAGTCCAATATTCATTCTCCCTTTAGCTCTTTTTCATGCTTTCTGCAGGACTGCAGATCTGGCTGATAATTCATGGTATTAGTGCAGCTTTTAAATTTTTTTTAATATCAGATTGGGAAATCTTTGAGGTAATTATTATGGTAATATGTATTAAATAAAAGAAAACCAACCATGTGGTAGACATGAACTGTTATTTAGCATATCTTCCCATGTAGCAATGTATGTGCACGTCCTTTGTCACACTTTTCTATCATAAGAATATGAACTATGACCATAACCCCACCCAGATGGTGGTAGCCGACCTAAGTCTTTGTACTTTCAGCATTGAAAAGAGTCAAGATGCAGCTCTCTCCATGATGAAACGCTACACATTCTCGTGAGCAGATAAGCGTTTGTTGTATCAGTGTGGAATGTTTCTCACTGTTTATCAAAAGACAGCAGGGCGATGTTGCAGTTGGCTTCACGACGTCCTGCAGCACCAACAGGCGTGTTTGTGTGTGTGAACATATATGAGAGATACACACAGCGGGTTCGGTAATGTTCATTTCTGTTGGGTTTCAGCTGATGAGCCCTCATCTAAGGAATGCATGGATTGTTAAAAAAAGAAGAAGCACGGGTCTCTTGGGCAGAGCAGCATGTATTACTAGTGTGAAGGACTCAAGGGGACGAGTCTCCATAAATCAGACAACACACAGAGAGATAAACGAGGTGGGCTGGGCCGGATAGTGAAAGTTTTAATAGTCCTGATATACGCCGTTTTGTGTGGCGTTGTGCGTTCCCATGAGTGTGTTTGCGTGCTTCTTGCGTGACAGTCCCACCCCCCGGACTTTGGCTAATTAATTTAGATAGACGGTGAGCGATGGATGAAGGGAGGAGAAGGAAGCCATGAAAAGGTGCCTCCTTTTCATGGAGCCGCTTTTCACGTCTAATATTAGATAACTTGCCTCCTACACTTCCGCTCCCCAGTATGTCTCTCTCTCTCTCTCTCTCTCTCTCTCTCTCTCTCTCTCTCTCCCTTCTTTCCCACTGTATCAGAATCAGAACACTTTATTGATCTCCGTGGAGAAATTAGTTAGTTACAGTTGCTCTTATGAAGGAATATAAGGAAACATTTGAAATAAAGGACAAAACTAGGTACAATTAATTGTAAATGATGTACATGATTCTACAACATATTACAGACGTATAATCAAAAACAGTATGAATGCCTTATTAATGGAAATATTGCACAGTTGAATTGCTGTACAAGTTAGGAAAACGAGCAGGAGCAGCGGCAACAGACAACACTGTTTCATGCTTAACAGTTACAGTTAGATAATATTAAGTACATGAGACATAATCTTGGAAATACTCTGAGGGCTCCGAAAGGCATTTGCAAGATTCCACAATGCCCGAAGGAAAAACAACCAATCAGAGCAGAGGAGGAGTCTCTAACGCAGCTGTCAGTCACTGCTCTTTAGAAGCGTGAAATCCGAAAAAATATGAATCAATATTCTGTTACTGTGTTGGTTAGTTCTGCCCTCAAATGTTGTCAGAAACATGTTTTATTCTCCTGTTAGGCTGTTTGTGACCCAGCCAAAGAGAAGACGTTCTCCTTTTACAGCTAAACAGTAACAATGTGTTTCTGAAAACATCTGAGACAATGCAGCAGCACAATCTTGATTCATACTTGATCGGCGCAGCCTATCTTGACAGTTGGATCGTAGCTCACAAGTTATTTTTAACTAAGTTACTACACACTGTAGCTTTGATCGAGCCCTCGAACAGACGGGACATTCAAACGAGCCAAGGTCTTTGGGCTTTCAGTATTCAGTCTTCAGAATGGGCCTGTGCTGCAGTCAGCTGCAGCAAAAAGCAGTGCACTGCACTCCAATCAATACGTTCTCACCAGTGGAAGAGTCATTTGTAACTTTCAGAGATCCGTTTTCATGCTCTTTTGAGAGGATTAGCGAGCCCAGAGGCCGGCCGGCCGGCCGTAATTGGTGAGCAGTAGAAAGCGCTTTGTGTCCGTCAGCAGCTGTGAAGACAGAGGAGTCTAAGGGGTGATGAGAGCGTCTGGCTGGCATCACCCTCACTAACACGGACTGGGAACAACTCTTCTTAATCAGTTGTAGATCAGTGGTTCCTGTCGGTCTGCTCACTGTTTGCTTTCTGAAATTAATGTTTTCCCTTGGTTTGGGGACTGACGCTTTGAGGCCTTGAGTTCGGCGATTTCTCCGTCGTCACCTCGGGTTACAGCCGTAGCCATGTTGTGGGCTTTTTCAACCGATGAACAACATTTTTACATTTTGAATGCTGAGGGGTGACGTAGAGACGCCGTTTAACGACATGTTATCACAGTAAGGGATAAAAAGCAACATTATGACATGAAATATGTCAGTTGTCTATTTAAACATTCAGTAGACATGGAGCCACATTATAATTTGTTTGGTGTCTGTATAAGTCTGGCTGATAATTCATCTCTTAGTCATGCTGCTTTAAAAAAAAATACATTAAAATTGTTTTAAATATATATATTACATCCGATTGGGAAATCTTTGAGGTAATTATTATGGGGATATATATCTTCTTTCTTACCCAATCTGATTAAAATAAAACAAAAAAATAATCGATCAAAGTTCTCTATAAAACTGACAAAATTAAATCCAGGATCCAGATGATAATTTAATGGCAACTATCTGGTCCCCATTAACTGTTGGACTACACTCCCCATGTTGCAATGTGTGTACATGTCTTTTTTCACACGTTTCTATCATAAGAATATAAACTATGACCATAACTCCTCCTCGTCCCGAGAGATCAGCTAACACTGAGAACCGCAGAGCCCATTTTACGGCCCATTTATCTGGGCCGCTGCTCTCATACATTACATTTAACCTTACATAACAGAGGCATAGAGAGCCTGTCGCTGCGGTTCCCTCAACCAGTGCATCAGCCTGGAATTTTTCTTTTGAAGAATTTTTTTTCTTTCTCCTTGGCATTTCTGCTTCGCAGACGGCTCATGATGGGCACGTCAAAGCGGCCCCGTAACATCGAGAGCTCGTGACAAGCAGTCACGTCGGGCCACCAGAAGAGCCTGCGAGGGAAATCTCCTAACATTTACCTAACCAGACCGGTCAAACGGTTAACCATTGGTATTTATAGCCATGACCTGAGGGAGGGGTTTGGCTGCGGCATGGAAACATGTACATACCGCTTGCAGCCGGGAGATGTTTCTTACCGCCACAGTGGAAGGCGGTTGACCAATGAGCTGCTCTGCTGGAGCAGTTTGTGGCTCCGGGGCTTGAGGACCGCAGGAGGCTCACTAACTTCTTACGATGGAGTGCATGTGACTGGAGCGCCAGCAGTTTGACTGCTATCATGGGCTGGGAACACAAAAGTGGCTCAAATCCGTCAGAGATTGGATCTCATTCCCCCAGCAGTCTTTTAAAGAAACCCTGTTGCCAGACAATAACTTGGACAACTATGTCAGTCCACCGCTTTGGTTCAGACTATTGAATAGACTGCCATGCAATTATCTTGACATTCATGGTCTTTTTTCAACCTGTGAGCGGAAACGACCATATTTGGACTGCAGTAGCAACCTGTCCATCCCGAAGTAGCACGTCCAAAAGCATACTTTTCTTTATGGTCTTTTTGACTCTAAATGGACAATAATTTACTAAATTAACATCATGCTGTATTGAAGAAGACTTGAAACTAGAGATTGAGACTAAACACTCATTTTTATAATGTTTACTGAGGTATTCAGTCAAGCGAGAAACTATCAGACTTATTTTTGCAACCAGAGGAGTCGCCCACTGTTGGCCAGTAGAGAGAATGCAAGGTTATTTTAAGGCACGTCTGCATTGGCTTCATTTTTCAGAACCGTTTTTCAGGTTCAGATCAAAGAGGGAATAATTACTAAGATATTCAATTTTGCAGAAACCAGAGGCTGGATAGTATTTTGTGAATACTTATCTGGAATGATACGATACTTAATACATACTGCATGCTGCATATGTACTGGATTAGGCAGGCCTGAGGTAGCTCTCAGGTATAATTGCATGTGCTGAAAAGAGCACGCTCAGTCAATCTTTCACCAGGATTTAAATAATATATATGATCTGATAGCGTATAGGATTACCGATGGCATTCAGGTAGATACAGATTGTTTCATGTCATGGATTTGAACTAGAGAACTTTTAATTTCTCCTTCAACAGCCTATTTGTATTTTCTCTCTATAGGTCTCGGATGAAAAAGGTCTCTTGCAGCTTAGGTCACCCTCTGAAGAGCTGCTGAATTGCCTTCCATCAGCCTTTCTTTTTTCTATTATTCCTTTCTCTGCTGCTTGTGATGCATAACTTACCAATTTACTGGAGGGGAATTAGTATGGAATGGAGCGAGGCTGCGGAAAACATCCCAAATTGGACCGAATGAGGAAGACTGGTTTTGTACATTGACATTTCAATTAGAACATTTAATTGCTGTTAATTTTATGGAAAGATGCATGTTGAATTTGCATCAGGAAACCAACCGGCTGGTGCAAAAAGATCCACTGCTGTAGTTCATTTCTTTGTCAGTGTTTTAGACCAAGACAGATCTGGGCGGTCGTTTCAATAAAGCACTGCATCCCTCTTGAGTTCAATCCCACCGCTGCACGCCGATCACCTCATTTCACGGCTCGTGTGTCGCTTTGACCTCAGGTAACAGAGGCACACGGGCTTTTTTAAATGCTACACATCCTGGACAATATGAACCCCTATCTGAAATTAAGAGATGAACGAAAGCGCTCATCCTCTCCTCCAAATTGATCTTAACTGAAATAGGAGCTGTAACTAAATTAACATCACCTCAAACAGTGCAAGTGCCTCGCTCTCTCTCTCTCTCTCTCTCTCTCTCTCTCTCTCTCTCTCTCTCTCTCTCTCTCTCTTGCCTCTCACACTCTCTCATATTTCTAATTAGCAATTAAAAAGGTGAGTAGACCCCCAGCTCTCCTTTATTGCTGTCTCTGCCTCCCTTTCTCTCACATTCACCAGTTGCATAGCTGGTCACGACTGGTGTGTGTGTGTGTGTGTGTGTGTGTGTGTGTGTGTGTGTGTGTGTGTGTGTGTGTGTGTGTGTGTGTGTGCGTGCGTGCCTTTGGATTCCTGTGTATTTGTTTTGAATGCATGTGGGCGAACTTGCAAAGCAGTAACCCAGATTTCACTGTCACGCCTCAGCAGCTAACGAGCAGCGCAGAGGCGCCGCGGGTTAGTGAAGCGTGCGCATTCTTCTGTGTGCGTGTGTGCCCTGTCCATAGTGGAATCGCCACTAGCAATTATCCATGGTCATCAATTATCATATGTGGGCATACTTTGCCACCAACTCTCAGACAATGGAAGGCACACATAGTGCACACAGTCTCACACGGACCCTATATGTGTGAACACATCCGTGTGAGGCACTAAGTGAATCAGACGTGTCATCGCGGTGCCCTCGAGCGAGACACCCAGCGCTCGGTGTCGAGCATCAACAAGAGATGTGTATCGACACATAACGGCTAGCTGAGAGGCAATTATCACATTTTGTATTAATTAGAAAATGTATAAGGGGAAAAGAGACCTTCCGTTATGATTTCCCCTCTTTGCCTCAGGCGGCGGCAGGTAACCGAAGCTGTATCACCAAGTGATAGGACGCTTTCACTCGAGTGCATTGTTGTACCGTTTAACTTCATACATAATTAAGCATGTGGGATCCCAGTTGGACTCCAGCTCCACAGCCCCGCTCTCCACATTAACCGGTAAACATCGGCACTCGCATGGAACGCGTGTGACTTGTTCCAATTAATGTTTAAACTCATCGCAAAGTGTCAACTCAAAACTGCCGGCATTTGCCGAATGCATTCAGCGCCGACGTTCAGAAACGCCCGTCGGCTGTTGCGCGGGGTCACCGCATGTGCATCAATACATTCATAAGTGCATAATTGATTGGCTATGCATGAGGAATGTCTCATCAACCAAGAGCATCTCTAAACTTGAGGGATGAGGGATCCAATCAAATTGCAATGTGTTGACATGCATTAACATGCTTTATGTCAACACGCTTCATCTTATTGCTACAGCAGCCTTTGACAAGGACTTTGACAACTCCGTCGGTCAAGCTAACTATGCTCGTCGGATGAATATGTTTTTACTCGAGTAAGCGCATCACCCTTTGCATCCTGTGCTTAGCTTCGCCCAAGACAATTGTGATTGGTTTAAAGAAATTGCGTCTTTTTCTCCGATAACAGAATGATAATGGGTGAGCTTCCTTTAGTGCTGTGGCTATACAAGACTACTTGGACTCAGCTCGCTTGAACCCTCGACCGAGGTGGTACCAAACAAAGTACCAGGTGCTAACCACAACTTTTTCTCATGGAAACCAAAAAAGAGTGACTCAAAGTTTAGTATTTAAGTCACCGGCGTTTTCGCTCACAGTCTTTCAGGAGCGAGGCCGTCTCTCTGAATTACTCCGATCGACACGCCACCTGCTCCAATCAGTAGCATGTAGCGAGTAGCCTTGACTTTTTCGTCCTTTGACTGCACTCGATTGTTCAGGTAATAACAGCCCTTTTTTTTCTCTACTCCTATTTTGACAACACTTCCATAAGGCATAATTAATGGAGTGACTTTCATTCATGAAGACCCCGCATCTTCAGATGAGAACATTGCCCAGTTATTACAGCTGATGGCGTGAAGGTGAGAGTCTTTGTTGTCTCACGTCTGGCATTTGAAAAGTGTTTGCCAGTTAATGCCTCCACAATTATAGGCAGTGAAAAAGCTCAACGATCTGCCAGACGGAGTGATGTTGAACCCCTCCGGAGCGGCTAAATATGGACGTCCATGTTTATCTCTTGATCCGTTAACTTGTTCCTTGCCAGTCAACGTGGAACTTAAAAAAAAAGAAAATGTAACAGCTGTTACACAAGTGTGTCATTGGAGGCCTTGTCAGCGCTAAATCACAGGCGTAATCCGAACATCTCCACCTTTTGTGGGTGGAAGAGGAAGAGGAGGAGGAGGAGGAGGAGGAAAGATCCAGCTGACGGTGTGCAGAGACAAAGACGGACTAAGAATAGGAAAGCAATATGCGGCGTCGGTTGTAGAGTTTCCAATTTGGTCTCAGGGCGAGAGAGCGGCCGGCGCGAGCGAGCGAGATAGAGTTATTGCAGGTTGGTTATACATGACAGCGCCTCACTTGAGCTATTACACATTATGCAGATGAGTCCTGGCCTCTGTTCAGACAGCAACACGTTCATTTACAGCGTTCCTCTTTGTGTAATCCTTCTTCTTTCATGCTCCCCACTCATCGATGCTCAATGAAATTACAGGTTCTGGTAATTCACGAGCACACCTCTTACTCTCTCTCTCTCTCACACACTGAGCTCCCTCACGCTGCTTTTTGTAAACCCGCCGGTGTTATTGCTGAGCCTAAATTAGACATTGTTAATGCCATACAGACACACAAGCGCTTTGTCTCTCGCATTTGTTCTTTTTTTGGCGGAAAAGTCTGGCTCTACATAACGTCCACTGAAAAAAGACAAGAGGTCTCAGCTGTTCGTGCCCTTCGGTGGCCCAGAAGTGCTGCTGGCGCGGCAGCGGAACGGCTTCATTTTTTTTTTTCTGAAGGGATTACGGCAAAAGCAACTGGGCAGTGTTTGTTTTTCCTCTTTGCGTGTCGTGTTTTCGCTGAGGAATTCAAAGATTGGAAGAGCGAAACCCGACGTCGCCGCTTGGCATTAAAAGAAAGCAGAACTCGAGCTGTCATTGTAATGAGTGTTATCATCTGTGAATGCAAAGGTAAGGATGGAAATTCAAAGCTCGACACAACGGACAGAGAACAACAGAGACTGAAGTTGAGGCCCCTCCGGCAGGAATGTGACCCCGAAGAACCTCTTTACTCTCTTCTGGGTCTCCGGTGTTGAACCAGATACTTGGACAAATCAACAAAAGCCAGAGGATTTATGTCCCCATTTGGTTTTAGGGCAGAACAGGAGAGCAGAGTATTCAGTTGAGAGGTTTCTGTGTACCTCTCACTTCAACATAATCTATAGTTGTACGTTTCACTGCCTCTAAAGGCACCTAAAGCTAAGAGCAGCAGGGAGGCTGCACAACAATAAATCACAAAGTTTGTTCTTGAAACTGCAAAAACTAATATATCTCTCTATCTCTCTATTTTTTTTTTAAATGCTATGAGATTATGCTTATTTCCAATGCGTCTAAATCTAAAAATGAATCGTTCACCCCGTTGGCAGAGAACTATAAATTAAAGGAACAATCAATCTGGCTTCTTTCAAGGGCTTTTCAAATGTAAACTCCCACTCAAAGCAGTGACGTAGGTGAAGATAATCAATGAGGCAGTCGCCCAGTCAACTGGATGCTACGTTTGGAAACTGCTGAAAGAGTTAGTTTCCGACTTTTGGGTTGAATGCATACTTTGTGTTCTTGCAAGGTCAAATTACTGCTTTTGTCAATGGAATCTCGTGGCTTTGAAAGCAGCGATATAACGTCATCAGTTCGCTGTCAAGCAGGGCAGTCTGAAGGCAAGATAGAGCGGCCGTGGGCGGGGCCAGCACACAAACGTATTTTAGCCACCTTTAAAAAAAACGAAACACTTAAAAAAAACATTTTATCAGCACATGTGTGTATTTTTTTTAAGTGTGTATTTTTGTGTGGATTTCCACAGCCCTTCATGACAGAGAACTTCAGCTGTTATATATGCTCTCTCAAAGCCACCGGACTCCACTGGCAAAAGCAGTAATTCAGCAGTAATTCTACCAGGAGGTGCGCCGCTGCCTCGATCGGTCAGTTTGTGTTACTGTGTCACTTAACGTGGCGTCCACAGCAGCACAGGATCGGCTTCTGTGGCCGTGCCGGTACTCTCTGTTCCGACCGCCGACCACGTGTACAGACTGTACGTGTAGCAGCGCCATCATGCAGAAACCTATAATATATTAGCAACACCACTGGGACGCTACAGGAGGATATAATTGCAATGGCTGTCGGAATCAATCTTTGTGTTGTCAAAGCATTAAAAGTAATCTACTTGATGTGGGAAATTAATTCAACAATATTAGTCATAGGGAAAACAAGATCAAAACAATGAAATGACAAACACACACACACAGCGGCAGCTCTGTAATTTCACTCACACCATTGGCCACTTAATAAGTCCTCCAGTGGTTTGGTTTTGGCAGCTGCAGGCGGTGTTACGACACGGGGCGAGACAAGCACCCCCCTCCCTCTCCCCACCCACAGCTCACTCTCACCCACAACATTTCTAATCAGCCCATGAACTGAACCTGCCAGTCTTCCATTATTAAGTTTAGCTCTCTAATCCCCAAAACCAAGGCTGCTTCAGAGAGTTGCCAGAAGAATTAACCCAAAGAATGAACATTGTTTGTTGACCAGCAATGCGGGTATGGTGAGTCAGAAGGTGTTGTCGTGCATACTGTACAGTAGAGGAGGAAATAAAATAAAGCAGACACTCGCAAAGACCTCACTGCCGGCCCTGTTTCCCATCGTCATGTTATGGAGCCCAGAAGACCTGTAACCTTCCTCTGGTGTTAGCTTCCTGTTAGCATCTCTTGTGTTAGCGGGGCGGTTTTGACCCATGTCTTAAATCAGCTGTAAAATACACTAAAAACAATTATCTATCATCCAATTTGTTTCTCATCTCTTGGTTACCTTGTTAGGCTTCCTTATCCATGAACATATTGTTGTATGTTTTAAGGTCATAATTTCGACCAGAGCATTTTATAATTTAGTGAAATTCTTTTTTATTTTGTTGAGATAGAGCTTCCTGATGAAGTCAAAAAGCCTTGATGCAATACACACATCTGTGTGTGTGTGTGTGTGTGTGTGTGTTTGTTACAATAACGGCGGGCGCTCATTATAACTGTTAGCACCAAGCTATCCACTTGTAGCAGGATAAGAGGCTCTGCAACCTGCAGAAATTATGTTTTGTTGATTTTTCTCTTTTCATTTTCAAAGTCGACGCTTTCATCATGGCCGCCGCTAAGTTGCCCCTGATGTGAATTCAGTCAAAGAAATGTAAAATTGGAGAGTAAAACTAAAGTAGCTTACACCAAAAACGTTAATTGCACAATTTTTTATTCACAGCGTAAAAGTAGAGGATCTTAACTTAAGCCTAATATATTAATGTATTTTAAGAGGAAGAAGTACTGCTTTATTAATCCCCTTGCTCTATCTGTGTGTGTGTGTGTGTGTGTGTGTGTGTGTGTGTGTGTGTGTGTGTGTGTTATCAGTATCAGTTGTTCTCGGAGCAGAGAATTAATCAAAAAGATCAAATGAACAGAATTTATAGCTTCCTATAATTATAATACAATCATGTATACAGTCAAATA
The DNA here is from genome assembly GCA_038501785.1 of Myoxocephalus aenaeus. Lineage (NCBI taxonomy): Eukaryota > Metazoa > Chordata > Actinopteri > Perciformes > Cottidae > Myoxocephalus > Myoxocephalus aenaeus. The sequence goes on along the minus strand of JBAMJR010000154.1, from coordinate 7,860,832 downwards.
ACAAATATATCCGTCAGGTTTTTATAAACCGGAGAATTTATAGGCCTTCTAACCAGATTGACTGATATATCCAAAAAATAGATAAATAAATAGAACAATAAAACAAAGAAGTGCGTATAGATTTATGTTCCTCAGGTTCTACTCTCTCTCTCTCTCTCTCTCTCTCTCTCTCTCTCTCTCTCTCTCTCTCTCTCTCTCTCTCTCTCTCTCTCTCTCTCTCTCTCTCTAAATTATCCTGACAGGGCTATAGCCTTTCTCTTCACCTCAGTGGCTTCACCAGCCCTCTGCTCATCTCTAATCAAACCTGCTCTGACACACACACACACACACACACACACACACACACACACACACACACACACACACACACACACACACACACACACACACACACAGGTAAACTGAACGACACGCAGGCTTTTTATTTTATTTTTTACAATCAAAACTCTTTAAACCAAAACCACAGAGTGAGACCACAACAAGCTGTCTTCCAATCTGTATCTCGAGATGTCTTCACATGCAGGGACAGACTAGTAGGCATGGAAAAAAAGAAAAAGGAAGGAAGGAAGAAGAAAAACACTTTTGAGAGTAAATCCCTAAGTTTGTGCGCAGCGAGCCAGAATCTGCTCTCTCTGTTTCCTCCAGCTGTTTTTCTCAGATTGCGAGCACTGGAAAGAAGCCGTGCCGCTCTCTCAAATCCAGCGACAGGATTCCTCTCCGGGCTCAGGACACTGATCGGCACTCGTGATTCCTACGCGCTCGCTCTCACACCTTGTTTGGTGTTTATGAATCAGAACCCTCTCATGCGCGCGCTCAAATGTTCTTTTTGTCCATAAATGACTTGGCCCATGGTTCCTCGTTGACAATCTTCACAGGGTCTGTTGTTTGGGCATCTTTGTTTTCCAGAAGCAGCCGATCACCATGACCAGAACTGCAAATCTGCTCAGTCTGAACATGCTTAAGATTTCCTTGACTTTGACTAAAAGAAGAGAGAAGCTTTTATTTCCTCGGTCTTTGCTTCCTGAGCATGTGCAGTGTGTACTTTTTATAGAACTCAAATCTGTGCACACAAACACACACACATACACACACACGCACACACACATACACACACACGCACACACACACACACACACACACACACACACACACACACACACACACACACACACACACACACACACACACACACACACACACACGTCATGTGTGCGATCCATGAGTGATGAGTACTTTTTTTCAAAAGTTTTTTTATTACTGGATATGTATGTACAAATACTGTATCCCAAAGTAACAAGTAACAGACAGATCAGGAGGCGATAGAAACACTGGCATGTTAGTAGTTTAGCAGGTTTTACATCAATGAAGTGTCACATAGCAAGAGCATTATGAAACTGAAAATCATAAAAATCAAAGGAAAATGTAATTGAATTAACTTAATGAATACAACAATAAAATAATGAAAAATTTGATTTGATTTGGAAATATAAATACCGTGTCTCAGTCTCATCTGCTCATAGTGGGTTTGTAGGTTTACAACGATTATGTATCATAGGAAAGAGCATTAAACAATTCATTTTATTTTTGTTACATTTTCAATACATTTTCAATACATAAGCTAAATAATTCCAGAAAGACTGCCATTTGGGGTAAAACATGATGGTAATCCTATATAAAACATGTTCTAAGGATATGATCAAGCATTCTTTTCATGGTATTTATGAAAATAAATAAGAATGCCATTTTCTCAAAATAGGCAGCTCACAACATAGCGTACTGAATCCGTGGCAACCTTTCATTTCCTGTTTACATCCCCCCAAAGCATCACTGGAAGTGTGGCTTTAAAACGCAGAGCAGGAAAAAGAAAGATGAGAAGGCGCACAACAATCCATAAACCGTACCTTTACTCATCCTGTCATCATGTTGGTACAAAACGTTGTGGCAGTCCATCACTAGTTGGTTAAATATTTCAGCCTGGACCAAAGCTTAGGAAGCTGTTCGGCCGACACAAGCCTCCAAACCAGCGTCGGTGTTCCCCGACATAATGAACAGAAAGTCTCTGGAGCTCCACTGGAGAGCTGGACACAGAAGATGTTCCCTCCATGGTGTTCTGATGACGATGATGAACATGTCGCTCAAACATCTACCGCTCTATAGGTGTTCAGTTGAGGTCATAGTGTTTCTTTTTATTTCTCCCTCCCGCTACCACCTTGACATTCCTTTAGAAAGATATGTTTTTCTGATAATTAGGATAAACACCTTTCCTCGAATGCTCCCAGAGGTCAAGTGCTCTCTTGCTGTTGTGCCAGATTTCAGGAAACTTCTACTCTCATCAACATATTGCACAGCTTAAGGATGCGTCTCTCAGCTGGGGGCTGATGTGTTTCTGCATGCATGTTTTTTTTCATGCTTTCATTAAAACAGATTACAGCAGTTGTTTACTTTGTCTAAGACAGCAAACTTTGTTTCTTATTAGATTTCAGTGTCTCATGATGCATTTAAAAGTCTCTCTTGATTTCCCTGTGTCCCCCCCTCCTTTTAATTCATATTTGTCGGTTGCCACGCTCTGCACGCCTGCTCTGTAAAGTCACGTTGGTTGAATGCGCTCCAAATAGAGCAAACTGCTGAACTTTAACAACGACGACTGCAAGGAAGAAAAATGTCTTTATTCTTCCTTGACAAAAAGAACCTGCGTATTACAGTCATCTGCCCTCTGGTCTCTGGAGATAACTCACTACAGTGGTGTCCTATTGTTGTGCGGCTTCTTTTTTAAATACTTAATTGTGTGCTATTACCAGAGAGCCCCGGTCAGGGCAGACGTCTCTGTGTTGAAAGCCCAACCCGCTGGGATCATTAGCTGCTGATGGATGGGAATCAACTTGACAGAGATAGATATGGCACATAAACGCACCGCCTCTTCAGTAATTGTCACAATGCATGGTGTTTGCTCGTGTGTGGGTGGAAGAACAGCGGCAGTGTGTGTGTTTGTTTGGGTGTGTGTGTGAGTTTTTGCGTCGTGCATTGTGTTGTAAATGTGAGCCGTCTTTCAAAGAGGAAACGCGCGCTGGCTTCTCTCATCGTTACATCATTAAAAGATGTTTGAGAGACGTGTTATTTAAACCTGTGTGTGTGTGTGTGTGTGTGAAACTGGTGGTGGGAAGGAAGAACTAATGAGCATCAGCTGTAAATAGAGCTATGTTTTACCGTCTCTTTTTTGATTGGTGGTTCAATTAAAACCGTCCTTTGAAGAAAATACTTTCTATTGTTTTTACCTGAACTATAAAGTTGATAGTAATTCTAAGCAGACGCGCCGTTAACTTGCATTCTCTCTAATGGCCAGCAGGGGGTGGCGACTCTGGTTGCAAAAAGAAGGCTGAATGTATAGAAGTCGATGAGAAAATACTTCTCTCTTGATTTATTCCCTCAGTAAACATTGTAAACATGAGTTTTTGTCTCAATCTCTAGTTTCAAGTCTTCTTCAATACAGCATGATGTTCATTTACTAAGTTATGATCCCATTTAGAGTCAGATAGACCATAATATGCTTTAGTGCGTGTCTACATGTCTGACCGGTTGCTTATGTTTCACTGCCGGTTCCAAGTAATGCAGATGGTAATGGCTAAAAACCAAGATGGCGGCCACCAAAAAGCCAAACTGGAGGTCACTAACAAATGGGTGACGTCAAGGCGACGTCTTATCTGCCGTCTCCGTCAGAGCGGCCAGTGTGTAGCCTGAGAAGTGAACGGCAGGGCAGAACAAGTTTCAAGGCCCACTGCTTTGCTCGCCTGTCGATAGCAGGAGACAGCTCAGACGAACCGTTTTTTATCAACTCGGATCGTTGGACTCGCATTTGGACAACACGGGGCGGTTGTTCAGAGAGACTTTAACAAGAAAATCCATACGAAGTCATGAAAGTAACGAGGACAAAAACAGGACCGTCCCCGGTGGAGAATGGCTGTTTGAAGCTTTGTCGCTGTTAACTTTATGTGTCTGAATTCTTTTCGGGGCTTTTTTTTTTTTTAACACTGAAAACTCTGCGAATATATTCTTGATTTTCTTTCTTCATTTTGAACTTTTTCCGAGCCATACATTGCTCCAGAGGGACGTGTCGTTCTACAGATATATTTGCCAGACCAATACGCTGGAGCGCTCTCTCTCTCTCTTTCTCTTTGTCTCTGTCTTTTCAGTCTTTACTTAACACCAAATCAATTATAAATGCAATTAAAGTGCTCTTACATCGGATAAAGCACAATCCCGACAGTCTAATCCCTGCGATAGAAATCTCATCTACTCTTAGATCATATTGATGTGAAGAAAACCATGCACGCATTTATCATAGTGCACTGTTGCTTGGTCTAATGCAGGGCATTTAATATAGTCTGATATTAGTCCCACAGTAACGAATACAGCCAGATATGAATTAGAATGAATACTTTTCAAAAACAGGGATGCAGAGCTCTCAGCCTACGGACTGAAAGCTCTTATGGTTATCATGCCACTCGAACCGCCACTACAGTCTTCAGGTGGAGGGATTATCTAATCGCATCAAGTACGGCCATTATCAACACAGTTTTGTGATTATTTTGGGCATGCAAGGTCCATTTATTTCTGCAGTTTTTTTCCCCTCAACCTTTGAAAAAACATGTACAGTTACATATGAGATTAAATTCACTTCAGGCAATGCATTACCACAAATTAAAATAGTCACAGAGACAAATAGTCTCAGACTCAAACTAAGTTACTACAAGTTTCTTTCTTTTTTTTCTTGATTTTGGCGGTCCAGAGTCCCTTAAGAAAACCTTTAACTTTACTGCTCGGAGAGTCTGCTACGCACAGTCCTGGTTCCTCTATTCCAGGGGTCGGGAACCTTTTTGACATAAAGGCCAAATATTTCTAAATATATTTCATTGAGAGCCATATAGTATCATTGCATATTAGACATACCGCAGATCCTGCTCTGTCCACAAATGCAAATTCCTCTGTCCACGCAGCCTGGAATGCACGGTAATCATCGTCTTTTTTTCTTTTCGCAATCTTTTCCGTTACAAGGGTTGAAGCGGATAAACTAGTTGGCTATCTGATAAAATTGATTTCTTCACCTTTACAATGACCCGGACATTTATCTTCAAAACTAATTTCTGTTTACTTTAAAATGACACAGTATTATTAAGAAATATCACAAGTATTTTAAAATCAGTTCCAAACTGATTTTATTTTTTCAACTCAAAATTGTCTGGGAGCCATATGCCGTCACCGGAAGAGCCATATTTTTCCTCAAACGATTTCCGGTAATCATTCATTAATTCATTAAATTAAATACATTCATAAATAATGATGCTGAAAACAAGTGTTTCCGGCACCTTACACACCCGACTACGAAGAGACAATCTGTGCAGATACAAACCGAGTGACATTTATACACGCAGTATGTCTTCTTCAGAGTCAACCATGATTATCTTAATTGCCTCGCTATTATCACGCACACTTCACGCTGCTCTACTCTACATACGTATTCTGGATGATATAATTAGAATCTCCTCTCATATAGAAAACAACACAATGAAAGGCCGTCTCTCATCTCCCTCTGCCTCTCTCCTCGTCTTCATTGTCCCCGCTGTGATCCAGAACGTATCTCCCCATCTGCAGGATTTGAATGCGTCTAAATGCACGGCAGTGAGTTTTTAGTGCGAAGCTTAACGTGAGCGTTTCTCTCCTTTTGAGTAACTGAAGCGCTGACGTGATACACGACGTGGCTTCCTGTTAAACAGTCTGCTACTCACGCCACCGGAGGTTTGACACGCTCCCTGGCTCTCTTGCAGAGATTTAAAGGAAAACGTGTATACAAACATGGAACCAGCAGCCGGTTAAGATTAGCTTCGCAGAAAACTCTTTCCTTGTCTCTTTGGCTCATAGAAACCTAGTCATCTGTAAAGTCACTGGTGCAATGAATACCCAAAGGTCAGCATCTCTGGTTTAAATGATCTGGTTAAAATACTACGCTGATTGAGAATGATGTCAGAGAGACCTGATATATCAGTGATTGGACCGATTGCCTTGCGTCCGTCACCTTTTAGCCCAAAACCCTGTCAGTGTACCAACTGATGCGTCCACTTGTTGTGGCCTCCCCACTGATCTTGAGCCCAACCAGGTGTAGCTCCAGGCTGTATTCAAATTCCGAGGCTTATTTGTGCTGCCATTTGAGGGCCAGTGCCACATTGGGGCGACGCATTCCCTGAGCTTTAATAATAACACTGAGAGCACCTGGGAGGGAGAGAGTGGCATGTTAAGCTTCACGGCCATCTCTAGTGGATGGAGGATCGAGTGTGTGTGTGTGTGTGTGTGTGTGTGTGTGTGTGTGTGTGTAGGGTTGCAATAATGTCAGACAAGAGCAGAGAGATTGAGGGGATAAATTGCTCATTTTGAGGTTTCTATGGGGTGAAATCTTTCCTCCATCCCTCTTCTCTGTCTGTCTATTTAATCATGTGAATACTTACAGGGACGTTTTTTTTTTATTTTTTATATAGTTCTAAGTGAAATTTGCCCCTGGGTCTCCAGCTGTCTTATTAGGACAGACAGCAGAGGTGGAGGAACGCATTCATTTGTGTGCATGTGAGTGACGGCGCTGGAGGTAAGACTGTAATGCGATGTAATGACGGCAGCTGATGCGCTGCTACCGCCGGCGTGCCTCGCCGCTAATTCATCAGACACGCACGGCTCGCCAGGCCGAGGAAGCGTAAGAGTGACTCACTTTTGTCCAGCTCGTTTGAATCCCACTGTGGTATAAATACACCGTACATATCAGGATTCCAGGGTTGTTGTCATGCGTTTGGTCTCTTGGTAATCAATTGGTGGGTAAGAATTGGTCGGTCAAATTAATGATGTGAACAGGCGGCTTTATGAATTTCCACATCACAGTGGAACAATTTGCACTGAGACTTTTCGTTGTTGCTTGCATTGATCAATAATGTATTTATATCAAGGCCACAGCATGTTCTCAGGAAATTGGTTTATTGATGGACGTACCTGTTGAGTGAGCATTGAGACCACAATCATTTAGTTGCTCTCAATACATCATTCTTGTGCATTAAATGCAGTCGCTTGGTTTTTCACTGTTTCGAGATTGAAGCCCACAGAAAGCGCTGCAGCTGGAGCTATCAATGATATGAGACTCTTTAAACATTCATCCAGTCAAAAAGGCTTGGATAGGAATCATACATTGTAAAGATGGATGACATCACAGCTCCCCAAAGTTAAGCGAAAAACATCTTGATCCCCCCCTGGTGGCTCGCAGCAGTAACGGTCATTAAGCCCCGCCCCTCCAAACTAAAAAAGTACACATGTTAAACACAATGTCGCCAAAGATTGGGTTCTTCTTGTCATGCTCATGCATGTTCAGATGTTCTTTTTTGGTTTTAGTTAGCTCTTTGATGCTAACTTTAACTTTCCAGACCCATCACTTGTCTTTGTGTTAGAACGTGTGTAATTTTAGTCATAAATTATAGAGCTATTATGGTTAGTCGCTGTGTTACTACATCTCGGTGGGCTGCACATACTTTTCTAAGGAATCTGCTCCATTAAAATGCAATATCAACTAAGTCAAGTCTTTGTGTGGTCTTATAGAGGATGCTGTTTTAATATACATTTTTAAAGCAACAGCTTGACTTGTTGGGAAATATGATTATTCATTCACGGAAGATTTGTTGCAATCTTCCCATCTAACTCTTCAATAAAAAGCTATTACGCCTATTTCTCAAGTTTTCAAACTCTTCCTTTTATTGAGTTGATATTTTACTCCTATATATTTATAAATGTTTTATTAAATTGCTTCAGCATTAGCATTAGCTTTGTATAGATGATGTAAAAAGGCTTTTAAAATATATATATATTTTAGCAATAGGCTACATTGTTTCCTATGACGCACCGGTTACATCATATGGAAACCGATGGCTGACACAAGATTGGCCTTTCTTTTGATAGCTTGCATTAACAGCAGACTGCACGACATTCACACAAGAAGTGGAGGAGGAAGAAAGTATTCTTAGTGCTCGCTAAGTGCACAATGATTCTGAGGGAACATGCCACGAGTGAGGTATACACATTTCACGGACATTCAAAGGAACATTACATCCTGCTGATGTATTTAGCTCTATACTCTGGAGGAGCGATGAGGACCAGGAGAGAACAAAGCAGCGAGAAGATGTGCTCCGAGAGAACCTACACCAGGGACAAGGAATCCAACAGGGTGCGGGTTTAGTGGTATTTCTGACCGGACCACTTATTCTACAGCAGGAAGAGAGTTGAAGCGATTAGCTGAGTCATTGCAACCAGAGATATTATATTACAACAGGAGTCTCAAACAACCAGTCCGGAGAGAAATATTAAGATTAGCTGCAATTTCCCCGAAAATGTGTTTTTAACGTTTTATTTAAGATTACGATATTATATTAACCTTAACTTAATAATTTACAAAATCCTTTGTATTAATGATACATGACTCAACTGCTGTCAGCCTCCTGTTGCTCATGTGGATGCTCACACTCTGTAGGTACGAGTGACGTGACGTCATCATACATCATATGTAGAGTAGCGTTACTATTTGCTATGTTCCTTTATTTGATTGGGACCATTGTCTCCATGGTACTTATTAGCTTGCTGCATGCAATTTAGAATGGACGAATGCCTGTGACCCATTCAAAATAACTTATTATTGATATTAAATACAAATGATTGGCAGATTATATTTCCTTTGGGCTCGAGCGGCGCGGAAGAGAAAAGTGAAGATAAAGTTGTCTGTACCTGTTTCAGGCTCAGCTTGTATCTGATGGAAAAGTACACTGCTTCAATCCATATTTGTTGGCGTTCAGCCTTTCAAAAACAACATTTTCAACTCATTAAAAAAGCAGTCTGCTCCCCGGCTTGTTGTGACGTACACAGAGGGACTTGATGCTAACGCTCTTCTGCCAGCAGCAGCCTGAGTCTACCGCCGTAACAAAAGGTCAAAAGGTCAACATGTCACAGGAGTCACAGGACAGGATGCTGGTGATCTCTGGCTGAAGCGACTTCACCGCTAAAAGTGAAACCACCCAAAACTTTTAATTTGGCTGCACTTTGCCATGTTGCCATTGCATGGCAGCTCGCCATATACTTAAATTTTTTTGCGGCAAAATCAAAGCATAAAAATTGTATCTTTATTTCACCTTTAATATTTTCCGAGAGGCGCTTAAAAGGGCAACTTGTCAACAGAGTTGCTTCAGCTGTAAGACCAACAGCACTCTGATTAACGGTGGCGCTCCGAACACACTCTGTCATTTTATAAACCTAAAATACAGATTGATTTGCAGCATGGATAGTTTCAAGAGAGGAGGACAACTCAATTTAACTTTCATAGAGTTTGACTGCTTCCTCTCTCATGTGCAAGTAGAAAAGCTGCAAATACAAAACACAAGTCGCATTATTCTGCTTCACATGAAGTACACTTCCTAAATCGCTCAACTTTCGAGATTACGTTTATAATTTGAAAGAAAAAGAAGAAGAAAAACCCGCTGTGCTCAAGCTGTGAGTGGTTCCACCACACAGAATGAATTAACAATGCAAAAAAAAAAAAAACATGCCCTGATTTTCTTGTGTACCACTCGGAAAACCTAAGATGCAAAGTTAGGCGCGAGAAAGACTCACTCGAACTTCAAAAAGACAAAGTTTGCACAGGAAGAGCTGACATGTGTGGGTTTCCCATGAATATGCATAAAACATGTGTAACGTTGCAGAATCTAAATGGAGCTGTCAGTTCGGTGGGAAGGGAAGCAGATCTCTCTTTCTCCTCTACTACTCTGTGAACTGCGATGACTAAAAGTCTTTAAAAGTCGGGGAGGTGGGCGTTCTGATGTGAGATCGGGCGATGGACCAGCGGTTGGTCAAAAATAATTCCGATCAAAAGCCAAAAGATGAAAAGACTTCCTTCTCTGTGAATCATCTGTGAGAAGATGAAGGCAGCGGCGGCTCCTCGCTGAGCATCTGATGCGGCGGCCTAATCAGCCCTCGCCTTCGACAGAGAAGCGTCTGCCGGCCTCCGTCGTCTGTTTGTCACTGTCGCAGGCGGCATAGCGTGAACACTTTCAGGGGGCGGGATCATCCGTGACTCAACGGCCTGCCACTGAGTCGGATGTCTGTCCTCAGTGAATCTGATGCCAGAACAGCTGCTACTGACAGCACACAGGCATAGTTCATTATTCATGAGGCAGTTTAGTCCATCTGCAGAGCATTCACTGCTCTAATTGATAACGGAGGGGTTTCCTCAATGTGTTCGCATGAATAAAGTCTGCCGAGCCGGCGAGGCTGCCGAAGACAAAGTGGACAGAGTTTGGTCCAGCTAGTGGTAGCTTTGCTTTGCATCAAGGGCCTTTTTACATTGGACAGTTTGGAGAATAATTTCACCATCCACCATCCACATGTTAGCAGTGTGTCCCAGATTCCGGCGATTAACTTCAATATGATCTATGACAATTATGGTGGAAATATGTAAACGGTTGTAATAAATATGACGAGTACATAATAAGTCCAAGTTGGAAATGGAACGGTAAATTGACTTTTATAGCCTCTTTCTAGTCTTCCGACCACTCGAAGTGCTTTGGCGCTACATGTCATTCACACGCTCACACCCATTCATACGCCGAGGCCGGGGGCCGCCATGCAAGGGGCCACCATTCACACCACACCTTCGGGAGCAATTTGGGGTTAAGTGTCTCTCCCAAGGACGCGTCGGATCGAACGGCAATCTTCTGAATGGAAGCCGCGTCGGTTGTAATAAAACAGAAGATGTTAGATGGAGGCTGATGTTGACATATAAGCTGGCGCTCGGAATGTCGACCAATTGAATTACAGTCTGAACCCGTATTCAGATCCTGTTTTCTTAACTGGTGCAAAAGAGCAAGGACACGGACGAGCTACTTTAATCATTTAATCAGGTGATGACGCACTGTGTTCCCAGAACTGATGAACAAGCTCTCGTGCCGACATGGGAGGTGTTACATTGTGTTGTTGGGAACCAGGATGGAACTGGAAATCCAAGCCGTGTGTGTGGAACGCAGTAAGAAGGGATTAGATATCATTTATCACCTGGTTGTTACTTTATATGCAGTCGGGAAGTTGGGTAGAATCTGTGTAATAGGCGGCAGGGGAAATAATTACTCAAGATTGGAATGGGATTTGGAGAGAAAGGGTTGTTGGTGACAGAATGGGAAGGAATTCAAAACTTGTCAAGAGGGGAATTAAATGTGACGTCTCCACAGAGGGATCTGTTGTCTCAGCGGCCACGACTGAAACATTTCACAACGCCCCCAATCGGCTTCATCAAGGCATCATGAAGCAGAACACTGAAATTAGCATTCTCTTTCTCGGAGGCTGCCGCTGTGCGTATTACTGCGGGGGGCTGCAGAGGAACATTTCAGAGATTCATGAGAAAAGCAGCTTCTGATTTAACTGAATAACAGATACGTTCTTAGTCATGCATATATTTTTTTTCCTGTTCGCGATTGTAGATATTAAAAACAGTTGGTGAGTAGCCTGTTCCCAGCTGTGTCTTTAATTTGATTATTTGCCCAGAACCTTAAAAAAAACACAAATTTTAAAAGATGTTATGACTAGTGAAGTCATTACTTTGCTTCCGGTATTGCCGCTTGCAGGTTTCTTGCTTCATTTGGGTCCCGAGCAAGACACCTGCCATGGCTTAGTTGCATCTCCTCAACGGGAGAGCGGGCTGTACCCAGCATGCCGTGCGGCAGCGTCACAGTTAATATCGCAGCAGTGTGGGAAATTAACTTTTTGTGTGCAACTAAAGTTTGCGTGACGTTTGTCTTTATTGTTTTCCATTTGAAATGTTCTCTCTCTCCCTCACACACACACACACACACACACACACACACACACACACACACACACACACACACACACACACACACAGCATGCACATGCGCATAACACACTACTAACACATAAGTTCTGCAGATCTCAAGATCACGCTCGCCACACGCCACTTCCTTCCATCCGCAGCAATAAGTGTGAAGTCGATCAGATGTGTTCTGTTTCCAGTTCCACACTTGAAGTGTTAAAGTTCCTGAAACAGATTGAGCTCCATAGAAAGTTATCTTATCCCATCGAAATATTTCCTAGCTGTCATGAGAAAAACTTCTCGCCTCATCTATATTTACGCCTTCATTTCACCAGCCTCGACATTAAGAAAGCATGCAGTAGCCGACTCTTTCGCTGGTGTTCAATCTTTGCTTTCATTTCATATTAACTCCCCGCAGCAGCATCAACTCGAGTCTTTAACACCTCCTGCTTGTTTCTGTTTATTTCAGAGCATCTCCACATGTTTTTAGTCACGCATAACCTCGGGCGCTGTTGCTTGGAAAGGCTCCAGCTATGATCGCGAGAAGCAGCTCGCAGTGTGAAGGAACGGCAGCAGATCAGCAGCCGTCAAACTAGACGCTCAGACAGGAGAGGAGGGCGCGTACCGAGATGTTGAATATGCAAATATGGGCTTTGAGGCGTTTAAAAGGGCGACGTGAGAAAGGATTTAAGTGAGGGTATGCGGCTCTGTTTGTCTTGCTGTGAGGCTTTTAGTTTAGTTTGGTTTCTTGGATGATGATGATGATGACGAGAGAGCAAGACCTTCTATACATATATAGACGGTCCAATTCCATCTCACACATAATAATAATCACAGACATGTACACAACACACAAATACAGATAGGTAAAGTGCACTGTAGAGGGTCAAAGGTCATCGGCCGTCTACTGACGAGAACAAGCGTGCCGTCGACTTCAAGTACATTTTCTTGATCTTGTAGCTTATTTCAGCAGACAAGCTGAGGAAGAGCATGTTTGCAGACAGCACATGCTGTCTGCAAACCTCTTTTATATGTATTAATATACTTTGGTCATCCTTCAACTCGGCAGCTTTCTGCAATTGGCCTTAACGAAACAAAAAGGATAGTTCAATGAGTTTGTTGACATATTACTCACACATAATTGTACCTTTCAGTCACTCAACCACAGTGTGTCTGTGTGTTTGTTTACCTGCTGTTGATGTTTCAGCCTTTGAAAGAGGATCCCTTTGTCGTTTGCCTGCTCGGTTGATTAACTTCTCCTTTTTTGTGCAAATTATGCACAGGGCAGGAAGGACGGGTCCAGAGCCTGCGATTGGCAGCCCTGACCTAGATCGCAGTGTCTTTGTTGGACTCGTGCTGCTAGAAGTCGATGGAATGGCCTCGTGGTCTTGCGTAGCTTCTTGTCTCTCACGTGCGAGACGTCTTTCCACCTTTGAGATGGCGTTTTTGTCCGTAAATCTACGATAACATGTGTGATGGAAGCCAGCATCCTCGGGAATATTGTCAAACTCCACATCAACACAGTGTTTGAAGTTCTCAGCCACGTCCCGAGACTCACCCTTCAACCCGAGCCACTTTTGTAGGCTTGTCCTGTATGTATTCCATCGTGCAGTGGTGAAATGATGTACCTCCTCGTGCTTGACTAAAGTAATATGCATATAACAATATTTGCTTTTCGATGTATTAAAACACTCCGGTGTATTTTCTTCGTCGTCCGTACTGCTCGATGAAGGCACGGTGGCCGCCATCTTGCAACTCTGTTGACAAAAATCAGCTACCTTATTGGTGTAGCATGATCACGTGTCGAACCGTGCCACCACTCGCGACCAAGATCCTATTACGCTCTGAAGAAAATAGTTCTGCATCGAGAATCGACTGGAAATTCAGCGACAAACTTTTTTTTGGTAGCTTAGCACGACTCGTTCTTTTTTATGAACTAAAGATTGTGTAGATGCACGACTGTGGAGCGGGAATCATTTTCTAGAAGACTTTTCGTGGTTCACCTTGCGGCCTAAGGAGGAAATGAGAAAATCTTCAGTCAATGATGACCTTTCCTCTGGATCTATCATGTACTGCCTCACCGGGAGTGTGAAGGCAGTCTGGGTTTGACAAGGAGTGACACGTGTTGAAGTGATGGAGGGGGAAAAAAACTACATAAAAACATTTCGTTACAGGCTGCGGTATGTCATTTGAACCTTTATTTTGTCAAGTTACGGGAGGAAAGATTAAGTGGACGGCTGTTTTTCTTCATCAAACAAAGTGAGTTTTTCAATTCGACAACTGATTTTTCCGCACGACCAGGAAGCCGCAGACAATCTTCACTTCCTGAAGCACTTTGATTTTGTTTGAAGACACACTAATGGAAAGTCTTTGGCTATAGCAATGCCTTTATATACACGTCTGATGAGAGAACTGGCAAAGTAAAGTTAAACTGTTCAGGACGTTGGCAACGCCGCTCTATATTTTGGAAGAAAATGTTCAGATAAAAAGCGAAGGCTTTCTTTGTGTCGATCTATAAACATGTCGAATAAATCTTCCAATATGTCAACTGTGTACATTTTAATGGAATGGAATCTTTGGCCTGTCTAGGAAATTGTATAAGGAAAACAACTTTTCAGTAATATGTAACACAAATATCGCAATATTTTCTGATTTAATTCAAACCACTACATGGATTTAAATCGTAGTTTTAGTCAGGGTTCATTCCATCAATGAAAATACTGCGGCCTATCTGAGGCCAAATCTGAGGCCATGGTGCTCTGCCGGAAACCGGTGCATTGCTCCCTCCAGCTGGGGACAGAGTGCCTCCCCCAAGCGAAGGAGTTCAAGTATCTCGGGGTCTTGTTCACGAGTGAGGGTAAGGTGGAGCGTGAGATCGATAGGCGGATCGGTGCGGCTGCAGAACAGGCGCTGCACCGGGCCGTCTTGGGGAAGAGAGAGCTGAGCCAGAAGGCCATTTACCGGGCCCTCACCTATGGTCACGAACTCTGGGTCGTGACCGAAAGAACGAGGTCTCGGATACAAGCGGCCAAAATGAGCTTCCTCCGTAGGGTGGCCGGCTCAGCCTTAGAGATAGGGTAAGGAGCTCGGACATCAGGGGGGAGCTTGGAGTCGAGCCGCTGCTCCTTCGTGTCGAAAGGAGTCAGCTGAGGTGGATCGGTAGTAGTTCCCTCAACCAAACCAAAGCTTAACCATCACTATATGATCAGCTTCGGTGCGGTTTCAGAAGACGTCCTCATGACGATAGTGGCACCAGATCAGAAAACTCAAAGGGAAAATCAAACATTTTGTCATTTAGATTGGACAATAGAGCACAAAAGATTGTTGGCATGACAAAAATCCTCTCTCTCTCTCTCTCTCTCTCTCTCTCTCTCTCTCTCTCTCTCTCTCACACAATGTGTGATCGGAGTTGTGTCGATGTGTAGGTGAACCTTTTCATCCGTCCTCTTTACAGCACGAGTCGGGCTCTTTGTCGGAATATAATCTATTTCTTTATTTATTCACATTTTCTAACCTACATATTTTTTTACATTTCTTTTTTTCCCCCATCTTCAAGACATCGCTGGCTATCCTCCGTTATATATCTCTGTTTCCATCTCCCTTCTGCTCTGTGCCATAACATGCATGCATTAACCAATTAGCATGCGTGACTGTGGACATTAATGATTCTGAACGAGCAAGAGATACTCAAGGACACACACTGATCCGTCCACTTCTACGCAGAGAGAGAGAGAGAGAGAGAGAGAGAGAGAGAGAGAGAGAGAGCTCAAGAAGGTTGCTGCCACAGGAGGGTTTCACTGAGACGCACGAGACACAGCAGGTTATAAAGGAAGCGAGAGAGCGAGAGCGAGAGAGGAGTGTTGTGGGAGTTAGGGAGAAAAACAAGGCGAGGCATCGGAATAGTGTGGAGGCTGCGGGAAAGAGGAGGTGGAGAATCAGGAGGAAGTCATGAAAGAAGGATGATGAGGGACGTTAAGATGTGATAGGCTAAATTAATGTGACAGCTGTGTCCCAGAAATATTTTTCAATATTGTGTTTTGTACTTCCAGCCAAATCACATGATGATCTTATGTTGATTTTTTGTGTAAATGTGTATCGTAGAAATGAATGCTTTCGGAGGAGCTGTAATCAGAAGCTTTCTTTCTTTGAAAGCAAGAAAGTTTCCCGAAAGCAAAAACTTCTTTCTTGTCGGCTGAACTGGCAAGGCCTTTATAATTTATTTAAAATTGTCTCATAAACATTTTGATAACTAAAAGCTATAAAGAGAGCAGGCTAAACAGTTTCCTAATGCTAAGCTAAGCTAATTGGCTACATGATCTAACTTTATAAATTGCTCAAATACATTGACTTGTGTGGTGTATATTCTTATCTAACTCTCAGGAAGGAAGCACATTTTAACGGCCATTATTTGATATCACATGTTTATAAAAGCTTTCCATCAGACATTCATTTATTAGATATTAGTTATGTATATATCGTTGTGTTTGAACGTCACGGTCACATTTTGCCTCATACTTTCTTCGCTGCATGTAGATCTTTTGACCCACAGTTAATTGTGTGTGTGTGTGTGTGTGTGTGTGTGTGTGTGTGTGTGTGTGTGTGTGTGTGTGTGTGCTGTTTTGGGGGTCTTGGCAGTGGCGCCTATCACTGTGATAGCAGATGGTGTTTGGGTGTCATGTCCAACAGATGGGGAAACAGTTTGCACTGAACCCAAAAGAGACGACGACATTTAAGGTCGTAGCTGCTTCCAGTCCTGTGTTTGTTTTTCACCCCGCTATGGCCTTTAACCGAGCCGTAAATAGTTGAATGCATTGACACACACACAGACAAACACAGATTAACAATGGAACACAAAATATGTGCGAGTACTAAACTACTCACATCCCACTTGTTAACATTTCTGGAAACCATCAGAATGTTTTTCAGTTTTCTCTTTCTCTTCACTAATCCATGTCTCTCTCTCTCAACAGTGTCTCAGTGTGTGTCGGCACTGGGCTGTGGACCCCACTATGAATTCGCCATTGAGGAGTTCTGCCTGGCCAAATTCAGACTGGACATGCAAGAGCTGGACCAGAAACACTGGTGTAGCTGGGAGGACACAGTCGAGTGAGTAGAATAACACACACACACACACACACACACACACACACACACACACACACACACACACACACACACACACACACACACACAGAGAGAGATCACAAACAGATTAACTTTCCACACAAATGCAAACAACATAATGAGCTTTTTAAATTTGCATAAGGCCGTTGAATCAGCAGTTTCATTTTATTTGCTAGTTGTAATACAGTAAGAGCATTAAAACGCAGAAAAGCGATTGTGTGTTGTTACATATTCAGCCTGTGGAACAACGATCTTCAAACATCTCAATATTACCTTTATACATCGCCTCTGATCCACTCTAAGTGAACTCCACACTAAGACGCGTTGTTTTCAGAAAAAAGAAAAGAGAAAGTTAGTTCCTGGCTGGAGATCTATAAAAATCGTCCCGACGTTTTGGTCACCTTCCAACAGCTGATTAGATACTGGGTGAGAGACAACAGAGAAAGAGAGTGGGGGGAAACTGGAGAGGGACGAGAGGAACGCGCTGAGGCCGTCGGTGTTGGATGTTGGATTAAAAACGTGCACAATCAGTGGGATGGTTTATTTAAAGAAAAGTATGGCTGCATTTATATATTTCACCCTGCTGCTTAGCATAACAGGCAGTTGCTTACATGCAATATGCATGACTCAAAATTACAAGGTTCCAGCTTAGACACCATGCATACAAATTCATGTTCGAGTGTCTACCGCTGGTTGTGCAGCACAAAGAATCAATACAAATGAGTCCTATCAGAGCGATTAATTAGCAATTATCGGAAACAAATACAAATAGTTTGTATCCTTGATGCAATAATTGCCGCCGAAAAAAGGGAGAAACTCAGCTCCGAGACACAATCGAGCATTTTTGATATTCCCACAACTGGAACTGGACCCGTTTTGGGACACAGCCGGTCTGTTGACAAGGTGCTCTTTAATTGAGACGAATCAAAGTATTTTGATACCGGTCTAGCTGTGAGAAACCTGTGGGCTTGGGACTAAACCCGCTGGGTGGATGCTTTGGACGGTGAGTTTAGTTGTAGGATAATTGAAGCAGCGCGGTGCAGCAATTCATCATCCTGGTTTGCAAGCACTCAGGGATGAACGAGACACTCAGCAGATGGAAGAGAAAGAAAAAAAAGTTGAGTCTGCTAATGCAGATGGAAGGCAGATGGAAGGACGTAGACGTCCAGCTGGAGACGGGAACCATAACCTGTCACCGTCTCGGTTCAGATTCAACCTTATCCAGCACGCTCTGGGAATTGAAGCTCTCGGGGTCGACGTTTTTTGAATGCTCAATTGCCACTTGTCAAATAGATTTGTTTTTCCTCTACTATTATTTTTCAAACCCCCTCACATTCTAATTCCACCCGACACAAGGTTTACTTTGCGATTAATCAGTCCCCTTCAGCACGAACCCTTTCTGTCGGAGAAGTTGACAGGAGCCGAGCGGTGGCGAGGAGGCAGATCTGAAAGCGTTTGAACCGTTTGCTCAGCTAACTGATGTACGGCCATTTATTTAACTTTGACAACACAGTGCCCGACTACACAAGCGTCAACCATTTTTCCATCTGTCTCTTTCATTTCCTCTTTCAGCCTCTTTCACTCTTTCAAACCTCTCACTAAAGTTTTCATAGCGCTTGGTGCCTCTGAGCCGCTTTATATGAGGTCGCAGCGCCGCAGACTCCCTCAATAATGCACGTGCCACCTCGGTCACTGCCCACAATGCAGAGATGTAGTCTGCGTTTGTCAGGCTGATGGTTTGCGAAGGCTCCGTTTTGGCCCAAAAAGTGCACACGCTGCAGTTTTAAAGAAACTGTGAAATGGATGACATCAAATTATCATAGAACAGCTGGGGAGAAAAATAGAGGAGGAGGAGGATGATGAAGGATTCGGTACTCAGCTGTCTTGTCCAATTACTCGGTGCCGACGGCGTCTCTGAACAAAGAAAGTAACAGTTTAATTGCTTCAAGCCGATGGGCACAACTCCGGTTATTGGGTAACTTTGATCTTTTCTGCAGCTACGTAACAGAAAAGGGGCCTCGAGACGGAGTCTCAACAAAGTTTGCAGATGACCGTAGCCTACGAGGACAGATGTATGTGGATGCAGCGTTGGAGCATGGTGCCGATCATTCCGATGAATGTTGCTCATTAACGTGTGAAGTAAACCCGAGTATAACATGACCCTGATCTTCTGCAGGGCTGTTGAGCCGTCAACGGGCCTGTAGAGCAAATGCACGACTGTTTTCTTTAACCCCGCCTCCCAGCCCTCAGACTCATTCTTATGAACGGAGGAAGTAAAATACATTTTGGATGCGGCTATATTTTGCACTTTACCATGCTGTAATGGCTTTGATAAGTGCCCTTTTAGTGTTCAAGAGAGAATACGCCTCTATCCTAATGTTTTTCTCTGGGAAAAAGTCTTGAGAAAAGCCGAAAGCGTCACTTGACATAATTATACAGTTTAGCCAATATGTCAAATTTGCTTCAGCTCTCTTCCCCGGGGCTTCGGGCCACGTAGACGGAGAAGCAATGGCCTTCTGGCTTGTACATGCAACCATATGTGACAAGTTGAAAGATGTCCTGATTTCATTGGCTGTTTATGTTGAAATGTGATGTGTTAAAAAGATCGTTTTAAAATAACAAGTGTGATAACTGACTTGCATAGTGGTTTTGATCTAAACTCTGAGATCGATTGCTTTAGTCTCCGCCTATACATAGGGGTCTTGATAGGCTCGTTCGTTAGAGCTGCGCCTCGCCTGGAATCCAGACGAGAGCAGCGGCCGCAGCAGGAGGCGGTGACAAGAAACTGCGATCAAGTCGGACAGTTTTAGGCTGCCTTCAAAGTACACACAGGAAGTCACAGAAAAAATGACTTCCTGTTAGTTCCGAACTTTTGTCTACTTGTAGTTTACAGATCACGTTTGGAAATATATATTTATGTAGAAATGTATGTGTAGCTGCATCCTTTGGTCTTTTTATGTCTGCCTGTGAAATACATTACTACTGGTTTAGATATGTGTTGTATAAATACGATTTTCTATTAACAACCACACAAAATATGTTTTAAGATTAAACATGAGACGAATAATCAACAATCAAGCGTTAAGTATTACAACTACACATAAAATAAGGATTTTCTAGAACACGTGGTGTTTGCTGTCAGATCTAAGAGCCAATCAGCTCTCTGATGTGGCGAGAGCCAGGCGTTTCCCATCATGCACTGGACCAAGCAGTCGGGGGAGAGCCACTGCAGCGCCTGCCTCTGAAATCGACGGCCGGCTGGCTCTCGCGAGGGTATCGGTGACCACGTGTGCATGACGTCAGAGCAAGTCGGGAGCAAGTCGGACACAAATCTAACCGGCATGCATTGCGCGCCGATAGCCGCCGATCGATTCTGCGCAGAACTGGCTCATCTCCAACGAGCCTACTCCCAAACCTGAGATCGATTGCTTTGGGCTACGCCCACATACCTCGGGGGAATTCGCGGTCTTTCCTCACTTCAGTAAAAGTTCTACTGAGAGAAACTGCATCATCACTCTTGTGATAATTTCTCCCCCTGTTTCAGGTATGTTGTTTAATTGGTGAAGTTAGCGTGTCAGTATGGATGTGGGATGTTTCCTGAGAATGTTGTGTGTCTATTTTGGTTACTTTGGAGTTGAGCCATGAATGTTGAGGTGTGTGTGTGGCGCGGTGCTGTGCTGCGCTGTGTGTGTGAGTTCCTGTCTGTTTAGCTAGCTATGTCAAGTGTAGCCGCTATTTTGTGAAGGGATTGTGTTTTGTGTTTGGGAATATGAATATGTGTGTAATGTGCTAGCTAAATACTGAGGGTAATGTGCTAGCTAAATACTGAGGGTAATGTGCTAGCTAAATACTGAGGGTAATGTGCTAGCTAAATACTGAGGGTAATGTGCTAGCTAAATACTGAGGGTAATGTACTAGCTAAATACTGTGGGTAATGTGCTAGCTAAATACAGAGGGTAATGTGCTAGCTAAATACTGTGGGTAATGTGCTAGCTAAATACTGAGGGTATAATACTAATGCCGTGTTCACACCAAAAGCGTTGCGAAATATTCGCGCGTCCAGATTACATGTTAAGTCAATGCACAGCCGCGTTAGGTTGCGAAAAAGCGAATTTTTCGCCGGGCGGCGCGATAGAGGCGAAATGGCGTTGCGAATATTCGCAAATCCGCTTTTTCGCCTTTTCGCTGGCGTTGAAATAATTCATCTCCAGCGAATAATTCGCCGACGCGGAGTTGCGAAAGCCAATCAGCGTTGAGAAGCTCCGCCCGGCATCACCGCCGTTCTGCCGTCACTGAATCAAACTGCGGGTCCGCTGAAGGAGCGCTGGAAGCGGCTTCATTCAGACACTCGTCCCGGAGGAGTCGGAGCTGTGTGCGACTACGGATAATATTATGAACCCAGACACGACTACGGATAATATTATGAACCCAGACACGGGGGCGTTTGATGTTCCGACGTGTGTGGGACTTTCTCAACAAGTATAAAGCAGAACTAGTGGTTATTTCAATGGTGGAAATAGTAAATGTTTTCACTGACATGGAGATAAGCCCCGCCCCCTTTCCCCAGCGATGGTTGCGAAAAACGAATTAACCACTAGAGCGAGTTTTTTGCCGGGCGGCGCGATATAGGCGAAGTGGCGTTGCGAATATTCGCAACTGTTTTGGTGTGAACACGGCATAAGGGTAAACTGGAATGGAAGTGTACAGCCTGCTTTCCTGTAGATGTCTTCCTGTGTTGATTGTTTATTATTGTTTTGTGTGTATATGACTTCAGTAAAAGTTCTACTGAGAGAAACTGCATCATCACTCTTGTGATCATTTCTCCCCCTGTTTCAGGGGTGTAACACACATAATTAGGACCATACATCTCTACCGTTTTGGTTTTAAGGAATCTGCTTCCTTCTTGCACTTCACTGTGAACAACAGTGTGACTTATCTGTCTGCTCCAGCAGCTTGAGAGTTACTCCGTGTCTTCAATGCGCCTAAAAGCATGTAAAGGATGTAAATGCCAGCTTTACGTTTGTAATATGTCAAGTTGCTTAAAAAGAAAAAAAGAAGCTATCATGCAATCCTTTTAAGAGGAAATGACACATTCATCCTATTAAGTCTCATTCAAAAGCAATACAGCACACCTTTGCTCAATTCAATACACTGCTGCTGCAGTCAGACTTATTCTGGAACAGCATCAACGCTGCCAGCTTTTTAATTTAGTCTGGAGGGAGAAAGTAGAATTATTTCAGATTTCACAGGGTCAGCCTGAACAGGTTACATGGAAAATGTCAGAAAACCTCTAAAAGAAAAATATTGTAGGAGTTTAATATGAGGACATACTCTTTGGGTTATAATGTGTTTTGAGGTTATTTTTCACAAACTGTAATAAAAATACAACACAAAACTGGACAATAAAATAAAACAACTTCTATTAAGGATTTGTTCGTGAATGGGAATTATATAACTTGAGCTCATTTCTGCTTTAATATTCTCAAAAACTGCATTGAAATTGTACACAGTCATGCTCAAGGGCATACTGAAGAG
Organism: Myoxocephalus aenaeus; assembly: GCA_038501785.1. Classification (NCBI taxonomy): domain Eukaryota; kingdom Metazoa; phylum Chordata; class Actinopteri; order Perciformes; family Cottidae; genus Myoxocephalus; species Myoxocephalus aenaeus. Next base: position 7,838,289 of record JBAMJR010000154.1, on the reverse strand, counting down.
AATCATATTTTAGCAAACCTCTGAAAATTGTATTTAATTCATGAGAGTTTAAAAATAGGCACATTTCCAATGACAATTTTTTTGGTAGGGCCATCTAATCAATTTCAGCAAACATCCCTGTATGATTCAGTGCAAAAAAAGGTATCACGCATTACTACTTTGCAGTTAAATATTTAACATTTATTCCAACACTTTGACATAATAAGGACATCTTATTCATACAATTCAGTGTATATATATATATATATATATATATATATATATATATATATATCATGTCTCATACCCCTTCGAAAGATAGTCCTGCACTTGACACAAACTTTGGGTTTGGTCTCCTTTGAAGAGCAGCACTCACACTCGCCGCTGTCATGTTGTTAAAATGGCGCCTCGAGAGACTAGCCCTGACGAGAACGAGAGACGGGAACGCGCACCTTTGGTCCAAATGAGTCTGACCCCAAGCTGAATCTTTTCTAAGACGCTGATTGGAAACATTGTATGTCACTCATTTATATCTTTAATCACTAATTGGCTAAACTACTTCTTAGACCCGCCTCTCTTGGTCCATTTGGCCCAGAGGTGTATGTTCTCGTCAGACAGCGGAGAGGACAAGCAGGAAAAGCATATATTTTGCGCAGATATCCTATTTTACAAATATTACTGGGTATATTCCATATTTCCATTATTTATTTATTTTGTGGCTCAAGGTGGGACCAGGCCCCATGGCCCTCTATTGGCCGGCCACCACTGATTATTTGAGCTGAATTGTCCCGTCATGTACAATGAAGCTACTTATGGTCGAGGTCAGCAACATTTTGAGCATTTTGTAAAGCATTAAGATGGATGTTTTACAAAAGTCTCCCCTTTTGTAGAACATCATTTTCCAGGAACGGTCATCAAATAGAATAAACTGAAACTATAAATATGACTCCTTAAATGAAAGGATTAAAGTGTGATCTCTCTCTGAGATATGATGAAAAATTAATACAGAAATGTGGAGCTCCACAACAACACTGATCTGCATTTGATGGGGAATGAAAAGTTAAAATGCCCTTCATCTCTTTCTCAAAACTTTAACATCAACATCTTGAGATAATTCGCTGTATATGAATATGTATTGGGTCTTTTAAGTATTCTTTAGTCAACCCATCTGCCAACCTCACCAGCACAAAACCCTGAAGGCTGTTTATATACTCATCCATCCGCTCTGTCAGTTGGGTTAGTCGGGTGATTGCGGCACATCACTGAGCTCAGCCTCCAACACACACACACACACACACACACACACACACACACACACACACACACACACACACACACACACACACACACTCAGTCACTCACAAACTCCTCCAACAGTATATGCAATTTTTTTTGCGTAAAAATGATTTTATTCTGCTTATTAATCCCTGTGTTTTAGATACGCTAATTACACATCATATGCTCTTCTCCATTCACATACTGTGTTCATGTTCAGAAAAGGAGTAATTGTTTATATTGTTTAAATTAAGTGATTCTTCAGCTTCATTTTTTTCTGAGGGATTTTTCTTGTCTTTTTTTTCTTTTCATTTAAACAACGTCATTGTTTAAATGAATCTCTTTTTCTCAATACCTCACCGGGTGACTTTAGAGTCACCGGCTCGTTTCCAGCTATTAAAAGCAGCACTGTCCAGATCCCAAAAGCATCTTAAGGTTTAGATGCTCATATAAATCCATCTTACAAATCTTCTTAAGCGTATGAGGTGTTGCCCAAAAGCGTGATAACTGAAGATAACCAGATTCCTCCCATCCATTATGAGGCTAACGCCGGGAGGTGAGATTTCCAGAAGAGTAGCTCTCATCCTGCTACAACAACAACACTCTCATTAATTCTTGACACCGGACCTCCTCCTCATCATCCAAGTCTTCTATATTTTTTTAATGGAGCTGTGTTAGACCAAAGTTTTATGGAGCGATCGAACCACGCCTATCAAATAGACAAGGGATTTTTTTTTTAACGCACGTCCAGAGCCACCGCAGTACTCCACTGTATGGTGGATGGACTTAAACTTCTATAGCAGCTTTCTAGTCTTCTGACCAGTCAACGTGATTTAACACGACTTGTCATAATTCACCCATTCATACACTGATGGCAGGGTGCCACCTGCCCATCAGGTCTATCTAAGCATCATCACACCGACGGCTCAGCCTCCAGGTGTCTTACCCATGGACACATCGACATGGACTAGGGATCGAACCCTCGATCCTCTGATTGAAGAACGACTAAACCTTCTGAGCGTGTCAATGTATGCCTGGCGTGCAAGCATAAGAACGTCTTGACTCAGAACGTCTTGACGCTTCTTTTGGGCTGGTAAAACAACCTAAAACCTTTTTAGGTTGCTAAAAGAAGTCAGATTTTATAGAAGTCTCAGAGACTCTACGTCGCTCTTGAGTTACTCTCTCAGTAAACAATGCACACATGGGTTTATGGTCTCAATCTCTAGTTTCAAGTCTTTTTCAAACAGCATGATGTTCATCTAGTAAATTATGGTCATTTAGAGTCAAACAGACCATAACGCAGGGGATACTTTATGGTCCGGGGTCGGGTCGGGACACACACCAGAGAGACTCCACAGCCCCTCTGAGAGGATGAGCAGCTTGCTGCGACACCGACACACCTGATGCCGCTCCTGTAATCAAGCACGCCCACACACAGACGGACCCCAGAGACAAGCTGAGGGTACGACCAGAGGCTGTTTACTGCACATTAAAGGCTCCCCGTGGACTGTTAAGACCAAGTAAGACGAAGAGACAAGTACAATAGGATGTAAACAATGCTGGATATGGGGAAAGAAATATTATAAATCTGCTTTGCAGATGTTTTATGCGGAACGAGATGAGTTTGACACGTCGGCACACAAGCGGTGGTCCATCTGTCCCTTGCTTTCCTTTGACTTACTCTTCAGCTACAGACAACATTTCCATCCATCTGTTTTTGTGTTTGCAACTCGAAACCACAAACAAAAAAAATAAGCAAATTTGAATATTTTGCCAGACTCTTTTTCTCGTCTCGAGAGCACTTTTCCTTCCAGAAACATAAGTCAAATATAATGTATTCACATTTACATGAATCACATCAGAAATCACTTACGCGTAGTTGTAATTTTCTCAAAAAGGCGCGTAAATCGACGATGAATGTGTCAAACTTTAGAATGGAGCTGTCTCACACACACACACACACACACACACACACACACACACACACAAAGAAAATAAAAGAAAACACTGCAGTTGAAACCTGTGAGCGCTTCTGTTTGGTGCATCGGTGCACAAAGAGGGGCAGAAAAACGTCTCCTGGATCCCTCTGCTGCCGCCGGTGGAGCCCAGCGGGACCGATGAGTCGTCAAAGAGCATGTTTGCAGTATTGATGCGAAGGCTCACAACGAGGGAGACGGCTCAATTAGAGCGGGGAAACACCTTTTGTTGTGTGCTCTTCTCAGGGCTCCGGAATATATTACCTCGCTTCCGCATCAAGTGGGAGGTATTCTCAAAGGCGACACAGTGTGCCAATGCCAATATACTAAAAGATAATAATACAGGAGGTGGGAAATCACCTCCTGGGAATTTTTTTTTTTTTTTACACCAACAAAAGGAGAGAGGAGAAGATTGTTCCCTAAAAGCAACTAAAACAAATGCAGAGGTTTAGTTTAGTTTATTAACTGGATCCCCGTTAGCTGACGCCTTAGCGGCCGCTAGTCTTCCTGGGATCCATAGAAAGGATCAAATGTAATACATGCAAAGACGTGCAAAACATAACGTGAAACAAACAGTTAAAAATAGTACAAACAGAATAATAAAATGCAGTCGAGGACTAGGATGTACTATATTGTGCAGTGTATCAGTTGTTTATACAAAGAAGGATCAGATGACTACAAAAGCAATGGAAAACGTCCTGAGGTGCCCCTTTAATTGTTTTTGAAATGACAGATTATTTACCTGTATGAGTTATATGAGGAGGAAGTAAATTCCAAGCAGTAATTGCATGAAAAATAACTGTACATTTGAGGAGGTTTGTTCTTGGGGTTGGAGGTATCAAGTGACCTAAGCTAGCGTTGCTTGTGTGATGGTTGTTCATGTGAGAGGTTTCTCCTCTATGCTATAGCAGCAGGAGAGGAGCGTGGAGGCTGAAGGAAATGTATGCCAGCCAGTTTGATGATCTTCAAAACTGCTTCTTGTTGCGACTATTTTTATTAAGCTTTAATACAAATGAAAAACCTCCCTAACGGAGGCAAATATGCAAATCATCATCCTAATGCTATTAAAGATGCATTGCATAACAGCTGCGGCTTCGGCAATCCAGGCGATGCTGGGTGCCGTCCAATGGTTGGAGCTGTAAAAACATACGGCATTCCCTTCCTAATCAGCGACTAATCATCCGTTTAATCACAGAGGTCCACAGAAAGAGGACTTTAATTAGCTTTCCACACTCCCGAGCTCACTGGATCTTTCCTGGCCTTCATGGGCGTCGCACGTAACTCCGATGTGAGCTCACACAAGGTTTTTCAATTATTACAGACGGCCGACGGGCATGCATGAATGACTGACCAAAATACTCTCCAATAATCGCATGTCAAAAAAAAGAGAAGCCCTGGGAAGACCAAGAAAAACTGAGCTATTTTTAGTGCCAGACCGAGGCAAGGGCAAAGGGAGAGAGTTAGACTGTAATTAGGATTAATCAAAAACATGATATCCCTCTTTTGGATTAATTGTGCGAACTGTTCTGCTGTCTTCCCATCATGCATTGCAGCATATGCAGACTGTCGTCTTTCAGATTGTTTCTGGCAGCCCCAGCAGGTCAGTAGATATTGGTCCCAAACAACCGGCGTGCTGGAGCATCGGAGTCACTTAAGGTCAAGTGTCCAGGTCTACAGGGGTACTTTAGGAACGACAGAACACACACACACACACACACACAAAGTACTTAACACACAAATACACATACATGCGTATTGATAATGTGCGTGTGTGTGCGTGTGTGTGTGTATTTTTGGGGCCAGAAATCTTTCAAATTCTATATATTTTTTGGGAAAATATTGTATCACTTTTGCTCTTATGTAGGAGTAAGAGTCACACACACACACACACGCACACACACACACACACACACACACACACACACACACACACACACACACACACACACACACACACATAAGATCTGGTCATAAGAAAAGCGCAGCAGGAAACCTCCTGTTCCGCTTTTCTTATGGGGGCGATTGAACATCTGAATTTGTAGAATAACAAAGCAGAGAGAGAGAGAACATTTTGTCTGAGCTCAGTAGTGAGAGTTTGGCAGGTTGTTTTTTTTGTCTTTGTATTTTGTTTTTCAAGGGAGGAATCTCTCCCTTCCTGCTCCGAGGTGATCTCTCCTCGCAGCATGACAGAAACTTTCTCAGCTGTAAATGCAAGTGATGAAGAGGGGGCTGAAGAAGGTGGTTACACGTGGTGGCACATAACTGGACCTGGGAGAGGACACAAGGTCGTGTTTAGAGATTTAAAACTGGAACAGAATCAGTCTTTGTGTAAAAAGACAATAGTCTTTGATCTTCAATATATATATATATATATATATATATATATATATATATATATATATATATATATATATATTCATCTCTATGGGGTTTTTCCTGTTCTCAGCTTCGGCTGCAGTTCTTTGATGCTTCATGACCCATTTTTCTCAGGGAACTTTATATTATCTGATCAGATGTTCCCCTCAGTTAAAATGAACAAAAGCGTAATGACAGCCTCGCTGTTGATCAAGACTATCTGCAGCGTTCTGTACCGTATCTGCGCTGCGTTAATGGATGAAATAATTTGTCACAAGCTGGCATCTCGTTCCCGTCGTGACAAAGAATGCAACTTCTTCTTTTTTTCATTTGGTCTTTGAAAACTGCTCTTCTGGTTTAATACTGCAGATGTTATTGTGTTTTACTGTGAACACCAGTAACCATCATCCGGTTCTGAAAAGTGAAGCCAACGCTGAAGAGACTTAAACCTGCATTCTCTCTACTGGCCAGCAGGGGGCGACTCCTCTGGTTGCAAAGAGGTGTACGATTGTATAGTCCAAGAGAAATTTACTCTACTTCTCTCGATTTATTACCCTCAGTAAATATTGTAAACATGAGTTTATGGTCTCAGGTCTTCTTCAATAAAGCATGATGTTAATGAAACAAAGTTTGTGATTTCATAAATAGTCGATATCCAAGATAATATAAGGTGGAAATAGCATAAACAATTGGTCAGGAACGTTTATTTAGGCACACATTTCATTGGTCTCACGATTAATAGGTATAAGACCCATTGTGAATTTTAAAAAGTGGGACCCCTGGAGAAAAAGGTTTGGGCAACACTGGTCTATGGTAAACAATCGGTCTGTTCTTCAGACAAGTTATTAAACAAGAAGAAAAGATCATGTACTAATACCACTAGGTTAGGAAAGAAAATGACCTCTAAACAAACCCATGAATGCAGCTGTGGAAAGAACTGAACAGGGATATGCTGACGACATCAGAATGTAATGGAACAAATCGTTCTCATTAAAACCTGAATAAACAGTAGTCAGCATCAGGCTTCATTATAATCACACGCTTAATTAAAAAACAATAGATAAACAGTATTTATGGGAGACTCCAGCGGGGCCAGACTGGAATAATAATTCAGACGAAGCCTTTACCTGATAAACGTTGTTTCTGTCAGTGTTGTAACCTTGGTTCTCTGAGTGAGGAAGCCAGCTGTCCGTTATGTATTCCATATGTAACTGCAGGTATGCTCTGGATGCCATGAGGACTGGAGTTACGTCCAGCTGACGCGAAAGCTTACAGGTGTTCATTTTCAACATCCGCTGTAAACTGTAGAAATATTCCGTTCATCTTATAAAGTAAGTAATCCACCAGGAATGTGACCTTGCAGGTATTTGCAGCAAAAGTTGAGCCTTGTTCAACTTATTTATTCTTTTGCCGGAACCCCCTCTGTTGTCCTCCCCTCCTCGATCTGAACAGCACGGCATCCCCCAGAGATGTTTGCCACTCAAAGCGAGGTTTAACGCGGCTAAATATGCACCGCTCCTGAATATAATATGACTCAGAGGTTGTCTGCAGGGCAATAGCAAACATAACGTCAATGTTACACTTTAAGTGGGTTTCCCAAATGACATTTTCCTATTTCGCGTCTTCATTTCCGACAAATATGACAAAAAAGTCGGCAGGGGATTGAGTAGCAGAAGGTGCAAAGCATGTTATGAGTCCATTTCAAAAAACATTATTTCAAACTGAGTGAAAGCTTTCTGCAGGGAATATCACTCCACTTTAGCTCAATGTGTGTGTGTGTGTGTGTGTGTGTGTGTGTGTGTGTGTGTGTGTGTGTGTGTGTGTGTGTGTGTGTGTGTGTGTGTGTGAATTGGCCACATTCAAACTTTCCAACGAAAACATAACCTCCTTGTTATTTATTGCATGCTACCTGAAAATGATTACATGTGTTTTGCAATAACAACTGAATAAGTAACCCCCATTCTAGCTTCATACCTGTCCCCCTCACACACCTGGCTCTCTGAGTGTCCGTCAGTGGAAGTAAAGGGGACTGTGCTGACTCATTTCTCAAGTCACTGGAGCAGCTTTGCTCTGCGTTGCTTTTATTTATTCATTATCCAGGTTTTATTTATTCACACTGCGCTCTGCAGACAACAGATCAAACTCCCAATGCCTAATTCAGCTCCGTCTGCGCTTCGTCTGCTTCATGCGGGACACTTTCATAACCACTCGGGTCAATCAGGCTGCCTGTCCCTCGCTCTGCATATATCATGCTTGTCTGCATCTCTTCCCTTACCTCTGTCTGTATTTTCCATCTCTCCCCGCCTAAATACATTATGAGATGATTACGAGTTGATTTTCTACCGACGCACATTTCATTTCTCACCAACCGGAAGAAAATTGCATCTGAACATTCATTTTCTCCGTGTGATACACAAACGCAGGCCGTGAAATCATTTCCAAACAACATTCCACATGCTCAAACTTTTGAACGTCCCCTTTTTTCAACACCCATACGGCGTACTTCATCTCCCACACACTTGTTGTAAAAAATAATAATACTTGAGACGTGAGAGTGGGCACACAGTCACGCACACAGCCTCGACCATGCATGCAGTCTGACAGCTCTGCTGGCAAAGTGAGGATCTAAACAAACCTGCACTCACGACAGCAGGTATACAGCGATAACAACACGTTCCCACCTCCATGCGTCTAATACCGACGTCTGGTCAGTGCTCCTGAACTTCAAACTGTGGCGCTCTGCAGGGACGGTGCGTCAGTTTCCACTTGACTTACGACAACCACATTTTTTTGTCCCGTGATGAAAGACTCACGTGACAAAATGTCAGCGTTTACTCATATTTTCACAAGGGACCAAAACTCTCCAAAATTCATGTGTTTGTTTGACCCATTCCATCTCCCCTCCCGGGGGGCGTGGCCTGTTGACGAGTTGGAAATGAGAACGGGTTGCCAACTAATTATTCTGTTTCTTGTAAACCCCTTATGTATGTGTAGTCCTGTCCATAACATGCTCGAGTGTGCGTCGGGTTTTTGCAAAGGAGTAAATAAAAGCTGCAGAAGACTTGGCAAAGGATGCCTGTGGCAGAATCTTCACAAGTGGAATCCCCCCTCAAAGGACTTCTTGCAACTGTGTTTTGGATGTTGTCTCGCAGAAATGTCATCTATGTTGAGGCCTTTGGTGCAGGAGTAAACATACCATCTCTCCAATAAACCAAACAAGATATGGCCACTCTCGTTCTCTCCGTTTTGGTTGCAGTGAACTTCACGAGTGCTACATTTCCTCTCTGATCCACCTCCCTGCTTTTGACTTCAGAGAATGCTCTAACCTTTAAACAGAAATGTACTGTGGAAACCCAGCATATCAGGAGATCTAAAGTGATTTTAAATGGGAGCCAGAGCACGACACTCTGTCCCTGTTTACTGTAGCAAAGCCTGCGTGAAGCTTCCTTGTGTCTTTGTCTAAATAAGATGGGCCATTCTATGTAAACCTTCTCTTCTCTGTCCTGTGGTTTAAATTAGACGAGTCAGGCAATGCAGCCCGTGCTCATATGAGTTTGAGAAAGACCTCAACAGTGCTATCGGCACTCTCTGGGAAGTCAGATCCCAAAACACACCTGCAGTTACACCGTATCGCCAAAGAAAACTAAACGGAGATTGATCTGATTGTAACTTTGTAAAAACTCTACTTCTCTCTTGATTTATTCCCTCAGTAAACATTGTAAACATGAGTTTATGTCTCAATCTCTAGTTTCAAGTCTTCTTCAATACAGCATGATGATCATTTAGTAAATTATGGTCCATTTAGAGTAAACATAGAGCATTTTATTTTTTACCCTTGTTTTACTTTCAAATTGGAGCATTTAAAATAATTTCTGCAACTGCACATCTGGAATGTTACTGCACCAGCAGTAATCTTTGAACCACCCTGCAGTTGGTGCTGTTTATTGATTCCCACAGGGAACACAACAATGAAAACCTCCATCTGAGCAGATTGAAACCTGTTTAGTTTGAAATGTGTAATGCACTAGAGGCCATCAGTTCTGTGTCTCACTACCAACACTGCTGACACTTCTAATCTTCAGGTTGCACTCCTTTAGTATACAATTAAAGCCATACTATCCGTGGTAATACAATTGGTCATGGCGCTTAATTTTAGGATGGAGATCAGCTCCGGATGACAGCACTTCAGATAGAAATGGTAAGAAAAAAAATAAGAAGGGAATTCAATTTGACACACTCTTCATGCCTGCCTCATTTTTTGGTTTCTGTGTCTTACCCCCCCATCTTTCTTTCTTATTAACTAGAAGAAAATTTATAAATACGTCATGGGCAATACATACATAATACATACAGGCATGTTCCTCCCGCCTGAAATATACTCCCACACAAACTTGCCCTGTGGCCTCACAGAGAGATACATTGTAAGACATTAGCATACACCTATTGACTGTTTCAGTCACGGCACAAAGGCCAAGTCAGCAGAAAATTCATGAATACATTTCATATCAGCCTCATGTCAGCTTGCAGAAACACACAATGACACTTGGTTAATGTTGTGAAATGATAAGGTTAGGACAACTAAACTTGGTTAAGGTTAGCGCAACGACGTAGCACAACAACGTAGCGCAACGATGTAGCGCAATGACGTAGCGCAGCGACGTAGCACAAGACAGTACCTCGCGTAAATAAATAGCAACTGCTCTTAGTAGAATTTCTAATCAACTTTTACTCCTGGGTAAAAGTTGTGTTTGTTTATACCACATAACGCTCAATGACTTTCGCTCAATATACTACGCCACTTGCTCTGCGCAACACTCTTTGGACTACGCCGAATTCTGCACCGCTGGTCCCATGCCAACCAGCCCTGAGCTGTTTACATCTCCAGAACTTCCACGGAGAAAGACTCCACCTTAGCATAGTAAACGGAAATATACAATCAGAGCTGTGCAGATTAGAGAGGACGAGCAAAGCAGATATTCTACGACGTTTAGACATTAAATAGGTTGCATTGCATTATATTTCACACTAATTGCTACTTTTATGTTGGGTCAGTTGACAACATGTGGAAGGGGTCACTTGCAGGGATACACCCATTAGAGAATTATCACCGGACTCTGACGTTCCCCTCAGGTCTATAGTGCATTTTTACGTATTTTAGTTTTTATGGTCTGCAACAATACAGCTGTGATTAATTCTCACTGCTCTCACTACACTTTGTTTTCTCTGCGCCCAGCGACAAATGGCCTGCAATTGAAGTTTGCGACTAGTTGGTGAACATTGTGGAGTATTTTGCGGCTAAACATATTTCTCTCAGGAAGTGATGGAGACAAAAACAGAGCTAAAAGATGAATGCACATTGGACTCCAAAAGTAAAGCCAATTTAGCTCTGAATCTGCTAAGTAGTCAAAGCCGTTGTATTAGGTGATAATCCATCAGGGTTTGTTATTTGAAGTTTTTCTGGCCCCAAGTGGCCAATCAATGCTACTTCAAAAGATCAATACGTTTAAGCATTCAAATGTTAGAATCACATCTGCAGCACAAACTAATTGTGCTTCAAACATTTAATGTAGGTCTTTACGTGGTGGGACTGATATTAGGTGCATCAGCAGCAGCTAATTTGCATTTAAAGTTTAACTTTTAAAAAGTACAGTTATATCAAATGAGTTTCCAGCTTAATTAAAACACATGTTTTAGTGTGCAGTTAGTCTTTACGAGTTGCACTCAACATAAAAATACCTACCTTACTATTAACTACAGTACAGTACACTTTGATTCCTTTATATATGTTGGTCGCTGTATAGGTGTGATTTGCTGCCTGAACCTTAGAGGCCCGTATGACCTTAATTTGAGCATTCGCATTATCCTCTGTGTGCTCAGTGTGTCATAATCACGGGTCATTACCTCAATTATGATGGGGATCATCTCACCATGGAGAAGCACTACGCACGCACTAGGTATTAACGATGAGTATGAGTACGACTGCTCCTTCTCCTCTCGCTGTTTCTTTCCCTAAGTGTCTCTAACAGTGAAGGACAAGTGTTTTGCATCTGAGCCACCTGGACAATCTAGTAATGTGTTTGTTCTGTCTTCTGTCCATCCCGAGGAGATGTAATTATGTTACTATACATGATTCATCCGATAAAATATTTTTTAGAAGCAATAAATTCTCATATTGTTATACAAGGTGAAACCCTTAAATCTCTACACTGTCATGTTTAATTAGAAAGGAAACAGGCTTATGCATTACATTGATCACTGCATTTTAAAGATCATCCAATAGGGTTTTCATAAAAACTAAGGGTTTTCATAAAACTAAGGGTGGAAGACTAGATTTTGTCAACACTTACAGTAAAAGACCATTTAGCAACAGATAAAACGAAATAAGAATTTGTAATGTTATCGACCGTTCACTGAACCCCTCCCTCGAATAATTTAAACTTTAAAAGACTAAGCATACCCATTAGCTTTAGGATCTTTATTGGATTTGGAGAACCTATCACTCCAGCAACCGCAACCGACATTGACTTTAACTAAGATAGTCTTACCTAACACATCGGGTTAGTCGTCGTCCTAAAATACTTTTCTTTTGTAGTGTTGAAGAAGACATGACAAATTTACCGCTGGCAATATCAGCGGCCACTGGCAATAAACGAGAAGCTGAAATCAAGGACTCATTGTTTCAAGATATGCCAAGAGTCGAGTGGTACCTGCATATGTGCCGAATGAGAACAAAGCGTTGGACAGGCAATGACAACAGTTACTTAAAGGAAGTTGGTGGTGTGAGCAAATGGTGAGTTGATCCTCCCCGTCTTCACTAACTGTGTATCTTCTTCTGCAGACTCTACGGCGAGCTGACTAACTGCACGTTCCTGGTGGCGCAGAAGATGGACTGCTTCTGGCCCAACAGGCTGGTGGATGAGTTCTTCATCCGAGTCCACAAGCACTACTTCCACGACTGCTCGCTGTCTGGACGGCTCCTGAAGGACCCGCCCAATCGCATCCTGGGTCCCTTCATTGTGGTTCCCATCATGGTCACCCTCCTCATGACGGCCCTGGTGGTGTGGAGGAGCAAGCGCAGCGAGGGCATGGTGTAGTGAAAGGGAGCGGGGTGGCCGGGTTTGCACATTTCAAGACAAGAGGTACTTTTTGTCCTTTGGTTGCATCATATTCACCGTCAGCGACCTAAGGATCTCTCTTCCTGAGTGTTAGTGTTCGGGTGAAATGGACCAGAATCACTTTATTATGGACCTGGAAGAGGAGCTGTACAAGATACTTGTTAGAGCCAGATCCTACTTCAGTGACGCCTGAATGCACTGACACCAATACGAACCCTTTACAACTCCCATCTGTTGTAACAGCAACAGTCTGACATGGATCGAAATCCTTTCTTTGGTTTACAGAGCGTACCTGAATCTGATGAGGACCTGTTGGAAAAATATGAATATAAAATATATAAATTAAACACATCTATATAAATGTATTCCTTTCTTGAGAGAAACAGCTTCAAATAATGTTGAATGTGGTGAAAATGCTTCAACTCATACAATAATTTAACACGTATTTGTGGAGTCACATGGGATCACAGGATTAAAACAAAGTGCTGAACTTTCAGCACTTTGACAAGCTACAAAAAGACACTAACGGCATTTGTTAGGGGAACCCAGGTATATCAGATTTGATGTGTGTGTGTGTATATATATATATATATATATATATATATATATATATATATATATATATATACTGTAAATATACGCAATATTTACAATATATGATGTATCTGTCAGTGGACTGTCAGAATGTCTTTGTAACACAATCAAGATTAAAAAAATAAAAAATATATAATAAAACTAAATAGATTTCTCAGTTTCATGTTATACAGAGAAACACGATTTTAGCATATGTGCATTATATTTTAAATATACTCTCAATCATGCAAATGGCTTATGTTCACACTGTCAAGGCTATAATGGGAGTGGAATCTGTCTGTTTTGTAGTTTTCATTTCTCTCCTCCTGCTCATATCAGACACCCAGGCCTTGTGTCCTCAAGGTCCTCGCCATGCCTGCAGTTCAAACTCTCCTCCGAATGGTAAACAAAGGCGTGTTTCCATAGCATAATACGAACTGAACCAGCTGGGAAAATGACGGAGACAGCGATGTCACATTCTAAAGATTGGCAGATGTGCAGTAAAGGTGAAAGACGGCACGGTGTAGAGAGGAGGGACACCACGCAGGGGTCGAGGCCCCAATTTGGATGGGCTGTGATGATGTTGTGTACTCTGGCATCCATCCTCCATCACCAAGGAAACTAAAATGAAGAAATGCCAACGGACTCAAAGGTGGACGTCGTTCAGTAAAGGCTTTGAAGGCCACAAGAGAACAGAAGTTTGGGGACCGCAGACAGTTAATTAACCAAAACATATCAAACACCTCTTTTATCCATGTTGGTCACAATATAGAAAGACACTAGCCCAATAATTACCAAATTGATTGCATCCAATTTCGGCAGTTATGTGAAAATGTTGCAAGAAACGAAAAAAAAAAGAGAACAAAGAGTAGGAAATTCACTGTGGGTGAATCACAAATCGAACTACAGATAGAACACAAAGTGATGGATTAGCCAACGCACATGTCTGCTGAACATTGCCTAAAGCACAGTTTGTGTATCATGGACCTTAGGTCCATATTGATTTATGATCTCCCAGTGTGGTAGAGTGCACTGTGTGAACTGTTTCCTCATTGATATTTTTGAACTCTCGCTTTGCTTTCTAGATTCATTGAACTGTAACCCGCCTGTCAGCAAAACACACCAGAAAGCACGCCCACTCTTCCCCAACGCCATTTGTACTTTGTGCCAAAAGCTCTTGGAAAACAGAGGGCAGTGTTTGCGGAGAAATGTCTAATTTTCTGTTGGAGTGACTTCTAATGATTGAATTGTAAAATCTATGATCATGAGGAAAAGTTGAATAAAACATCTGAGTAATGTGTCTGATACACTGGGTGTTTGGCACTTATGTTTCCAACGGGTTGGCTGGGATGGTAGAAAGGGCTTCTGGTAACTCAGTGTTAAATATGAATGATGAATCCTGCAATAATGCATGTGTGGCTTAGTGCACATCATTGAGTCGTCGTGAATGCACTGGGTTCAAGCCCCCGTGTCATGCGCTGAAGTGTGAAAAATGTAACAACGGTAAAACTATATTTAGTAAAGTGTACAGAAAACAAAGGCCTCCTGTTCATACATGGACAAGCTTCGTGACCTGAGGAATTATCCGCAAATGGAGGAATTGAGTCTCACCGCTTTCCCTTTTCACACATTTGCATTGGGGAGCTGCCTGAACAGAGTAACAGTAAATGAAGGTGCAGTCACAGAATTCTATCTTGCACCTTAATGTTGCCTTTGTGTTGGTGCTCTCACAGGAAAAGTCAGCGTTAAATCACAAAGCAGGGGTCAATTAAGCTTGGATGTCAATTAGAGCAAACTGCTTTTTCTTAATTTATATTTATTAGATGAAAGGGCTAACTTGTCCTCTCAAAGTCAGTCCTCAAAGTTTTTTGGGGAAAATCCAAGGCAAGTTTCAAGACATCTGAGACAAGTTTAAGTCAAGGGTCAAGACATTTAAAACATGTATGAGTCAAGTCTCAAGTCATTTGAGACAAGTTTAAGTCAAGTGTCAGGTCATCCGAGACAAGTACAAGCCTCAAGTCATTTGAGGCAAGTTCAAGTAAAGTCTCAAGTCATTTGAGACACATCCAAGTTTCAAGCATAGACTGTATATATAAGAAGTGGACGGAGTAGCCGTGACATCACCCATTGGTTTGTTGAATACAGTTTTTAAGTGTCCAGTTTTGATCATCGTCATCTTGGTTTTTGGCAACCAGAAGAGACATGAGAAGGAGGAGCTTAGTACAACCAAACGCTGAATTAGATATTTTTCGGCCAAATTTGGTAGCGACCTGCCAATCCCAAGGTAGCCCCGCCCTATAGCATAACGTGCTTTATGGTCTATTTGACTCTAAATGGGACCATTACTTTTTAAATGAACATCATGCTGAGTTGAGACCATAAACTCCTGTTTACAATGTTTAGTGAGGTAATAAATCAAGTGAGAAGTAGAGTCATTTTCAAATGGACTTCCATACAATCAGTAGGAATTATGACTGTTAACATGATGGCATTAAAGGATTTTACTTTCCTGTGTCAATCCAGTGCATTTTTATATAGCTGACTACTTTCAGTGCACAGTCCTAATAATTAAATATTCAAGGTGTGTGGTTATGCAAGGCCTGCTGTACGCTGCTTTTTAGTGTTCTGGGATTTCACCAGTTATGTCATGAATGTTTTTGTCAGTCATGTGTTTTTGTCAGTCATGTGAGCCTTGAGTCTGCAGCTCTGCCATAGCATGGTCTCACAAGGGTTCGGACAACTCTCATTAACCTGACGATTCCTACATGTAGCTTTAAGTGAAGTACCATGTAAACCTACACAGCCTGGAAATTTAATGAGCGCTCTCCAGCCGCTCCAGAACAAGTCATATGCAGAGTAGTTCACACTCAGTTTGGGCCATGATGCACACGTTAGTCCTTGCACTATAAAATAATAATATATGAGAAAGCTGTTAGCACCCTTTTCCCTCTCATCTCACCCTTTCTATTTTTGTATTTTCTATGCTTTTTATTCATGCAACAGTCAGTTATTTATTGTTGCTCAGGGTGATGAATAAAATCCCTTATTTATTCTAATAATTGGCGTCAGCCTCATAACATCCCACTAATGCTGCGTTCACACCAAACGCGGCGCGAATTTGACGCGCGACCAGATTACATGCAAAGTCAATGCAACAGACGCGACAGGTTGCCAAAAAGCATTTATTCCGCCGAGCGGCGCGAATGACGCGTTTGAGGCGGGGCGAACAGAGCGTTAGACGCGGCGCAATTTCGCGCAAGTTGACATTTTCCAACTCGGGCTGTGTGCGGCTACGAATGGTGTTATGAACCCAAACACGAGGGCGTTTGACATTCCGACGTTCCGACGTTCCGACGTTCCGACGTTCTGACTTTCCGACGTTCTGACGTTCCGACGTTTTTGGGACTTCCACAAAAAGTATAAAGCAGAACTAGTGGTTATGGTCGATAGCGGAAATGATAGCTCTTTTCACGGAGACAAGCAACGGAGATAAGCCACGCCCCTGGTGGGAACACAGCTTTTATTGTCGAGCGAGTAAACTGGCGCGGTAAACGCGGCGTGAATTATCGCGCCGCGTTTGGTGTGAACGCAGCATAAGTCTCTTCCTCTCCATGTGGCATCCTCCCTCCTCTCCTCTTAACGTCTAAAACGAGTTGAGAGCGCGTGTTTCTAGATACGGCAGCTGTTCATGAAGACGCGTTGATGCTTGGTCATTTTTATTGGCTTCGCACACCAAGCTGGCGTGAATCATATAAACTGAAAACAAAATATAAATGGTCATTATAACGCCACAGACATAAAAAACGCTGCAAACATGATATTTGCTCAGCACCTAGCATCTTTCTTGAAGTCATTTAATGGAGTCCTTAAACTAATGTTAGCTAACGGGTATCTTGTTGACAAATTCTAACTCGCTCACAAGCTAATGAGTTTAGGTTTTGAGTTGCAACTGGAGAATAATTCCGTCTACGTGTTGGTTCACAACGTCAAACTGGGGCAGGCTAGCTTGTTAGCTTGTTAGCTCGTCCATATTAATCTCTTTGCAGCATGTTTTGCCACTGAACAATATTTCCATCCGTCTATCAGATGCTCTGGTTTTAGTTAGCCACAAGTCCGACTAACCTGCCAGTAAATGTCCAGTAAACATTGACATCATTCAAACTGGGTTTTTTTTGGACAGGTGACCAACATTAATAAATAAGAAATTGAAAATCCATTCACAGTCTGACTTGTCACCTCACAGCTTTGGCTTCTGACATATTCTGACTTCCTGATCTTTTCATCAGCGCAAGTTCTCGGTAAACAACAAGTATGAGATATGATGTTAAAAACTATGCTCCACAAAGATGCCACAATAATACAAATACTTGCAACAATGTGTTTAAGAGGGTTTGCTGTCAGCCGTGACCTTTCTCCACCCACGCTAAATCATCCGATTAAAAACTGGCCTGGTGAATTATTTATGGCGGAGAACAGCAACCTGAGGAGATACAGATGCTGAAGCCACACATGACTGCAAGGGCAGCAGCCATTTTGGCAGCAGCGATGATGCACCCGATCCGTTAATTATTGTTTAATGACCAAGGACAGTGAGTGGGTTGAGGTCAGAGAGAGAGCAGGCTCAGATGCAAGAAGTCCAAAATATTATGTTTGCTTGTCCTGTTGTTCAGATATTAAATGAAAATACCTCTGCTAAATGGCTTCTCCTTTCTTCCCTTCCCCATCATGAAGGCAAACATACAAATGTGTTAATAACAAAAAGAAAAAATTAAACCAACGGCACAGATTAAAAGGTAATACACAAAAGCCCGCTTGAGCACCCAGAAGCGGAGTTTGAGCGACGTTAAGAGAACGTTTAACGGTGTTGACTGTTGCGGCCCACAGTAGCCTGTGTACTGTCCCCAAATAAACCACACAATGAGCAAGATAACGTCTCGTAGCTTTCCTGCTTTTACCGGTAGCCCCTTTGAGAAACACATGCAACAGCTACATTCATAGCAATGATATTATCTGTTGAGCTAAAACGTCAACAGTTACGCTTGCATATAGTTTGCGTGGTTAGACCGGCGAGGGGATGAGGAGACTTGTGAAGACGGCGCAGATAACAGGAAGGAGAGAAGCCAGCGACACTGAAGCACATGCACACTTACTATCTCATAATTATGTTTTTTGTTTGTTTTTGTGTGTGCGGAAACGGGCTTCCATACGAAACACAGCATGTATGAATAAAAATAAATAAATCAGAAGTAGGTTTAGAAAATTAAGCTTTTAATTTCGTAATTTTATTAATGTATGCTATACAACCCATAATCACCAACCTCAGTTCTTACAGTTGCATTTTTCCAGCATTTTCTTCACCCCGTTCATATTACTAGGTTATCTGAAAAGGTAATGTGTGCTAATCCTGATCAGGAAGAGGCTGTAAATAGCTGCACACCATTAGCTGCAGTTACTTTTTTATTTATTTTTTCATGATAATTCTCAGCAGTCACTAACGTGTGTGCTGGAGAGGAACAAGAGGGGGATTAAAATGTCTTTTCCAATTGAAGTGAGTTCTTTACTCTTACTTTTAAAGTATTAATTTGCATCCAAAGACCGCTTTGGAGAGAAAGCGTCGGAGAACTCCAGAGTTGATCCATTTTACCGTCCAGGGAGGCACACAACTTGTCAACCCCGTCTATCTAGGTCACACACACGTACACTTTATCTCTACTTCTTAGCGTTCTATCCCTTCATTTCATTATCAGCTAATTGCCGTTTTCTAAGCTGAAATCTAAAGCAACAATTATGTCTTAATGCCCCCACTCTCCAGTGTCCATACATTATGTGCAAACCTATTGAGGTTATAGGATGTAATGTAGCCATCCACCACATGCTCACAGACAAATAAAGAAAACCATTAAACCCATCGCCACGGGCAGCACAATTTAGAATAATAATGATAAATCGGCATGCAGAGTGATTCTGCTGCAGGGTGGTGCCTGTGAGATGAAGCAAGACGAAGACAAAAGAATGAAATCAACGCATTAGCGTAATTACGACATTGGATACCAATCCGACATACTTAGTTTACGCATTACTGCAGACAGAACGCTCAGGCCCGCACCAGACGCCACGCTGCAAGCACACACCAGAGGCTTCATATGCAGTGTGGATGAACTGCTTCTTGTCTTTGAAGCGTAATCCAAAGATCCGTCACCGCCCTAACACACGTGTGTGTCTCTCCCTCTCACAGTCGCGATCACAAGAGCAGGTCTGTTCGTGTCAGAGGAAGTAAACGGAAGCTCCCCTCTGGAGAAGAACTCACGATGCAAAAGTGGCCCGAAGATAGAAGAGGCTCAATAAAAAAGATGTTCAAATGCTGTCTGCTTTTTATAACATCATGCAACATCATGGTTAATATTATATGCTGTTATACTACCGTCTGAAATAATGAGACTTTACGCAACGCGTTACCATTTAGCAGTTGTTTTGGAGCTTTCCACTTCATCGCTTGAACTTCGTCTGCATAACGAGTTGGCCGATTGTGATTTTTTTATTTAAAAGAAGTAAAATAAAAAACTACCTACCTATAATCCATGTTGGTGTCCAAAAGGACACATTCGACAAAAACACCTCATCACAGGGCCCGTTTGGTAGGTGTTCTGGTGTCTTGTTTTACTGATAAATCATTTCAGATGTAGACACAAACTAGTTTGACAGGACGGAGACTAAGTGAATAGATGAGAGTAGAATGTCATCAACTCAGGTCACCAGCAAGGTTTTCTTTTTTTTTTTCACACAAACTTCTCTTACATTTCGCATCAATGGTTTTGGCTTGTTAGTGTGCACATGTGTTCTCCTCCCCCTTAGCTTCATTCAACAATTCAACAGCGTATCCTGTGTCATGTCCTGTCATGTTCTGATTGGTCGGTTTGTAGATTGTGGGTCATGCAGCAGTCACATTGTTTTGCAGGGGGTCACAGACGCTCCAGATCGGTCGCGAGAGGACGTGTGACCACCATCGTGAAGCAACAGTATAAAAAACTGTTCCTCCATGATGACAATAAGAAGCTATATCACTGCGCCTAGTGTGGAATATCATTTAATTTGAACGTTTCCCTTCGGTCGTCAGCTGTGATGTCGGAAATGAAGAGAATGCTGAAGAAGAATGTGGAGGGATGAGCGGTGGTTCACATGTTTATTTTTTGCCCGTAAAATCCATTGTTGTCACTGTAGACGTGTGGAAGGGACACCCATGCGCAGGCGTCTGTTTTTCAGGCTGCGGATGGCTGCACCTATATCATTTATTTTGTTATATTCCAACTATTGGAACACTACAGTGACGAGGAGCAATCAATCAGAGCCAGCAGATATCGTTTCTTTAGTAAATATAAGGAGAAGGTAATATTTTTAGTGCAGGGCTACCCAGAGTTTTACGTGCTCTTTCCGTCCATATAGTGCTCCCTCTCGCCTCCTCCTGGATTCCCCACTGGTTACTAACAGACGGCGTAATATCATTCACAGATGTCCGCTGTTATTAATGTGGATACATGTTATTTTCGGCGCTCTGTGTGTGCGCGTCACACCCGTTTCCCAAGTGCCTCTGGTGTATTTCAGACTTGTACGCAGTTTCCCCAGCGGAACCTCAAGCAACATTTCAATCTGCCAACAGGCGGGAGTTTTCTGGGGGACTCGATATAATAATAAAAGAGAAGACTCTCGCGCTTGGGCTTGTGAAATTGTGGATTCAAATCCGTTTGTTGATATGCTCCACACTCCTGTCAGTTCCACGGGTTTAGAATAACCCATATGGAGAAAAGCAAATTACCGAGCACGTATTCCACGGTGCATGTCCGGTAGCGGCAATTTATCTTCTCGGTCACATTAAGCAGTTTCATCAGAGCGGTCTCACGCTCTGCACTCAAAGTCCTGGCGGGGGTCTGTCTCAGGAGGCAGAGAATGGCGATATTTCCTGTACTGCAGTATGTATAAGGTTCAGTGTGGTCGACGGTTTTAAAAGTTTGTCGGTAACGGCTAAATCTGAAAAACGTGAACGTCGTCAGCAAAAAGCAAAAAGACTACTAGCTATTTCAAGTCTTGTAAAATATTGCTTTGAAAATGTTTGGAAGAAATTCTCCTCTAGTGTGGGACTGGGAACAAAGCCAGCTCTGCATTCTCGTTTTAACACTGCCGTCCAACATAAACTGCTCCTTCAGTAAACAACATCAATTGTCAACAATCCATTTCATTCCCTCTCAACCCTCAACCAGGTGATACGGTCAGTCCAGTGGGAGGCTGTTGGAGGGAGCCAATGGAGATTGCTTTGCCTTTTGAAACTAATTAGCAGGCAAACGTTTGAAAGCTCAGGAATTGCTCCTGTGGTCATTGGTGTAGGACAGAGGTGTCCAAACTTTTTTCACCGAGGGCCACAAACAGAAAAATATACGAACGTCTGGGCCACTCAGGTGAGGTATATCGCAAAATGAATCAAATGAGGTCAATTATGCTTATATATATATTCATTTTTTTATATAATATATATATATATATATATATATATATATATATATATATATATGTATATATTATATTTAAAAAATAACATCAGAGGAAGCTTGGCCTTTTCCAAGCTCCAGTAGAAGTCGGGTAGGGAGAGAAGCTGAAGCTGGTTCTTCAGAGAATCATCACTGCATCTCCATCAGTTCTAGTTCAGACTCTCTTCACTTCTTCTGCATCATCAGGAAGGGAGTCGAGAACAACTTCATTTATTTCTCAATGCAGAAAGATCTTGGAAGCACTGACTGAATTCTGACATGAGATGTGATGACAGACACATATTTCCCCTTTTTAGCAGAAAGGTTGACCTCTGGAAAAGCTACCGGTACTTTGATGTCAGACAGCGTGGGGAAGCGTTGTGTAGTTGTGTATCAGAGAGACCAAGCATCACACAGAACGGGTTCATGTGTGCAAGAGGTTTGGTACTTCCTGCTCTTTGCCTTGCATTGGACGTGGGTCCCTTGGTACCGGTCTGTGGGTCCCTTGGTACCGGGCCGCACAGAAAGAATGAATGGAAAATAAAAATAAAATTAAAAAAATAAAGGCCGGAACGATGTTTTATTGTGAAAAAAGACCGCATACATCAGTCTGTGGTAACCTCAGACGGAACCTCTTGACACATGTCAAGAGGTTCCGTTACTCTAAAAATGAAACTTAAAAGTCTGTTTAACTTTGTCGGTGATCTGGATTAAAACCAGGGCAGAGTATCCTGAGATCGCCAAAAAAGGAGGAGAACCTGCTTCCATTCCAACATCCTGTCTTTGTGCAGCGCGTTATAAGTTAAGCAGTAGACTGGACTAAAGGTTTAGTTAGGAGTAGAGTCAGTAGACTGGACTAAAGGTTTAGTTAGGAGTAGAGTCAGTAGACTGGACTAAAGGTTTAGTTAGGAGTAGACTGGACATAACGAACACACGTCAGGTGTCGTTGTCTCCCGTCTCTCCGAGGTCGGACCCGGTCCGTGAAAATATTGTCTTCACGTAACCGGCCTGTGGCGCATAAAGGTTTGGGAGCGCTGGACGAGAGGATGGAGAGGGAAATGCATAATATTGTGATTCGCAAAACCTGCTTGGTGGAGTCTGTGTTCTGTGTTTTTTTTCTTCTAAAGATAGATTTGCTTTTGTAGCGAGTAACGAAGGTTTCAGGGGAAATGTATCGGAGTAAAAGTACCAGTTTTCTTTGCAAAATGTAGTGAAGTAAAAGTAAAAGTAAACAGAAATATATATATAGTATATATATATATATATAATAGTAAAGTAGAGTACAGATATCCCAAAAAACTACTTAAGTACAGTAACGAAGTATTTCTACTTCGTTACTATACACCACTGGTCATCGTGACGTCACCCATTGGTTTGAGGACTGCCGTTATGAAGCCTCGAGTTAGGCAATTTCGCCGTCGCCATCTTGAATTTCATCTGTTTTTTCTCAACCAATGACCAGAAGTTACCTGTCAATCACAGTAAGCCTGCCCTAAAGCCTATCCTTCTTTATGGTCTATTTGACTCTAAATGGTCCGTCTGGTTTGTGTGACTTTGTTTAAAGTCAGACAACATGACAGCTGACAGTGTTTTTCATTAAAAAGGAAATGAGCAAAGTCAATCTACATAATTCTGCTGGATGCGTGCGATGGCATGCTCTTTCATGTGGGCGTGCATAATGCATAGCTGCTTTACAGTGCTCACCGTGGTGTTTGAAAAAAAAACATTTATGTTGAACCAGGTAAGTATTATGACTTGCGGTGACATTCATGCATGTCATGTCAACCACCGCCACTCAAGGGCTCCGACTCCAGAAGCCCCGCTAACAATAATGACAGAAGATACGTGCCGGCGTGACATTAGCTTTGTTCCAATGCAACAAAGCAATAAGAAGCGGAGATGGGGTTTTATTTAATCACGGTGATGTACTCATTGTTTCTGCTTCTGTAAAAGTGGGCATGACTAAATGTATTACTGTTTGCAGCCTGCCAAGCTAATCTCACAGAACAATGAAATGCCTCCCACGGCTGGAAGGAGCGTGTGGGCAGCGTTTGAAGAGGAACACAGGAAACGGAGCGCTGCTTTCTGTTCAGACGCACAACTGTGCAACGCCACGTGGACGCGTGTGGGCCCGCACACATCTTCATAAAACCTTGGGTACGCCGGCCAGTGAGCTATTTCCTTTGATAAATCCCAAATCAACCTGTAAAATGTGCGTGTGATATTAACCCATAAGGACCCACGGTGTCACAGGTGTCACACGTCCTTTAAGTGTTCTGGAAAGTTCCATATACAGCTTCATCCTTGATTTTAAGTCCCAAAGTGACACCTACTGAACATCTTGGTGGGTCATGTGACAGGTCATGTGATTTTGTGTTCCCATAACAACCTTTCCAAAATGGCTGATCCAGGTTGTGACAGAGCTGAAGAAAATGCTAAATTTAAAAAGCTTGTTTTTCATTGTTAAAGGTAATATTTACCCATTTTAAGAAGTATAATGCTTAATTAACATGTCCTTTAATGTATTGAACCTGCTGTGAGCACATTTCTTGAAGAAACTGATATCAAACAAATCAGTAAAAAATCGTTGTGACACGTGTTAACCTAAAAATTGCCCGAAGAACCCAGTGTGACATATATGCACAATGCGAAAAATAATTATGATCTGCTGAGTTAATTTGTCTGATTCAATAATATTTAGCTAACATATTTTATATATATATATATAATATATTTATTGTTCAATCCAAAGCAACAAATAAAAAGTAAAAAATCATGTTGTAATTATGTAGTTATTAATACCATGTTTTTACCATTAAAGCCCAATGTGACATATATGTAACATTTCAAATATTTAACACTATTTTGAAAATAATGTCAGAAATGTGTTCTACGTGGTCAATTTAGTCTGTATTATGTCCCCCATAATTTTCCTTGAAGGAGAAATGGGTCCGGGTTCTTATGGGTTAAGTGAAATTGAATGTGAGCGGCAGCGTTATACCTGTAACGATGAGTTTCAGAGTTTTCGTACGGGGGCGCACATTCTCCCGTCAACTTTGTGCAGGTCACGCGTGATCTGAATTGATTTATGAAGAACATTTACGTAACTTTGGTCCGACACAAAGTTATCACTTCACCACGTAGATGAAGGCCACCAAGGTCTGAAAGGGGCTCATGACCGACTGGGCCATGCTAGACGTCGTCTCCGTTATCTGCAAGAAAAGAAATGTTAAGGCAGTCAAGGCTTCCTGACGGAAAATAAAAGAATTCAAGTATTTATCTCACTCAGACTCAGGTCCCCTGCTTACAGTGAAAGGAAACTTTGAGTTATCTTTCTGGTACAAAGAATTGTGACACACGCTTTTCAAATGTCTTAAAGTCGCACGACTACCATAACTGTGGCGTATGGGGAGCGAAACGACAGATAATGCTCTTTTATGTGTGCATAATGTTGTCGGGGGCGTGCATAATGCATTATATATTTGCATAAAGCTGAGCAGTGCTCAGAGTAGTGTACATATCTCCAACTCACCGCTACTCCTTCCCCCGAAGATCCTGTCTGGTCCGAATGAAGCCGAATAGAGAACATGTGTGTGACGTCAGTTCATGTCTGAAAAGGGCTCATGACAGAGGAAGGAGATTTCAGAGAGGGTGTGTTTAGAGCTGCGGAAATGAGGGGCTGCTTGGAAACAGCCAGCGTGGCGGATGAGATGAGCTCCAGCGATGGGAGAGGAGAGGCAGGAAGGAGCGAGGCAGCTGGCACCGAACGCCCACCAGGTCAGCAAAACAAACGCACAGACAGACAGATGGTGGAAACACACACACACACACACACACACACACACACACACATTTACGGTGTGCACACACGTGGAAAAGTAAGTAACAAAGATGAACCTTTGACATCTGATCCATCTCTTACTGTCTGGCCTCAGGGGTG
This sequence comes from Myoxocephalus aenaeus, assembly GCA_038501785.1. NCBI lineage: Eukaryota > Metazoa > Chordata > Actinopteri > Perciformes > Cottidae > Myoxocephalus > Myoxocephalus aenaeus. The sequence continues at coordinate 7,812,560 of JBAMJR010000154.1, read as the reverse complement.
ACTGACATACAGAGAAGCTAAGTCCCGCCCCTGCCGCCATGGGATCTTAATTCGGAAACAATAAGTACAGTAGAAGAAGTCCCCAAAAAGGTGAAATAACGTAAAAAAATATTACGCTTCTTTGGTTTATTGATTAAAAGCAAAACGAGACAAAGTGCAATGAAAACAGACTGAGAATAAATAATGAAAGGATGGCACAAACACAGGACTTTCGATCTTTTAGTGCTTTTGTTGCTGACACCTGAAGTTGTTTTGCTTTAATTCACATTGTTAAGTTTCACTTGGCAGGTGCCGTTGGTCTGAACCATTATTATGGTAATGATAACCGCCAACGGCCATTCAGTCGGATGATAATATAAAAAATGGCGCCTAATGTTTGCGTAACTGAAGTTATGGTCATGATTATTATACCAGATAACTTAATCTTGACCAATCAATCCTCTGAGTTTAAAAAGTTAGCTGGATGAGAATTACCAGAATCATTTAGTCCTCATGTTATCCCGGATTAGTTAGGCCTATTAGTTGGGCCTGTTTTCTTGTGCTGTACTATTACAAAGACATCTTCAGAGATGTGTAATGTGGTGGTTTGATTCTCAACATGTACACCGAGTGTAAACGTAGGAATGTGAACTTCCGTCATTTTAAAATACAGTGACATTTAAGAAATGAGTTGACACCAACTCTTTAATGAAATGATACGTGTTCCCATGTGTAGCATTTGTATGGATTAGATGTGCATCCACCCAAGTATGAGCTATTCTTAACTGAAATCCGGTGAGTTTCCAGCCCTTAATGAACCACATAAGATACTAGGAATATATATTTCCCTTTCATTGCCCGATGACAGTGTATGAGGAAATGACTCAGGAGATGAGTCATAAATAAAAAAAGGAGTAGGCCAGATAGATGAGCTTAAGTCCTGTCGATCACAGGGTGATGGGTGGCAATTACTCCAATTTGCAAAGTCTCCATCTGCAGCAGAAGAAAATCTGGGCTATTTATTTGAATATATTTAATACAATCTCACCAAATTACCTTAGAATATGAATGAGTTTTTAAATATATATTTGTAAGTTTTCTTTGCATGTGCTTTTCAACGGTTACACTCTTGTTCTGCATGTAACTTGTGGATTGTATTTTCTTTTTCTTTTTTAAAGATGTGTGTCCTTTAAACTCCAGTCCCAAGGGAAATCTATTTTTAGTCCCACAGCAGCTGTAGGTTACATTTTCCAGCTAACAGAAACAGACGCGACACATATTTAGACCGAGCCCATAGCTCCCATGCAGCAGTGTCGACTGCAGGCAATTTATGTGACAAATGACCCACCATTTAAACCCATTAATCTCTTCCTTAATGTGGCTGGCAGGTGTGCTGTCAACAGGCGCTCTGTGGGGACACGGTTTATGTTGCTCCTCGTTATTTTTTCTTACCGCCCTCAAGGCAGGTTAAAGGAAATATGTACTTTAAGTTTGAGCGAGGCTAGAGCATTTTGGCTCAGCAGGTATATAGGTGTTGTGACCAGGAGAGCCAAAGAGCTGCAGACAATGTGATTTATAGCATTCAACCATCTCATTACCTGGCTGTGGCTGTCAGCTGTCATTGCGAGTGCACACACACACACACACGCACGTACACACTCATAAAACTTTCATAAAAAAGTATAGCTACAGGGCAAGTGTACAGTATGATTGTGTTTCCTCCAAAACCAAGTATAATAACGGACTGTGTGGGTGACTGGCAGATGTTGGCACTGTGTGTGTGTGTGTGTTTGTCTTCCTCAGCCAAGTCAAATGGGTGAATGGCTGCCAGTTGTCAGACGGACTTTGACAGTGTGTGCATGTATGTGGATGTAAACCCCACTCCTGGCTAAGTATGCCACACTTCTAGGTCAGTGAAGAGCAGACGGATGGACTGTTACCGTAAGTGTAGGCAACACAAGTCTATCAACAATTTAGTAAAAGTTAACAAATGTGTGTTAACAGACAATCAGCTGAGCACTGAAATAATAAAATAATAATCCACTGTATACTGTCTTACATTGTATTCATCCACCACATTGCACTGCACTTTTACAGCTTCTCTTTTGCACTCTGGTCAGATGCTAAACTGCATTTCGTTGTCCCAGTATTTGTACAAAAAAGTTCAATCTGAATCTAATGGGCCTTTGACATAAAATGTGTAACTCAAGGTCGGAAAATATGATCATGGTTTGTGTTAAAAAATAACAATGTAACTATCGTAAATAAATAACGGAAGCCCTTCAGTAAAAATTTTGCAAAAACAATCGTGAAGTCTGACGTCTGTTTGACACACAAACTATCAAAGGACATGTGACACGAACGGTGGCCTCCGAGGTGAAAGTCCTGCGCTTGTTTGACCCAAACACAACTGAAAAGAAAAACCAGAGCTTTAATATGCGTCTAACACATTTCATGACATTTCATTCAAAAACACAAACATTTACCTCACGGTATGACAGAAATAATCTTTATTTGCAATAATAATTATACCTTGTCTCGCATTGATGATGGTCAGTTGCAAAAATACTTAAGTGAATGAAACACACATGACACATTTGTTTCATTTATATTCTCTTTAATATATCTTTAAAAAATGGATATACAATCTGAGAAAGATACGGCTGAATATTTGAAGAACAAATTGTTAATCTTCTCCCCCGGCCCAAACATGGAGTTAGCCCAAGCAGAGACATGGCCGCAATAGCATCCAGGGAGAAATAAACACTGCTAACTGCCAAACTAAAAGGACATATGACAAGTCAGAGTATTAGTAAGGCTAACATTAAGTACAGCGCACTGGGCTACCGTATCCTGCAGGCAACTACTACCACGACAATGAACTGCCGCGGCGATAGGCAGTTACATTAGCCTTCAGGGTGTGAGTGGTCCAACACCATGCTGGAGAATACCACACAACGCCCACATTCACATTCGCTTTCAATGGACCAGGTATTGGTCATATGCTGAGGTCCTTTATGTCAGCAGAGAGTCAGTGTTGCCTGTTATTCCGTTGACTTTCACCAAGAAAACAATAACTAGTTGAGCTGTTGAACCCTGGGCCAGAATAACAGAAAGAGGAGCGAGGGGGAACCGGAGAGCATGCTAACAAGTCACATCATTTCAACACGTCATACTGCCCACACACACACACACACACACACACGCTCAACAAGCACATATCGGTCTTTGCACACACACACACACCTTTGACAATAAAATGTCAATCTTCAACAACTACATTTCTGACATACTCAGTAAATGCACCACTGGTCAGATCACATAGACTTTGCCTCATGCAGACGTGTGAACACGAAGCTGAATGGAGTGAGAACAGTGTGGATGTTCAGATATGAGACTCAAACTAGAGGCACAATGCTAAAAACACACACACACACACACACACACACACACACACACACACGCAGGGCACACTCTCACTGGCTAACTCAATGACAGCCTCTTCCTTTCTTTCTCTATCTAACACACACACACACACACACACACACACACACACACACACACACACACACACAAAATGAAAACGCATTTCATGGCCTAAATCCACAATGGCAGTGGAATAACAGCACCGTACTCAAGTTCACTAGCAAGCTAACGAGTGAGCTAGCAAGCGTTGTAGCTAGCGAGCAGATCCACTGGTGAGCATGCACCTGGCTACCGAGTGAGCGACATCTTCACTGTCGCCCACTTTGTATGGACGTCAAGAACGACGGACAACTGAGGAAAAGAAAGACACTTGTTTGTTAGCGAGCTAGCTGGTAAGCTCGCCCGCCAGCGTTTTACTTCACTGGCCTGCTTGCTAGCTAGTTAGCTTGCTTTCTAACTTCCTTTACTGCATGAAGCTCTGCAATTATCTGAAGGTTCACGTCCACTGACAGTTCAAACATACAGAGAGAGAGAGAACACAGTAGACGCACCTCTGTCCCTCCAGAAAGACGCGCTCTACACGTTAGCTCTGGAAATCTCTCACAGCAACCAGACTGAGAAGGTCCTTAACTGTCTTGAGACAGTAACATGTCTTTTATTCCATATTGCAGCACGATGACAAAGCCGTGAAATAATAACTGGGAGGTAAAAGTGCCGGCTTTCAGCTTTAAAAGAACCATTTGTATGTCAGGAATAATTTAAAAAAAAACATACAGATCAATGATAACTTGTTCTGTAGCTGCTAAATGCTCACCAGCTAGTCGCTAACTGCTTTTGTTTGCTGTTCGTTTTTTAGAGCTTTTTAGCTGAAAACGGCGGAAAAAAACACCTGAGAGCGGTGAGAAACAAAAAGTAAAGCTTTGGGACTGAAAAAAAAAAAGAGGTACAATTCCTACACTATTATCTGTTATGGATTTAAAAAATTTAAACTGAATCAGGACTTTAAACTCATAGTCGTTGTTTCGCCTTAAACCCACTGAAGTACAGAGTGACCACACACCGAAAAAGTGGCAATGTCATAATACTTCCTGATTGCACTGTAGTATGAATGAACCTCTCCATCCTCAACGGAAAGAGGTACATGTGGTTGTGTGTGTGTGTGTGAGAAACAAGAGGGACTGAGGGAGGAAAGACAACAAAGAGGCACAGAGGAGAGTCGACGCTGAACACAGGACAATACATTTTGGCTGTGGTTTTCGTAGTCGTGCTTTATCCCGCTGGAGCTGAAAACGCTAAACAGAAAGTGTGTTAATGCAAGCGGTGTGTGTGAGTGAGTGTGCGTGTGTGCACATGCAAGAAGGATAACAGAACGGACAATGTGCTCATTCACATGCTGTCTAGTGGAGCTGGAGGCCTGTGTATACGTGTGTTTACCTACACTGTGTTTATGTGACTGTGAACTCACATGCATTTTCTCTTAAGTGACACAAACATAGCAGGCACTGGAACAGAGAACTGACAGCAACAGATATTCTTTCTCTTGATTCATCTTTTTTTTTTCTTAAATAGCTGGACGCTATTTTTCGGCGCATCACCACATCCCTCGCCGGCCGTTGCCGTGGCTCGACTCCGACTCCGGGACTCCTCGGGGGGCGTCATTGAACGGACATCGTGGTCATCGTAACACTCAATCTATCAGGATGATCAAAGCGTCATTTTCTTTCGTATGCAAGTCTTTACTCAAACGCATCGTTTCTGTATTTTCTTTTTTTTTTTTATTTCTTTTTTTTTTGCGTTCTTGCAATTTGGAGTTTATTGCAATCTTGTGAACAGCAGGGCAGCAAGGGAGAGTCAAAGAGTCAGCTGTTGATTCACACATGTGGGAGGGGGAGTTGGCCAAGGTTAGCAGAGGCAAGGTAGAGCAGTTTGGTTGGTTGGTGCAGGCCGACTTCGGAAAGCTTCTATCATCTGGCGTAGTGCTTGATGTAATCTTGAACCTTTTTCCGAAAATCCTCCTGGATTGGAGAAAGGTAAAGAGAGAGGACAAGAGTTAGATGGAGGAACCCGATATTAAACATTTGTAGAGGGCGAATGGAAGTCAAGAGTGGAAATACGAATAAAATCCACCATGGAAAAAACGATTTTTTTTAAAAATTGTAAACAAAAGGTATAAAGCTTTTTGGTCTTTGTAGCATCATTTCTCACACACACACACACACACACACACACACACACACACACACACACACACACACACACACACACACACACACACACACACACACACACCTGATTATTTTAATTGCATTTTGATCATTCAGAGAATATCTCATCTAGTGTCGGTGTCTCGTGTAAAAGAGTGGAGCCACATTGAATCTTATTTATGATATTCTGTCAGAGTTGACTTTCCCCTTCTGGTCGTGTCTGACCCTCTCCACTCCCTTTTCTACGTCTTAATCATGCCCCTCCTGGTCGTGCTTGGCTTCTTTCCGTCCCTCCGTCCTTCCGTCCCTCCCTTGAGCCGTCCCTCCCGGTTATCTCTGGCCTACTCGAGCACCGCGTGACCTCTCTGGCTTCCTCCTCTCTGGCTTCCTCCTCTCTGGCTTCCTCCTCTCTGGCTTCCTCCTCTCTGGCTTCCTCCTCTCTGTCCGCCGTTTCGACCCTTTTGGTGTTTCTTCTTCACCCGCTGCTTTTAACTCGGTTTGCTTGTGTCTACACCCTCTTCATATTTCCTGCAAACTATTATTCTCGAAAAAAAAATCTGCCGGAATGTTTACAACACACACACACGCCATGGATTTGGTCAAAGGCTGTTATTAATTTGAGCTGCGGCAGCTTTCTCTTACGAAAGGATTTCCTTTATTCTATCCGCACAGGAAAGCGCAGTGCTTAGCAGAACTGCATTGTGGGTTGACACATCGTACATTATAGGAACTGTCGTAATTGGTTGCACTCTGTCTGTGGCATTCTTTTCACGGCTTAATGATGATGCAGTCGGTATTGCTTCGGCAGCATCAATGCTACCCATAGAGGTGAATTAGATATGACTTCCATGAACAGAGTGCTGAAACAATCCACATTGCTTCTGAATGTGGCTCTGATCAGCAGATTCAGCACTTTGTCCACTCAGATTTCCAAAGAGAAAGTCCCTCCAGACAACATGGAAAAATGCTCGCCTCAATTTACTCTCCACTATGATTCACTTTAATATTAACAAGTTAATTTGTGACTAAAATAATAGTGAGCCGCATGTAGTTTCTATTTAGTTTCTAGGTTTGCCTCCTCCTCTCTAGTCCCGTCTTAACTCGTTAGCCCCGTCACTCCTTTCGTCAGCGCTGGGGTCTGGGTCATAACGTGACGTGCCCCCGCTGACCCACACCGACTTCGCCTCACTGATTTACGCCACAGCTTCGGCGGGTAGTCACGAGCACAATGCTGGGGCTTCTGTGTCTGAGGCGAGATCCAGAGAACGTGAGAAAAAAAAAATGAGCGCCAGAGTGATGGGAACAAGAGGCATGGGGTGTGTGTGTGTGTGTGTGTGTGTGTGTGTGAACACAGATGACAGACAGGAATGCTGAAAAGCTGCCAGCGCCAAAAAATTCCAGCAGCGATGACAGCAGTTTGAGTACCCGTCCCCAGCCGGATGATGGATTGGCCTTAATGCCGCTGAGGGATTTCTCCACCCTGTTTTAATGCCACACGTGTGGTGAACGGCGCAAAGCGGGTGGGTTGTCGGGTGCACGGAGGTTTCCATGACCTTGTGCCATATCGGTTTATTCCGGTGCTACAATGTGTGTGACGGCTAGGCTACAAAAAAATGAAGAGGTAACCTCAGAAAATGGCTTTAACAGACTATTATTCTGCCACTGGGAGCTCAGAGATGCTCCCTTCGTGTTTCAGGTTCTAATGATCTGAGGCCAAGTGACTCAAATAAATCAATAAGGTTTTTAAGTTTAGAGCTAGAGGCGTATAATTCCAGCTGTGAGCAATGTGCAAGGCAGCAGATCGAATACTCAAAGATATTTCATTTCAGAGTCCTCAAAGCAACAAACAAATAACTTGAAATGGATTGGACCGTGTTAACACATTGGTGGTATCTTTTACTGGACACTCTCTCAGTCGGTCCGGACGTATCTGCAGCTGCGCAGAGGATTGTGGGTCGGAATGCTGGCTTGTGTAATGCAAAATGCGACCGGATGCAGTCGGTCATCCTGGTATTTTTGGCCTGCTTTTGACACTATGTAGTGGGACATCCTAATACTTTTTCGGGCACACTAAAAAGTGGCTAGCGGCAGAATGCTAATGTGATCACAATGACTATGACAAAAACACAAAGTCTAGCTGAGTCGGAGGGGTATTTCATTAGATTTGCAGGTATTTGTTCATAAACCAGCGTATGAGACATTACTGGATATCGATATCGAATGGAATAGAAATTTGAACCGATTATGGCAGCAGATGGAGCGTTAGTTAGTTATGAAACTGTCTAAATGTAATACTGGTGCCTCTCTGTGACCTACATAATAAAACAAGACCATCAGCGAGAAGATTGGCTATTTGTACATATTATTCTTATTGCTCGTCATCAATGCCACCGTCGGTTCAATTCTGTCTAAAAATCTAACCAAATCCTGCAGGTGCATCGCTGGGACACCACGATATCTCAAGACGGACCTGTGTGGCATCATGAGGATCAAGTCAGTGTTCAATGCACAGGTCAGTGTGCAAAGATCAGAGGGGATACAGACCAGTTTGTAGCCATATACAGGACTGTCTCAGAAAATTAGAATATTGTGATAAAGTTCTTTATTTTCTGTAATGCAATAAAAAAAACAAAAATGTCATGCATTCTGGATTCATTACAAATCAACTGAAATATTGCAAGCCTTTTATTCTATTAATATTGCTGATTATGGCTTACAGCTTAAGAAAACTCAAATATCCTATCTCAAAATATTAGAATATTTCCTCAGACCAAGTAAAAAAAAAGATTGATAACAGCAAAACAAAATCAAACATTAGAAAATGTCCATTAATGCACTCAGTACTTGGTTGGGAATCCTTTTGCACGGATTACAGCATCAATGCGGCGTGGCATGGAGGCAATCAGCCTGTGGCATTGCTGAGGTGTTATGGATGCCCAGGATGCTTCAATAGCGGCCTTTAGCTCATTTGCATTGTTGGGTCTGGTGTCTTTCAGCTTCCTCTTCACAATACCCCACAAATTCTCTATGGGGTTCAGGTCAGGGGAATTGGCAGGCCAATCGAGGACAGTAATGCCATGGGCAGTACACCAGTTACTGGTGGTTCTGGCACTGTGGGCAGGTGCCAGATCATGCTGGAAAATGAAATCCTCATCTCCATAGAGCTTTTCAGCAGACGGAAGCATGTAGTGCTCTAAAATCTCTTGGTACACAGCTGCATTTACTCTGGACTTGATGAAACACAGTGGACCAACACCAGCAGCTGACATGGCTCCCCAAACCATCACTGACTGTGGGAACTTCACACTGGATTTCAAGCAACTTGGATTTTGCTCCTCTCCAGCCTTTCTCCAGACTCTGGCGCCTTGACTTCCAAATGAAATACAACACTTGCTTTCGTCTGAAAAGAGGATTTTGGACCACTCTGCAACTGTCCGGTGCTTCTTTTCCATAGCCCAAGTCAGACGCTTCTTCCGTTGTCTTGAGTTCAGAAGTGGCTTGACCATGGGAATACGGCAGTAAATGCAGCTGTGTACCAAGAGATTTTAGAGCACTACATGCTTCCGTCTGCTGAAAAGCTCTATGGAGATGAGGATTTCATTTTCCAGCATGATCTGGCACCTGCCCACAGTGCCAGAACCACCAGTAACTGGTGTACTGCCCATGGCATTACTGTCCTCGATTGGCCTGCCAATTCCCCTGACCTGAACCCCATTGAGAATTTGTGGGGTATTGTGAAGAGGAAGCTGAAAGACACCAGACCCAACAATGCAAATGAGCTAAAGGCCGCTATTGAAGCATCCTGGGCATCCATAACACCTCAGCAATGCCACAGGCTGATTGCCTCCATGCCACGCCGCATTGATGCTGTAATCCGTGCAAAAGGATTCCCAACCAAGTACTGAGTGCATTAATGGACATTTTCTAATGTTTGATTTTGTTTTGCTGTTATCAATCTTTTTTTTTTACTTGGTCTGAGGAAATATTCTAATATTTTGAGATAGGATATTTGAGTTTTCTTAAGCTGTAAGCCATAATCAGCAATATTAATAGAATAAAAGGCTTGCAATATTTCAGTTTATTAGTAATGAATCCAGAATGCATGACATTTTTGTTTTTTTTATTGCATTACAGAAAATAAAGAACTTTATCACAATATTCTAATTTTCTGAGACAGTCCTGTATATTTGTGCCTGTTGGAGGTTATCACTTTTTCCCCCCCCTTCAAATCCCTAGATGAAATAATGAGCAGAAACACGGTCCCCGTCAAAGGAATTCCACATGTTGCCCGTCTGTCTGAAGCGGACAGCGCGCGTCAATATGGGATACGGGTCCGTCTGTCGCCGCTCATCCGCCCGGCTCTCTGTCATCTTGTCGAGCCAGCTGTCTCTTGCGAGCTTCTGCAAACATTTGCGGGAAGATTCGCGATAAACGAAAGACAGACAAACAGCACGCCGCTTATAGAATGAGGCGGCGGTTACATTGAATCTTTAACGCCACCTCACACATTTATTGCCAAGATACGCTTGACTTTTTTCTTACTTTGCCCCACCCCGCTCGTTCTCTCTTACAACAGAAATCTGGCTGAGATTACTTTGGCGTTCATTAGTTTGAGGACTCCAAGCACACCCTGCAGTCGATTAAAAACTTTGCTCGGCCTACTTTTTCCTTTTTTTTCTTGGCTCCATTCCTTCCCCGCAGAAGGCAATTAATTCTCCTCTCCTCCAGCGATCTGTGCAGGTACTCAAAAATATGTACCGTCATCTGAGGGGAGGGCATGCAAATTAAAACCCTACGGGTACAAACGGTTACTTTAAAATCTGCTCAAAAAAGGGGATAAATAAGCGAGGGAAAGCCCCTGCATGGCTCAGGACAACAGACTGCAAAGGGAAAGATGAAGGGAGGTTCATGGAAGTGAACTCCAGTGTGGTCCACCGGGGTCTGCAGCAGATGTCAAAGCCTTCCGCGCCGCACTCAGGAGTTAAATAATGCCGTTGATTGAGCGCTCCACATCACCACTTTCAATCAATTTGATCCAGCCCTGAGGACAAAGTAGAGAGCGTAACCGTTGAGATTATCCTCACCGAATACTTAGGAACTGTGTTCGATGACGGACTTTGATTTAATGACAATACAGACGGCGTTAAGGGGGAAAAAAGGCTCAGTGGTGTCTTGACTGTTAGGCAAACTGAGCTCTAGACCTCTTTTTCCTGTATTTGCTGCTTTACAACCCTTCATCAGGACGACTGGACTCGAGCTCTCCGGCACAGTTTAATACTGAACAATACCTCAAGTAACAAATGGAATGATCCGCTACGTGTTCTTTAATAAAAGGAATAGTTCACCCACAAAATGACCGTTTGTATTTCAATTACTCGCCTCGTTTTACTTTGAATTCTTGAAGAAAAACCTTGTTGCGAGTAATTGGATGCATACTTGGATTAAACCGCATGAGTCGTTTAAGAGTTTGTAAACTAATCTTTGTATATAGTTTTGCTGTTGAACACGTTTCAGTTCATCGAGACTTTTCTCCATTTTTGTTTTATTCGTTCAGCGTGGCGGCATGCCTGGAAAACCTTTTCTTTAAGAATTCACATATTGAGTAATTGATTGACAATGAACCACTGAGAGTGAAACATTGCTGTGAAGCTGCCGGTATTGCTTTTTAGATTGCCTGTATATACAACAAGTACTAGGAAGTCTGGTTTACTTACATGTATTTAGAACTAAACTGAATAGGGGAAAGGGATGTGGTTTGCAGGTGTAAGCGTACATGAAACGTATCGCTTATGAAAAGTGAGTTTTATGTTATTCTAATAACAGCAGTGTAATGCTGCATAATGCATCCATATGAATCTTTGGAGGTAAGTTTCGGCACTGAGGGTGTTTTTTAATGTTTAATGCAAACTCAAGACCTAGCTTTTTATTCTGGCTTTCAATTGAGCTACAATTGTTTATCTTTCTTATTATTTATTGTATGTTATCTTCCTACTCTGACTTTCAATTGTGCTTTTTTTTAATGTATATTTCTTTCTATTTATTTGGTTTGACCTTATTAGTTTGGTCTTTGAATTGATTTTGAAATTGTATTACACTTCTTCAGTCTGTCTTCATTTATTTCACATCCTACCTCGAATGTTTCCTCACCGGAATTGATGATATATATATATATATATATATATGCCAGCTTCCTTTTTTTTTTCTTCTTCTGTTATTATCAAACTTGTTATTAATTACACAGTGACTTATTGTTGTTGGGGGATGTACTGTTTAAAGCACTTTGTGCTACATTTCCTTCACACGATAAGTGCTAAATATATAAAGTCTGATTTATTATTAAACTATTTGTCAAACTGCAAGAGCGAGGGGTCCCTCCATACTTGATCAGGATTTTGCACTTTTGGTATTCACGTCAAACCATGCGAGCTAGATGGGGTAAGAGTGTATCTGCACCCTTCCTAGTGACCAATGGCGTTCGACAAGGTGGAATACTGTCACCTGCTCTTTTTAATCTGTACATGGATGACCTTTCCAAAAAGTTAAAAGGGTGTATGGTGGGGGAAACTCTTATTAACCATCTGATATACGCTGATGACTTAGTGGTCCTGTCTCCTTATAGCGCTGGGTTACAGCAACTGCTCAGAGTCTGCTCAAGTTAAGGGCTGCACTATGACATCACATTCAACTCTAAAAAGAGTGTTGTCATGATTGCTAAAACAAAAGAAGATCAGAAGCTACAGTTTCCCTCCTTTTTTATGGGAGACCAGCAGCTGAATGTGCTGCACAAAGTCACATATTTGGGTCACATTATTAGGGATGACTTAATTGATGATGACGATGTGCAGCGGCAGTGTTGCAAACTTTATGCACAAGCCAATATGCTGGCACGTACATTTTTTATGTGCACAGAAGATGTTAAAACTGCTCTCTTTAGAGCCTACTGTACTCCCTTCTATACAGCACACCTGCAAAAATTAAAAAGATTCACGTGGCATTTAATGATGCTTTTAGAATCTTGCTAAAACTTCCCAGATGGGCAAGTGCAAGTCACATGTTTGTGACTCATAATGTTCCCACTCTTCATGCTGTTTTGAGGAATTTCATGTACAAATTTAAATGTGGACTGGATGAATCCGAAAATGTAATTATAAAAGCCTTGACCAAGCCAACACAGAGTGATACAAGGTATTTTTCTTGTCTCTGGAAGCATTGGAACAAGTGTCTGTATGTTTTTAACCACGAGTGACTTTTTTAACTAATGATTATACCTGTGTCCTTGTATTGTATTTTACATATTGTTGTTGTTCTGTTTGTTGTTATATGGACTTACGAGTCTGAAATAAAAGAAATATATATTGATTGATCAATACTTTCCTCCAGTAAAACACAAGTAGCCACCGTTAGCCACGTAAAGCCCTCGACACCGGGGTTTGGATGAACAGCGGTTTTAAAGCCGGTCTCCTCTCTCTGAAGAGACGTAAACAGCGATGAAGCCCGACGCATTGCATCTCATCTCTCCACCGCTGCTCCTACAGCGGTATGAGAGGAGGTGCGATCCCATCAGATGACAGCACAGCTGAGACGCAATCGGGTCTGAAGGAACCGGGTAATTACTGTGACACGTAACCCCGAACAAGAGGGACCCGATGTCTGCCTCGAGCACACGTCAGCAGTGCGGATGCTCGCTGAACCAGAGCCTTGGAGAAAGCTCCGTCTCAGACTTACAAACTGCTCGTAGCAGAGAGCGGCGGAGACGGGACGTGGTTGTTGTGACCAGATGGGCCTCCCCCGCCTCCTGAATTTGCATTCCCGATACAGTGACCCTAGTCTTTCCAGGAAATCAATTTGCTTGAATCGCAAAGAATCGGTGTGTGCATTTCTTTATTCAAATGGAGGTTCCACTGGCCGGCAAGACAAAATAAAACGTGCAGTCTCTCGCTGCCACTTTGACACTAAACAGACAGAACAGATACAGTCCAGAATGAAGTGCTGCATTTGACTGCACTATTTGTATGTTGAATTATTAAGACAATAATGAGCAATTAGTTTATATTTTTTTAATATTTGTTGGTGTTGCATTATTGCGATGCGATCAAGATGCATGTATAAAAGTGATGTCTCATAAAAAAAGTCTCATATATTGTTGAATCCTCAGCACATGGGTTGCCAACCTTTTGGGACTCAAAAAATAATTCAGAGGGCCACCTTCCCAAATAAATGAGAAAAAAAAAGTCAAATAAAAGGGGCTGTAAATATGTGTTAAGCTTCTGCCAGCTGCAATGATTAATATGACATAAATATTCTCCCATCACCGCCTGACATTATTAATCCAAATGTAATAGTTTTCAGAGCCATAGTTCCTCACCACGGGTTGAAGCTTTTACCGGCACATTAAAAAAATGAAAATGAAAAATGATGCATTTAAACTCAACTTTCTTTGTATTTTTGGCCACATTTTTGGCCACATTCATCAATAAATAGCTTTTAAAATTACACCCCCAAATATGTTTTAATTGAATCTATCGACCAGTTTGGCAGCCGTTGCGACCAGCTGCCTCAGCACATACTTCATCAAAGGCCCGCTGCTTATACTATACGTGGTACAGAGAGGTGATGAAACATTTGGAGTCATGTTTCATCACCTCTGACAAAAACACCTGCTCAAACCGAAACAAATTCACCGCCACGATAAGAGCGACCCCCGAGTATCGTAGGATACAAACTGTATGAAGAAAAACAATACAGATGAGTGAACCCGGTTGTTCCTGTTTTCATGCGGCCGAGGAACCGCCCCGATGTCTCTTCCTCCTCCGGTACTCACTGTGAGGGCAGAAAGCCAATAACGGGGATGGAAACCAGATAAGGAGTCAGTAAGTAGCGTGCCTGTTTTTGTATTTGTGTGTGTGTGAGTGTTCGCGCTTGACATGATGGATTATTGACCGAGGAGGCGAAGCCACTGGAGAGACCCGAGGAAGCGTGAGCGTGTAAGAGCAGCATCTAGAATGCAGAGGACGACGATGAGGATTCCTTTGCACTCTGGAGTCCCGCCCCCTCCGTGCTTCGGTAGCATGTCACATTAGAGTAAAAACCTCTTGCAGTACGTCCCGGATACATTAGCAACAAAATGATATTGCCATACTGCAGACTTTGGAGCTCTTCTGCTTTCTGGCAGATCCGCCAGGTGACATTTTATAGATTTTTCTGACATTCGGCTGGGTGGGGTATTCGAGGGGAAGAGCCGATTCCCTTTGCTTCACACCGTATCGGTTTGTGTGTGTTGATACAATGCTGTGGGATTTTCTGAGGCCATCGTTATCGTTGAGGTCGCCTCGTGGGACTTCACCCCATTGAGTGGAGTTACTACAAACACACTGCTGCTGTTTGAAAGCAAAATGCCTGTTCAAAAGTTTAATATTGACTTTTTTGTTCTCCACATTCCTTCTGACGCCGTTTTAACACCATTCGCTATTCACTTTATTTTTTTTTAAACACACTTAAAACCTGCGTAGACTGCGTGGAATCGGGACTCAGCAAATGTTTATATTCTAAGGGAAAGTCAGACAAAATGCACAGAAATGCTTCAGATTCATCCCTCCTGGTCTGCTGAGGAAAATGACTGAAATCTGAAACCTCACTTATTTCGTTAAAACATGTCAATTTCACACGGAGGAGCTTAATTAGCATGTATAGATGAAAAACAAAAAGGCATTCCCCGAAAAGACAGCACTTAAAAAAAGGGTGTGCACGGTTCACAGTTCGGCACTCGCCAGCGGTCTTTATGAAAACTAATAAACACTGAGGGAGCAGACATCCGTCAAAGGACGCGCTCTCGCCTCAACCTGGCATTCTGCCATGTCAAGTGATATTTCATAATTCACCATTACAGACTCAAACACAGCTAATGCTGGAGCTGCAGACTCTTTCTTTATTCCATTTTAGCGCCTAACTATGTTTGTAATACAGCCGTCTGGGCTGCACACACACACGCACACACGCGCACACATGCACACACACACACACACACACACACACACACACACATACACACACACACACACACCTAACTAAATTGCCCATGAAGATGCTTCCTTTCAGCCACTTTAACCAGCCGATGTATTCAGAGTGCAGCCACAGGAGGAGATCCACTTCAAAAGCTTCCAACACACACAAGCCCCGGCATCCGCATTAGTGTGTGTGTGCGCACCGACGCGCGCGCACACACTCCCACGGCGTCACCCACTCTGCTGAGGTTGATTACGGCAGGCTGCGACTCAGTGGGAGTGGGTCACGGATGGCCGACTTTGTGTTTTCAGCTGTTGTGACTCCAGAGAACCACAACAGCACATCAAGGCAGCGCTTTAACTCTTATTAAGTGATAATATCTTGGAAAACATCTACAGTTTTGTGAGTGTGTTGCAGTACGATACCTGCCCTGTTTGCCTTTGGATGCTATAAAAGGAATTAAATAAATACTTTAACTTTCTGGGAAAATGCTACTTCGGTGATGACATCATGCTGAAAGACTTCGTATAACAAAGAAAAGGTTCAAACAATAAAGTATCCTACCACATCAAATTACCTTCCTCTTCATAACTGATGTACTTAATTATTAATTATTCCCCGTCTAATTGTTCCGCCACACAAGCCTGTTTCGGCCAAGGACGTAGCTATTGTGACATCACCCATTGGTTTGTGGACTGCCGAGTTTGGCGATCTCGCCGTCGCCATCTTGGAATAAGGCCTTCGACATGTTTTTTTAAGCCAATGAACGGAAGTTACTGTATTTGGAATGGCGGAGGAGTGACATCGAGACGCCGTATAAGGCTCTGGTAGCGGGAGCGACCTGTCAATCACAGTAAGCCGCCCTAAAGCATGCCCTGCTTTATGGTCTATTTGACTCTAAATGGACTACATGAACATCATGCTGCATTGAAGAAGACTTGAAACTAGAGATTGACACATAAACTCATGTTTACAATATTTACTGAGAGGAGTAGGGTCATTTTCTCATAGACTCCCATTCCGTTTGACTTCCTTTTGCAACCAGAGGAGTCGCCCCCTGCTGGTCAGCAGAGAGAATGCAAGTTTTAAGACATTAGAAGGATGTCCACAAAGTGTAGCATCCCGCGTTAAAACAGAGACAGGACTTTCTCCTGGTACGTCTGTGGCAAACAAAGAAAATGAAAAAAGATGTCATGTGTTCACCGTTTCACCCGCCGTACAGTTAATTATCAGGCTCAGACTGTTATTTTTCCTTTGCAAAAGACACATTTGTTATGCGAACGACTGGCTGAGTTTATGAACGGCTGTCTGAAAGGTATAGCAGTGTGCCTTATGTTTTATGCATCACCAACGACCTGTGACTGGGCGATGCAAATCCATCTGCATTTGCACCTGGACCCGCAAAGTATACATGAAGACACGGGATCGCCCCTCCAACGCTCCCTACAATATGGACACTCAGTAGTTAACTCTGTAGGGAGCAATAAATTGATACTTTGCACACTCGTGAACCCTCCCGGTTTTACATCATTACTGACGGGTGCAGAGCCGGACGAGGTCAAATTTGCATCTATAAAATGAAACGGGGGGGAATCGCTCTCAATGTGGATGCATTTCACACTCAAATAAAACGGTGGGCAGTGAATACAGTACACTTTGTAGTAAATGGGGACTGATTGTGCACACGGCCGTGGTCACAGCAGCTAAAGGGAGATCAATGTACACTGCTGTGTTGTTTGTTGTCAACCTATTCATCGGGCTGGTGGCGAACTGAGTAAAAGGGAAGAACGGGTGGGTGCATCTTAAGCAGGCGCAAAGTCAACGAATTCCCCTCATGGGCAAACTGTTGTGGCTCGGGGAAATTTGAAGAAGCTTCGGCTCACTAACAAATGAATATGGGTTTCTAAAGACGTCATGAAAGGCTCGCCGTTGACAATCTCCTTCTTAAACTGGGTCCCTTTGACTCATCGAAACGATCACGGCCACAGGCCAGAAACCGATTTTTGTACACACTCTCTTTCTCGCTCCCTCTCACAAAACAAAACACAAAAACTCTTTTCCGTCTAATGGTGGGGGGAGTTCACATGGCGACCATTATCACGCACTGCTGAGTGCGTCCCAATGCATCATGGGAAAGGGTATGCGCAAAGTGCCGAAGGTCAAATGTTGTACTTTGAAAAAAGGCTTTCAGCTCGCTTCAACTCAGGCTCAACTAACAACTATTAGCCCGGTCAGCAGGCTCCCTGCAGAGCCACATTAGCTCGGTCTTCAATCCAGGAAAGCAATTACTGCGAGTGAAACACCGAGAACATCAGCTTCCCCACACTTCCTGACACCGTGCAGCTGGGGAGACATAGAGGGAATAAGTTCAGAATCAATTAATCAGGGGGCTTATCTTTGTCAAAACATCTTGTGTGTTTGTTTTGCTTGGCGGCATGTGACTCAGGAGACGGAGCGGGTCTACCAATCGGAAAAAAATTCGATGCCCGCCTCCTCCACTCCAAATGCCAAAGTGTCCTTGGGCGTGACACCGAACCTCAAATTGCTCCCCAAGTCTGTGCCAGCTCTGTGTGTGTGTGTGTGTGTGTGTGTGTGTGTGTGTGTGTGTGTGTGTGTGTGTGTGTGTGTGTGTGTGTGTGTGTGTGTCTATCTTTTGATAGTGTCTCTATGTATCCCTGCACATGTACGTATGCTTTGTATCTTCGTCTTTTGTATATGTGTGTGTATGTTGACATGAGGTCATGGCTGGGTGATATGGAGAAAATCAAATATCAATATATCTATTTATCAATATTGTGACGATTCTGTAGGGTGAACCATCAGTGGTGTTCCATAATATTCACACAATGTGGAGATGTGGATACGACTATGCTCAGAAAATCGCATCTTCTTTACTGTAATGCCACCGTTAAAACCAGGAAAAGACAACACATATGCCATATATTACGATATGCAAAATAAAATCAGATATAAAGCGTCATATCCCAATATCAATATAATACTGATACATTGCCCAGCCTTGCATGTAGTGTACAGAACTTGAACGGGTAGGAAGACTAGAATGGCCCTATATAAATGCAAGATAAAGTATAACTAAAGTTACAGTCCGTAAAATAAAAATAAAACCCCACACACACACACACACACACACACACACACACACACACACACACACACACACACACACACACACACACACACACTTTAGTTTGCTGATTTGACTCACAGATTGTAGAGTCTGCTGCTTACTGTCGAGGCCCAGAATGAATGTACTCATGTTATAATAAGAATACACCATAGTTCCACGAGCACAGCTCTGGACTATAAAGTCACAGCCATCCTCTGCTGAGAGGCTGCTGTGTGCTCTTCAGCCCACTGTACCGGATTAAAGCACTCTCAACTGAATATCACATAATCCCACCTAAAAAAAGAAAGTAGTGTGCACAGAAAGCAAAAGAGCAGCAGCAGCAAAAAGAAAAAGGGAGCTTCTAGCATCTTGTCCTGATATATTTTCTAAGCGGGCTGAGGGTATGAATATGATTATGGAGACTATAAGCAAACCTGAGGCGCGACGGGGAGGCCTCACAAGTGAACCGTCGGCATGGCAATGACTGCAGTCACTGGAATGTGTGAAACAGAATTATGGATATGATCACCCTGAATGTGTCAGTGAAGCCTCACCTTGTCTCTCAGATGATGTTCCGCTGCGTCGATGTTCAAAGGGTCATCGAAGTTCAACAGGTCCTGAAGAGATGGGGGGAGGGGAGAGAGAGAGAGAGAGAGAGAGAGAGAGAGAGAGAGAGAGAGAGAGAACGGAGTGTGAACTCACAAGTGAATGATCATGAATAGAAGATCTTTTCAAAGATCAATACGAGTGGGTCACATTTCCCCCCCCCCCAATTTTAACAAAATAAAAAGCTGCTGAAGGAGATATTGCTCACCTCAGCACTTATTGCTGTCACCCCGGTTCTGCAACCGCGGCAACGAAACAATATAATTATGCTGTTGCCGCAGCGATGCCAGGCACACAAGCGAGGCAAGACACAAAGAGCTATCAGAGAGATTTTGTTTTTTTAAAAGGAGGATGGCCTGGGGTAGATTCCTGATTATGAGCTAAGATTCATGGCATGATGGCACATGGATGCAGATGACCGTCACCGTTATCATCACAGACACAGTGCTGACCTCAGGGGAAGTGTGGCTCGATGTTGGATTCATGCAAGCTGGCAATTAGTGGAGTATGCATATCCAGGACAAAACAATCATTATTATTGTCAGCTGCTTACTCAGCTGCATCCAAAATGATTGTTTAATTCAACATATCCTCCATTCCATTTAAACATAAAGCGTTCGCATTAACAGAATACAATGATTTTTAGCCACATATCTGAAGACTTTGTAACGCATTATATTCAAGAAATGGCACAAGGGGACAATTCTTTCTTGTTTTTTTAACTTTCCCTTATCTCAAATTGCTCTTTATACAGAGAAAGATAAGTCAGAAAAGATGGACTTATTACAGCTGTAAAGAGATAAACAATAGCCTTGGTTCCTCTCGCTATCACCTACATACAGTCAGCACGATCCCTGGCCTCTTTATCATTTCCTTATTTATCAGGAAACTGCGTGTGCGTACACAACCACGGCTATTCGTGATGACAAAATATAAATGTCAGTTTCTAACAACAGAGCCCTGCTAATAGAGTAAAAACAAGCAAAACTTACAGTAAACAAGGAGTTCAAGCCCCAGACGACGTCCTGGAAAAAAACAAAAGAAAAAGTATTAATGATCAAATAGTCAAATTCAATCAATATTTTTAGGAAAACATAGTACAAGGGAAACCAGTACAATGAGACCAACAATACAAATAAAAAAAGTAATTCATTCTTACTATTATATAGTATATTGTGTATATTATATGAAAACACCAATTGAAATTAAGTGAATAATTAATTCAGGTAACGCTAATTTCGTGGGAGGGCAATTTAATATCTAATGTTATTATAAATGCTTTTTTTTTTGGTTAAAAGAAAGATCTGTGCTAAAAGAAACCAAACGCAACCAAAACAAGACCACATGCCGTTGAGAAAGACCTTTGGGATTTTTTTGTAGGAATGTGCAGTCATACAACATTATGCAGAAACATCTGAACCGTTATACAACTTAGTAGCAGTATATTCAATGCATTTGTGTGTACTCAACTTGACAAATATAAAACAAACCACAGCTAAATGAATACGACAATGGTCGTAGTAAAAAGACAATATAAATATATATATATATATACATACACATACATACATATATATATATATATATATATATATATATATATATATATATATATATATATATATATATATATATATATATACATACACATACATACATACATACATACATACACACACACATATTTTATATATTCAGTATATTGTTCTGCATTGAACCGCCACAAAGATCTCAGAACTTCTTTATCATTTCCCTCGAGACAAAGCAGAGGCGCAGACGTATAAAAGATGAAATGCTCAAACCCCAGAATACTGTGAGCCATGAGCCTCACTGTAGTGAACATGCAGGGTGTGGTTCCACAGCAGGCCGGAGAGAAGCTAAAGGTGAAGGCTTCCGTGGAAGGAAAAACAATTTTTTTTACTAGCTTGCAACTTTTATTATCCCCCGCTTTTCTACTTACAGGAACATCAGTGACGGAGTGTAACAAAAGACAACTAATAAGGGAAAGTTTATTTCACTGGGAGCTGCTGCAAACAACGGTCAGCGAGTGCCGCGATCGAGGACTTCAAGATAATGATTTCAGGGACTCTATTCGATCCTGTTTCGCGTAACACACACACACACACACACACACACACACACACACACACACACACACACACACACACACACACACACACACACACACAAAATGAAGCTCGGAGGCAAAATGCTATTGTGTGACACAAGCAAAGGAAATATGAAAATAATTCCTGCCTGAACCCACCAAAACAAACCATTTATTGCTTTTTTTATCCATTCCTTTCTCCTTTGTACCCTGGTACATAGTCATAGATTTGATTAACAAACAAACAACCAAAACAAAACAATTTGTTTCATCCCTTGTGAACTGCAAAAAAAAAAACTATTGCCAACTGTTATTACAGCCAGCCTGTCATTAGAGGCCTTAGTTCTAAAAAACAAAAGCTACGGTATACTTGTTTCTGATATTGAGTTTACCGTCTGTCCTTCCACTCAGAAGGTAGTTTGAGAGCTGCAGTGAATCCCATGAACAATGTTAAGGCTAATTCATGCAGCGTAAAAGCGCTGAAGTGGACCAGAGTGGCGACAGAAGAGGGACATCATCATCACCCACTTAAAAACTCCCACAATCCCTTCTGACCCGCAGCTTTTTTCCCCTCCGTTTAGCGTGCTCACTGCGCCGCCACGCGCAACAACGCTCAATGGCATACAAACCAAACAAACAGTTTGTTGAACTAGAGTTACCAAATACAGACATGCTAATTATTTGATGAGGAGACATCTAAGAGGCAATTACATGAACGTAGGCCTGCTTGACCATGAAGTAGCCTGCTTTATTGTTATAAAGCAGGCTACTTCATGCCGCCATTCCATTTTAAGTGATATGCGCATTGTTCATATAATATAGAAATATCAGTCATTACTCTATATTCTTTTTAATTGGAGTATTCTCTGTTCAAACGCACATTGGGAACCACTCTGTCCCGCCGTTCCGTCTTCGGCTGTGTGAAAAGGGCTCAACGGTTCAAAAAGGTGCAGAGCTGCTTTATTGCACCAGAAAACGTCCAATTTGTCTGCTCTCCACTTCTCCAGCGATCAGACACGGCAGCTTTGATTTCATGCCTCCGTCACGTGAAAACGTTGCACAAATGCATTTTGTGCCGATCACACGAAAGCCACAACGCCAGGGAGTGTGTACAATAAGCCCGACTGTGTGCTCACTGGATGGCATTGCTATAATGAACGCAAACACACAGGAGGGCGAGCATCCGTTGCGTTTGCAAAGCCGCTTTCCTAGCAGTGACTTCCTCCAATCAGTGGCGAGGAGGAGAAGTATTTAAAACAACTGGAACACACAACTGGAGACCGCGGCATTTCATAGATGACAAGCCATCTGTGTGTTTCCTTCAGAGCAATACTGTTTGAAACATTGCATTTATAAATCACGAAAATTTATTAATTAAAACAATGAATATGATGCATAAAGATCATTAGTTTTGGCAGGACATAGTGGAATGGTCTTTACAGTGGAAATCAATAGCTACATCACTAGAAGACCCATCTTGACTGTGTAATGTGTTGCTCCATGTCACCACCCTACATTTCACATGTGTGCGTTGGCTGTGATGGCCAATCAGTTTTCCAGGAGTCGACGGCCAACCGCGTCAACGGTCACGACACAATAACATTTTCTATTTGACATTGCTCATTTTGTGGCGTTTCTTGAAGTCTAACCACCCGTTTTCCTCAGCTGTCATCATCAGTATCTCGCTGTTTGAATGTCTGAATGCCTGGTGGGAAAGTTGATCTTCAGCTTGAGGCAATCTCCACAGCTCTCACAGTGGAACGTGTGGACGTGCGCATTGTTTACTTTTTTTGGATCAAGCGCTTTCCCTGATTGCTTTAGTTTTTGCTGTGGATACACAACGCTGAGCAGGATATAACTTAGTCAAGGCTTGGATACTGATAGAATTTAGAATCCAGCACAGCATAATTGAGCTGCACACCATTTCACTCCATAAAAAAGATATTGAAGAGGGAAAGTAACGGAAAACTAATCAGAATCAGAACCATTTATTGCCATGGACGTTTTCACATACAAGGAATTTGTCCTGGCGGGAGGTACATAACATTTAATGGTCAGTTAGCATGCCCATTAGTTCGTTAGCGTAGCTTGGTCGCTAACGGGAATTTATAAAAGACCTAATTGTTCCATCGACTCCAGTCTCGTAACCGTCTGCCAACTATTGCTTTTTAGTGGAACAGTTTTTCTTACTCCAAAGTGAATTGCTGAACACAGCTGAAAGCTAAGAAGGCAACCTCATCAATAACGTCGCTCTTCATCCCCTCAGAGTCACGTTACTATTTATCAACGGCAGAAAGTTCATCAAAGTTGAACTATATGCGGAACATAATCACAGATTCATTTCAGTGAAGCGATTGCGGTGGACTTGTCGCCGTTATAGACAGAATTTAACACGGTTTTCATCGTGATTTAAATACTTTGCAACCTTTTAATTCCATCATTGTAGATACAAATGATGTGGTGAAGAAATAAGTATTGCATTATGTTAATATAAGGGTGAAGGGCAGTTTTCTGTTGGCAAAATATTGTGACTGGTGACATGACATAAAGGTTCCAGTTGCACCATTAAAGTGAACATTGGATCGGCTCACAGACAGAACGCCGTCACATTGGAGCCAGATGTTACTTCATATCAAAATAAATGGCTACGACAACAAACTATTTGATTTTGAGCTTTACTTCAAGGCCATTTCTCCTTGGTGTGTCATGCGATCGACATCACGCAGAGTGCAACATAATGTGCTCTGTGATGTGGGGACACTGAACCCGTCATGATGCCATTACAACAGCTCAAATTTAGCTTGACGGTTTTTAATTACACACAATATGTTCTTCCTTCCTGTAGCAGAGAAAGAAGAGCCCCCAAGTATGCTGTCAGACAACACCGGAAACAAGGCAGACGGAGAGGGGTAACCTGGATTGAAGAGGGAGAGAGCACTTTCAAAAGGGGCCGGTCCTTTCAAAAAATACATGGCAGGTGATGGGATGAACCAGAGGTCAATCGAAGCCAGTCGGGAGGAGAGCGAAAACTTCTTTACTATTGAGAAGAGCCTTCAGTGACATTCTTTGTTCTTATTTCAATGAAGACAGCTCCATTGGTGGCTTGCCGGACTCAAACATGACACGAAACGCCTCACTTGAAGCCTGACATGACGGATTTCCATGCGACATGGGATTCTGCAAGATAGAGGAGGGCCCAGCCAAACCCCGTCCCTCCACTTCGAAAGGCAACTGCATCCAGTATGCATGCGTTAACATAGTTCATAATTACAAATGGCACCCCGGTGTTGATCTCACTCTACCTCCCCGCAGTGAAGCACAGACAGGGGGAGATTGGATCAGAATGCTTAGGACAAAATTAAACATGGAAGGAAGAGCTTCACCGTATAACTACCTTCACTTCCACAAGGTAGTTGTAATCATAGTACTTACATTTGGGCACTTGCTGAGACAGAGTACCGATATGAGTACTTCTGACTGCAACAAATTAAATATACAACATGATGCTGTTGCTGACATTTTAACAGTTGACATTGTGTTTTCCTGACACAAACAGAGCATTGAGATGTTAATAGTTAACCGTTTAACCGTGCTATCAGTCAAACTGCTAAAAGACATATACCAAATAAAAAACAAATATGAGACATTTCCAAAATCAAGATTACATTTTTCAGCTTTAGTCATATTTTCATATTTACACTTGTGCCTTTGGGACAATGGTGCCTCATTATATAGATAGCTGAGATTGTTCTGTATTTTTTGATATACAACACATGATTATGTATCATATGCTAGTGACTTTAAAAAGGGGAATTTAAAAAGTATGGAAAATCAAGATAAATCAAGAAATTGACCCCCAGACCTCCAAGTGTTAAAGGAGAATAGGACTGGTCCCTCTTGAAGGTGTATCTGAGCCAGAGCTGTTGCTAACTTTGGGGTTAACCAAGTCCCCAGGAAGAGTGCATGCTACGTGCTACACTTACTTTCTCTGTTCATAAAAAAATAATAAAACACCCAGAGTAAAACAATTTCTTAAAAGAGAGTCACATGTTGTTTCTTGCAGAAAGATCTTGGCATCGGAAGCATTCTGGTTACCGTTAATAGTCCGAGTAGTATTGACCAATCAAGTTCACGCCTGCTTTGGTTTAGAATGAGCGCTGCACGAAGAGGAAGTCGTGGCCCGGAGAACCCCAGAAACAGAGCCCCTCGCCACCAGAGGCTTCTGAGTCGCCAGACCAACAGCCGATGGGTTCCTATGGCCTTTTCTTTAATAAAGCACATTCTCTCAAATAAATACAATTGAATTACCTTTAACGTTCTAGTGGGGGCCCAGCCTGTGCCATCAATAGAGTGCTCCCGCAATAAGCTGAAATACAATAAAAAAATGTTGTCATTAACAATACTTGCATGTTATCTAAGTCACTTTGTGGCAGCTTGCCGTTGTACGTTGTTGCAAAAGGTTACAAACTAAAAGAGCACTGGACATAAAAGAAGCTGTATGTGGGTGAGAGTGGATGTCTAGCTCAGGAAGAACAATAACGTAACATCAAATGAAACATGACATTCAGGAATGTGTGGGAAGCGTTACCTCAAGCAGATCTCTCCAGTCTCTGTGATGTTAGGATGCCATATTCTGGTCAGACATCTCACTTTAGGAGGCTGAAAAAATAGCAAGAAAGGGGGAAGAGACATTTTTATTTGCTTTAACGATTTAATTTAATTTTAATATACACTAGTCTGAGAATATTTACGTGAAACAAGTCTTTTCTGTCGGTATACTAGAGAAAACAAGTTGAATTGAAGGTGGAGGGTAGAGTGTAAACAATGGGACAATACTACACTGCAGTAAGGAGGCTTTGGTGTATGGACGGGCTTTACTAGCAGAGCGTTTGGCCTCAGCTCCTCAGTGGCCAGAGTGTACACGTTTTCATCATTATGTAAGGATTATGTTGTGATGTATAAAGACTTTTCACCTTCTACTATAACACAGTTATATAATTACCACTTCAATGATTTGGGGTTTTGTGAGCTATTTTGATATTAAAACCGATTCATCTTGAAGGTGAGAGCAGACCGAGGTGAGAGCCTCGACGACTCTCCAAGGGTTTCTTTTCTTTCTAGATAAAGCCGAACCAATTCATCGGTATTTTTTTATTATGTGCGAATGCTATTCAAAGCATTTCAATCAAATCTTATTTCTGTTCAGAAGAGGCAACAAGGCCATGAAATAAATAAATGTCACTTCAGTATTTGCCTCACTGGTGATTTGGTTCAAATATTCTTGGAAAAAAGTGTATTTTCCCATTTTCTTCATTTTTGTGAGATTCTTAAGTCGTGAGCAGTTGAATAAATCCGCCTTTGAAACTCAGGCCAGTGTCCACAGATGGTGTGTTCACTGTCGTTGGTCAACATGGACGCTCTGTGCCTTCCGAGTCTGCATATGCTCCACGTGTGCTTTGGGGCTTTGAACATGTTAAAATATCTATTTAGAATAAAATTGACTTTTTAACAAATGACAAAAAGTCATCCAGTACGATTGCTCTCATTATGTCAAACAATAACATCTTTGAATATTAGCGTTGCGTACTGCAAAAAGAGCAGAAAGAGAAAAGTGGGTGACATTTTTCCTGATTAGCATAAGCCACACAAGCTGTAGTAAAATGACTACAATCACAAAATCGTTTTTTATTGTCTTGGTCACACGGATGCCGTGGCAGTGACGGAGATAAGACAGGAGGATGCCAATAACAATAACACAGAGAGACCTCAGGAAAAGCCAGGGAAGAAAAGGTTGTATTGATTGCCTCCATACACACCAATGCCTCTTTAACATAGTGTTTTCCCGTTGTTCACACTAAATACAACTCCACTTGTTTGAGACCCTGCTCTTAAAGTAAGATTTCACTGCCTTTGTCGACTGATCTGATGAGTAGGCCAACAGGCAGCCGGATGTCTTTAGTAAGACTCACCTTCTGTAATAATGCGTCTCTAGAATTACCAGCAGAGTAAACAGGCATCAGTCCCCTGGCTCGCTTTAACTAGAGATGGGATGACGTATTTGTGTGTGTCAACCTTGAAGTTAGCATCACGGTGGTTCCCTCGACAAAAAGCCAACAAGCTCTGTGTTCACGGTACTTTTAGGATTTTTGAAGCGTGAGTGCAATCAGCAGAAGTAAGATGCTATACTAGGCTATAATGTTAGGCTATAAATTAACTGTGCCACAGTTGCGCGAGTATACACGACACGGCTGAGACGGCGGACCAGTGTTTGGTGTGACTGATGTTTCGTGGTCTCAGTTAGCGACTTGTTAGCAACCACCTTATTTTAAAACGTGTCAAAGCTTCTCAATTCACCATAGAGTGGTTTTTAGTGACGTCATACAAAGCGCTAAAAAAACTATTTACTTTAATTAAGACGGGGGAGCCGGAAGTGCAAAAGAAACGCTGACTCATTTCCAGGATTTAGGACTCATTCCGGCAATCCTTCCACATTTGTTCGTGCAATTTAACCGCATTATGGATCCAACATGATTTTAAGAGGTAATAGGCAGACTGATGAGGAATGCTTCTGAAAATGTCTGTCTGGGCTCACCGCTCCTCCCACAGGAGCGATTCTCTACCACCAGGCCTTACTTCATGAATCGATTAACCTTTCATGATTGAATGCGTACTATTCATCATTCTGTGGCGGGCGTCATAAAACTGCAACAGGTAGAGGCAACGGTGTGTGTGTGTGATAAAAGACGAAGATACAAAGCATACGTACATGTAAAAGGAAATCAAAAGATAGATACACACACACACACACACACACACACACCACGGTGAGTTAAAGAATCAACTAACGGATAAAGCAAAAAGGTGAACAAAGTAAGTTCAACCTGTGAAGCCCAGGTGGAAACATTATGCAGTATAGTCTGCAGAGCTTCCACACAGAGAATAGAAAAAAATGGACTGCTCGGTGCCCGGACATTGCTATATCAACGTGTATGAAAGGAAATGGGATTTTTAGAACACCGTGCACATATTTTTAGTCTGTGATTTGAAGGCACCACTACTTCCTCCCGGAGACGGCTTCGTGCACAAATCAACACGGCTGAAAAATCTGGAGTCGTTATTTTTGACAGGCCAAAACAGGAAACTTCTCGACTGATGCTGATGACACAAATACGCAGGTGGGCGTGCACACACACACACACACACACACACACACACACACACACACACACACACACACACACACACAGGACTCACCACCATGTTATAGGCTTCGGGGACGTCTATTTCAAACTGAAACCTTCCACTTTGGTAGTAACCCTCATCTGGAAGAAGACGGAGGAAGAAAGACAAGAGGTCAAGGGTTTTCAATCATCTATACACATTACGTTACAGGTTTAATGACACGCCAATTTATGAATTCCTGTAGAGAGAGGGCCTTCAGTTGTTGTGATACACTGATGATCAGGGTTAAAACAAATGTGTCAGAGACTTTACGGATTATTTATTATGCAGTGAAAAAGAAAAGTTATTAAAAAGACCTTTAAGACATCATCTTTAATACAAAGACCTAAACCCAAAACAGAATATGTGAACCAAACAGCCTGAGATTAGCTTGTAAACCTGGAAAATTAGGTGAGATGAGTTGATGGATAAGTCATCTTCACACATTCTAAAACACTACAGTTTAGAGAACACAGGTTCTTCCGGCAATGAGGAGAGTCCAGAAATGTCATCTTTTAACGGCGAAGTATCATATTTCCTTAAATGAGAAGTAAACGCAGAAGGTGTGAACCGGTTTGGGTAGAAGATTGAAGTCCGCGCTTAAAAACAGGAGGCGCTGTGCTGCTTAAAGAACCGGTGAGCAGATGACACACGATTCCTTGGAGAAATAATAACGATCCATCTCTATAGTTGTCAGACTAATATTAGAATAAAGTCACAAAGTGATGGATGCGGCATTTGATTTGCCCGAGCCTTGATGTGCCCCTCCCCGCGCCGCAGCAGTGGTGCACAAATGGCGGCTGCATCTGACCAGCGGAGATCGACCAGCTCGACCGAGATCAATGCCTGAGAGACAGGAGAGTAAACGAGGGCACCTGTAGGTCAAACGCAACACTGGCTTCATCCTCCATTTCCATCTAATACTTAATACCCTACATTAATTGGCCGCGGGCAATTGTGCGATCGCTCATGAACGCGCGTCGCACATTTTTATATTCCTTTGTCGACTGCTGCGACATTAGTTTGACCGGTTTATGTACCCGTCTCCCTCCGCAAGCTGTCCGATCGATGCCAATTAAAGGCTCGTTCGAGACGTAGGGTCAGTTTAAAGGACTGAGGTGTCTCTAATTAGTGCACTTTCAGGGATCCGAGGAAGACGAGTTCAGATTTGGACAGGAAAAAAAAAGAAGAAAAGAAAACCTGCCTGTTGGAGCTCACACAGGTGTGGACTGATACTCTTTGCAACTTCTGATTGAACTCAAGAAAGTGAGAGCGAGAGATTGGGAGGAAAGCAAAGCCCTCGGTAATGAGCCATGTATGCGCTGAGCAGCCGGTATCAATTTGTGCACATCTGTGCTACATTTGAAACCATCTCACTCCAATATGTGGAGAGGCAATGGTTTGATGCACACCTTGAAATAATATGCAATTCAAAAAGTTATTTCGATGCCGCTCTGGCAGGGTGTCAATGCCACTTTAAACTGTGTTTCAGAGCAAAAGGTTTCAATTCACATATTGGCATAAAGACAAGCAGCTCTCCCGCTCTCAATTTCACTCTCCCCCTCCTCCCTCCATCCTCAAACACTGGGCAATTTGAGATAAGGCCGTTGTCAAAGGGCTATCTAAACCTCACCCAGATTCCATTCGCTGCAACAAAGACAGGAGTCCAATTTAATTAGACTGCACAAACAGTCTCCCCTGTATTATGAATGAAAAGAGGGAGAACAACACTGTGAGAAGCAGAGATACAGCTTAAACAAACCTTCAAGTAGAAAAGAGGATGAAGAAGGAAACGGCGACACATCGAAAACCGAGCGATGGGTGGATAGAGGAAAAAAAAAAGAAAAGGGAACAAAAGAGAGTTACAAAATAGAAAGAAAAGCAACGAACTGAAAGAAAGGAGAGCATCCACTGACTAACAGCGGCAGTCAGAGGTCATCAATAATTCATGAGTGTCTTCCGTACGCTGGAACAATCAGTCTTTTCTGTCACAAGACACTGGGCCTGCAAGCTGTACACACAGCGACACACACGTCTTCAAACAACTGAACTCAGAGTCTTGAGGGAAAATAGATTCGAGACATAATGTGTTCGGGAGCTCAAAAGTTCGAATGGAAAGATGCAACTTAGTTGGTAAAAGGAACAACGTGTAGCATTTAGGGGGATCTGTGGGCAGAAACTGAGTATATAAATAATAAGTATGTTTTGTTGGTGTTGTGTATAATCACCTGAAAATAAGTATGGTTGGGTTTTTGTTACTCTAGAATGATGAGAATAGATTATTAGATGCTCTCTTAAACGATTGGGACTCTATGCAGGAAAAAAAAAGTGAATCAGGAAGGACATTTTTATGCCAACAATTTGCACCCCTACTTATTGAGAATCACAGCTTTTTGCGCTGTGTTGCACACTTTGGAACCGAGATACATCGTTCATCTTGGAGGTTTTTACAAACATTGCGATGACTCTAAAGTCATGGAGTCACAGAGGAAAGCGGGTCGTAGGATGGTAGAAACAGAATCTCGTGTCACCGTCAACGTGCACTTTATCACCGTGTGTATAGTTTAAACACGCGTCGAAGAGAAGACGTTATTTTTGTACGAGAGCTGAATGCTCTTTGCCTATAACGGCAGGATTTGTTTGAAGAGAAGTCTATATTATATATGTGTGAATAAGGCAGCTTAATATGACAAACTACTCAGAATATGCTGAATCAGAAGTGTTTATTTGCCAAGTAAGTTGAATTATGTGTTTTTACAACGAGGATGCTGCTACGAGCCCAATTGTATTTATTTTCCTGTTGATTCCCTTTGCAATGCTGTGAAATGTAACCCTGCAGTTGACACATCTCGTCAATGTGTTAGTAATGTTGAATTAATAAAAGATAATGGAAGAAAATTCATTTTTTTTATTATGAATCATTACAAAAATGCAGTGTTTTAAAAAGAGTATATAGAATCGTGAGGTGCCCTGAGATTTCCCACCCCTCGTAATCATTCTAAATGATTTAGCAAAACACAATGTAAATGACATGTGTAGATGATGTGTGTAGAACATTGCTTCCCTGACCAGCAGATGCATTTGATAGCAGCTGAGCATTTAAAAGCATGCTAAAATAATTGCTTTCGCACCACAAACAAACCCCACCAGGGTCAAATTGACAGCGGACCGCAGTCCACCCTTCAAAGCCGTCTGGGTAAACGCCCTTTACTTCAAATGGAGCCGCTGTCCGGATCAACAACTTTGACTACCTAACTGCATTAAAGAAACACTCCCATGAGGAAGAAATTAGCCAACATATATCCGGATTAATTGGCTTGATTGAGACCGGCCCCCTTCCCCTGCAGGCAGGAGTGAAGCGGAGTGACAGGTACAGGGCATGACTGGTGTTGACGGATAATTACTGTTAGCCAGCAGAGCGCTGAGACACGTCCATAAAATGCGAGCACGAGAGAGTGACGGCTCATCTGAAAGAGCATTTTACAGTTAAAAAGGACACTAAAAACGTGTCACTGGAAACATTTGAGGCGAGAAGCGACCAACGCAGGGGACAGAATGTCTGATTCATATTTGATCAGCGCTGCCTAGCTTGACAGTTTGCTTGGAGTTGAAGGGCTTCCCTAGCACTGATTGAAAGCTTCGATAAGAGACTTCCCATCTCTGATTTGTGTTTTTTTTCTTTGGGGGCGGAGGAATCTTGTAAATGCCATTAGGAGCATGAAGAAGAGGCTGAGGAACTTTTGGTTTGTTTTCTCCAGAGAATAACAACTGTTGCTTTTAACAGAAGATTAAACATGTGTTTGCTTGATTGGTTCTGTTGGTCATGACAGTCAATCCCATGGTGTGTCTAGATTGGTGGTCAGGGGGCAGCTTTGGTTATATTAGGTGATTCCCACCAGATATGCATATATATGCATAGATAGATAGATGGATAGATAGACTTTTTTGCTATGATGTACTTTTTTCATCACACACTACACACCCTCTTGCTGACCCTTAAAAATGGCCGCTCTCTGTCTGCAGGTTTCTGCAGGAATGTGCACAACAACAAGCCAATTATCCGTATGCAAATCAAGCAGGAATAAAGTACCCGTCTGAACACATAACGACAACGTTATTTTTCTTTGTAATTATTGCATTTCTAATAATCCGAACAATGACATGTGAGAAGGGGTTCACCCCCGGAGTGTTGCTGCTGTCCCCATTCCTCAGAGACACAGGGGTCCAGAGCAACGGGGTCGCGACACAGAGCTGTTGATGGGAAAAGGAAAGGAAACTAAGCGGAGCTACTGAAGAGGCGTTCCGACCAATCAGAGCTCGGAAAACACTGTTTTTTTCTTTTTTGGGGTTATGTAGCAAAACATAATAATAGGTTCATATTGGTAGAAATACATTTTGATCAAATACTTTGCTCTCAGCAAAGTAAAACCACTGAGTGAGAATTGTGTGTCAGCAAAAAAATCTCAATTACCAAAATCATAGGCATGTGAGTTTTCTTCTCTTCTCTTTTTTTTTTTTTTTTTTTAGACATCATGCGAAGCAATGTGTTTTGTGGCTGGAACCATTAAGCCAGTTTTATTTAGTTTTGTTGGGGAACCAACAGCAGTCAATCCAACGCTTAAATTATGATTCATGATTCCACTGTTCAAAGCAAACAGAGGAGTTCCCGTGAGAAACGTAGGTAACACAAAGAGAGGAAAACACAAAAGAAGGGAGAAAAAAAAAGGAGTAAAGAAAAAGGACAGGACAGAAGCACTTACGTGAGCCTTGAGCTATAAATTCACCCCATGAGTCGAGATGATTTTACCTTCCATTGGTTTGGATGGAAGAGATATTTGACAACCTGCATCCTGAGGCGAGTTCCCGTTTTGCATTTTACATTTTCCTGACCACTTCCCCGCAGTGCAAATGAATGCTTCGGTGTGTATAATGCCCAGTTACTGAACAACAAATCGGAAAGGAGATTTGTCAGCACAGTATGAAGACGGCAGAAACAAACGAGACACCTTACATCGCATCAGTGGTATTTTCTTTGTCCCCCTTAATAAACTTCCACTACTTTCATATATATTTTTCACGTAAAAGATATTTTAAAATGTAGTTCACGGATTAGTGTTAATACTTTACAGTGGCCTAGTTATGTTTACATGCTTGTTTCCTTAATGTACTGTATTCGGTCCGACTCCAGAGTAGCATGGTCCTCTGTCTGTAGTAGAACAACTGAGGACTCTGTTAAAACACCAGATGTAATGGAGGGGGAAAAAGAGAACGCAGGAAAGAGGAAGAGAACAAAAAAGTGAAAGGAAGTGACGGATGAAAAAGGGATGGGGGGCGTCAGGGGAGACAGAGGTCCTGAATAATTGAGCAAGACTTTCTCTGAGAACTCAATCTCCTTATCAACTCCCCTTCAAGACCATGACACCAAAAGTGTCTCTCTAATTGCTGAACTTTGCTTTTCTCTGCAGATCTTGCTGACAAAGTCCTTTGTGGAAAACTAAGCTGGCGACACCGAGCCTACTCAGGTGACAGGGAGACGGATGACACACACACACACACACACACGCACACGCACACGCACACACACACACACACACACACACACACACACACACACACACACACACACACAGAGGCTGGAACAGCTTGAAACCATTGAATGAATTCACCACTTCCTAAAACATCCAGATATCATAACATCTTAGTTGGCAAACAAATGGATGCAGTGACTTCCATCAACTGTCTTGTAACAAATGTAAGAGACAAAATAAGACGCACCAGATGAAATGACTAATGACACAATTTAGTTACCAGGTCTCTGAAACCACGTCGGACAATTGCACAACGGTCACGAAAAGTGATTCCTCCATGTCAATTTCTGTTTGTTATGCGCACACGGTCTTTTCAAAATGAACGTCCTCCGCCACAGGAAACAACTTAAGTTAGGTTCAGGCGGCGAAACGGAGGAAACGGTGGTGGCTCGGGTCCAAATAACTACAGAAGTGGCGTTAGAGAAGCTACGGGACAAATAAATCACAGTTGAAATGACTTCAACTGTGACCTCCCGACTCACGTCTTTATACTTCCTTGTTTTGTGATTAAGTGGAATAAATAAAAAATTAATTTTGTGGGATACACAAACAGTGCATTACTTTTATTGCTGGATTGGCCTGAATAAGCCTGAATTGGTAAACGGTCTCTGGTACACCACTCAAAGTGCTCCTGCGGGAGCAATTTGGCGGTAAGTGTCTTGCCCAAGGACACGTCGACATGGACTGGAGGAGCCGGGGGTCCAACCGCTGATCTTCTGATTGAAGGAGAACCCGCTCCTCCCCCATATGGTCAAAAGAGTGTTTGAAAATAACGTTTAACTCCATTTCCAGGCCCTGTCTTTGTCCCTCTCTTTCCACAAAAACACAAAGCCGTGTTTCTCTCAGTCTCTCGTGTGGCTTGCGTCTCCCTTGAAACGAGGCGGTGACATTTGGCTCAAGGAAGGACAGAAAGTGTGTGTGTGTGTGTGTGTGTGTGTGTGTGTCGAACAGCGAGAGCAGGTGAGAGGGACCCTCCAGAGGCTCGTGGTAACCCCACACCAGTGTGCTGGGTTCGTCCAATATTCCACAGGTGGCCCATTTTGCTTAGAACACTGCTGAGCAAGCCGATCGCACGACTTTGCGGCGGAGAAGACTGGAGCGCCCGTTTCAAAAAGGGGAACACTCACAAGACCCGCATGGACGAACGAAGATGTGCAGTCTCCCGCCCCATCACAACATGCTCCCCCAGAACCAAAACCAAACGCTGCCTATTGTGTGAAATGAGAATGTGGCTGCATGTCCTTCCTGGTGGTTTAGAGCGCTTTAACATTCAACCCGTTCGGTTTGGTGTAAAAATAATGAAATTATAAAAGAACTCAGGTCGGAGTACTAATAAATCCAACGGCTGGTTGTGAAATCTGTTCAGGAAGCGATCTTATAATCGATCCACGTGAAGCCATCTGTGCAAATCAACGCGTGTGTGTCGGTGCGGGTATCTCCCCTCATTAATAGGTCGAAAGCTGTTAAACTGCTGTGCTCCGTGTACTTTGTCAGGTCATTAAGTCCAGACAGTGACTCCCCGGCGTTCGCACCAGTCCTGTCTCTGCCTGTTATCAGTCATTATGCATGACAGTCGATTCCGCCCCTCATAACACACACACAGCAATTTTAAGGTGTTTTTTTCCTTGACCTGTTTGCATCCTGTTGATTAAATCTTGAACTTTACACCAGCAAATTTGATCAGCGCTTGCCTTTTACTTCGGATATTTGGGTCCGATTTAAAAACTGTTTGATTCTAAAACAACATTAAATTCAGCGTCTACCAATATGATGAGCAACCAACCACACTGTTGCATCCCATCAACAGAGCAGATGTGACATAATTAAAGCAGATCAAGAAAACAAGAGGGTGATTTTTCTCTTACCAGGAGACACTGCCAGGTGAAAATGATGCAGCTTGTCCTCATCTGGGAAACTGGCTTTGCATGTACCTGGACAAGAGCAAATGGGGGGTTATTAGTTATTAGAGTCAAAGATAATAGCCGGAAGCAGCTGTGTGAAGAACTACAATTAGTTTTGATTGCTTGCCTTTGTGTTAAATAGCGGCATTAACATATTAACATTTGGATATATTGTATTCAACCACAGTATGTTCACACTGTTCCTCACAGACTGCAGGATTTATGCCTTGAGACTCGCTGTGGCCCCACATTCCCCCCTGGTGTTCAAGGACGTGTACTGCGCCCACAATGGGAGCGCTTCTTTTCTTTCTTTTTTTAAACCATGTTCACGTGTAAAACGTTTTTCAATCAAACTTTACATCACATCAGCTCCTTTGACTGAATAAACTTTCCTGTTTTAATCCGAGCAAAATACTGTGTGTAATATTAAACACATTGTTTGAGGTGACGACTGCAATGAGTGTACAGGGCACACTGACTGAAGGGAATCTGCTTTTCAGTTGGGCAGAGCAGACGATCTACAACATCTTGTACATCTACATGTACAAAATGGCACTCTGAAAAACCACTGAAGATCATTTTATCACATCTGAGAGATTTTTGGTCTTTTGTTTCATCATTTATGCCAACGTGCCCCAGCAACCTCCAGACGTATCAAACAACATTATGCAAAGGAACTTTAAAGCATGAATTGACAATCAAAGTATAAACATTGAGTAATGTTGGAGGGATGATAGTATAACAGAGTATCAATGTTTCTTTTTATATATAGATTTATATAT
Organism: Myoxocephalus aenaeus; assembly: GCA_038501785.1. Taxonomy (NCBI): domain Eukaryota; kingdom Metazoa; phylum Chordata; class Actinopteri; order Perciformes; family Cottidae; genus Myoxocephalus; species Myoxocephalus aenaeus. The sequence goes on along the minus strand of JBAMJR010000154.1, from coordinate 7,775,617 downwards.
TCCTGCTACATAGGCTTAACATTAGGGCTGCAACTAACAATTATTTTAATAATCGATTAATCGGTTGATTATTTTTTCGATTAATCGGATAGAAAAAACTAAAAGGCATTTTAAATGGACTAACACTAAAAACATACACCTGTATGCTTTACATCTGCCAAATGTGAGCCCTTTTTACTGTAATTGATCTCCTTGGAGCAGAGGCTGCTTTTACATACCCTGCTTTATCAATATGTATGAAACACTGGGACAGGGGGAAGCTGTACTGCTCCTCTCACGCCTGTTTTGACGTCCACCTTCCTTAAACTCTTTCATTCACATCTGATCAATATCTGGGCCTTTTATGACCACGAATTGATTCATTCTACTTTGAGTAAAACAATAATAATAAAAAAACCTGCAGCCAGATCTGCCGGTGTGCCGGTTTAACGTTAACGAGTGACAGCGTGAACTGAACCAGACCGGAGGGTTACGGCACGTTTCATCACTTTACGTTTTTTTACAAGAAAGACTGAACTGTAACGGAACATAAAGTAACTTTAACGACAATACACAACCCAAACACGTTAGCTAACGTGATAGCAAGCCGACTAGCTTCCATTAAAAACAAGTTGGAGGGAAATGAGACGCTGGAGACATCTTAACTCTGATTGGTCAAAGACTGGACACGTCACATCAAAGATCTTCTATTGCTAAGCGTTTCTCCGCGTCTCACTCCAATCTCAGAAACGCTGGCGGCCAGTTGCTCTGCTCCGCTCTTTTTTTTCTTCTCCGCGACTTATTGCCCGGCGTAATAATCGCGCGACACAACGAATCGATGATGAAATTCGTTGCCAACACTTTTGAGAATCGATTTTATCGATTCATTGTTGCAGCCCTACTCAACATGCTTAACCCTCCCATTGTCTTGGTGTCAAAATGACCCATCAACACACATACATACACACACGTACACGGGTCATTTTGACCCCAAGACAACGGGAGGGTTAAAACTCCAAACTCATTCAGATCAAGGTGTCGTCATTGTCCTCTTTGTCGTGGAAAAGGATCGACTATCTGTGCATGACTCGTACGACAGGTCTGTAACACTCGTATATTTTGATTCACACATAAGTCAGAGTCTACATATGGAGTTAACGGAAGAAAAACTAAATTAGGGCAGTGCCTAAAATGTTCTCAAAATCACTCCAACAAAAGCTTCTCTCCTCCTATCTCCTGAGTTCATGTCTGTCAGTGTCATACGGTCAAGTCCAGATCTACGGCACAAAGCTCAAGCGTCGACGCTTCGGGGAAAATCTATATTTTCCACATGACCATATTTCACCGCTGTTGTTGCCAAAGGGAGCAGCGTGGCTTCTTTAGCCGCGCACATCCTCCCTCAAAAATTGTTTACGGGCTTTGGAATCGTTTTTCACCCGTACTGTGTAGATGAACACAGTTGTAATATCCCGCGTCTCATCGAGAAGATGTACGACTCAAAATATTTTCCCAGTGAACCCGTCAGCTCTCTCACTTCTATTATTCAATAAGCCTGAAACAATACATCAAGCCACATTAATCCTCATTAATACTTCGATGTTTTAACATAAAGAATGGTTTTCTTTCCTGAGTTGAGAAAAATAAAAGGACCAGGAGGACAATATTTACAATACTACATTATGTAAATTATTTATGTATATTTCTGTCACTTTAAGTCGTTCAGCTGTCGCTCTTTCAGATGTGTTGACTGTGGGCAGAAGATGTGGGGTCGCTGAACAAACACTCATGTAAACACGGGGAGGAAGTCAGAGAGAGGCTGACTAAACGGAGGCCGGTGTGTATGGAGGTGGAAAGAATACTCACTAGGGAGATTGGCTTCAAGTTCTGCAACTTCTATTGAGAGAAGAAGAAAAAGAATCATGAATAAGAGAGGAGAGAAGAGACACAGACACACACAAACGCAAAGATGTGAGATCCTCACACAACGACAGCCGACACTGTCACACTCCTATTTTTTCAGTCAGGAAAGCATTATGTCTAACATGGAAGTTGTAAATGCATGACAACACATTGCAGCGGAGGAAAAACAGCCATCGACTGGTGACAGAAGGGAGGAGGTAAAAAAGAAAAGAAAAAGAAGAGAGATGAAGGAAATGAGGAGTGAAGAGAGGAGGGTTGTTCAGCTGGTGTAGCCTCTGGGTCAAGTCCGGTTGCATTTTTTTCTTCTTCTTCTTTTTCTTTTCTTAAACGCTCTCAGGTTCTCTTGTTCTGTTTTCACGTCTGACGCTCCTTTCGCTGCTTTTATGCATCTGATGGTTTAACACTTCAACACTTAAAAAAAAGACGGGAGGGGTAGACATTAACACTAAGGTAAAACCCTCCCTTCTGGCTGAAGGTGTCCTCACAGTGATATCGACTGCTTCAGTGTTTGCCTGTAAACTCACAGTGCTAGATGGTTTACTCGACAAGTCCTGCATTTAGTTATATGACATGGCCACTGACGTTCTTTGAAGAGTAATGATCAGCACCAGGGATGGACCAATACCGACGATGCACATCGGACCGACACTGACTCAAATAGCTGGATGGGGTATCAGTGACAAAAGGGGCTGATCTATTCAGTTCAATTCCATGTAATGAATGCATTACTATATAACTGTAGTATACTATAGGGATGTACGATACAGAATTGTAATTCCTGTTTTAAGTTTTGACCAATTTGCTGCTACATTTGACATGTAAATTCCTGCAAATTTTTCACCATGTTGCCGGTGTATGATTTATTATTTTAACAATAAATAACAATTCAATAAATGTATACGCATCTATTTATTTGCTATATTTTCTTTTACAAAGTTAAGCTAAATGAGAAAGAAAAGCAAGTCATTCAGACGTCGTTCTGGAGGGCGCAGCATTGGACAAAAAACACTGTTGAATCTACTCTTCTCCAAACTATAGCCTTCATTTCACTAGTCATAGTGGTTGGGTATAATAATGCCTTTAAGTATGTGTATGGACTAAAGCGAAGACAGGCGAGAACCCAGAAAGGTGAACACATGATGGGAAATGGTGGCAGATAAACGTGATGAAAAAAAAAGGACAAGGACAAGCGCTTGAAATTTAAAGGAGAGAAGAGGCAGGTGCCTGGAAGCTGCATCTCAAAGCAGCGAGAGAGGTAACTATAAATAAAACCCAAGGAGCAGGAAGCAGAAACATGTTCAGAGAGAGAAAGAAGGGGAATCAAGAGAGGCAGGTTTATAACAGAAAAAAAAAAAAAAAACAGAAGGACAAAGCAAAAACACCCATGGAGGAAAAGGAGCATGCATATATATTTCTGTACTGAAAGAAACAGTCAAGAAACAACTTTTTGGGGGGCCTTTTGATGAAGCAATGGACCAAGTGGACCCGGGTACCTTTGGTAAGGAGGCGGTCCCTGATGGAGATCCGGTGGGTGGAGTCGGAGGCTCCGGAGGCGCGGCCCGTCTTTCCCCCGTCGTCCCTCTTCAGCTTACTGGCCAACGTAAGCATGGCTGGGCTGCTGTGGTCCGCCTCGGTCTGCTTGGCGCCGCACTGTGCTCCGCCGCCCCCCCCCCCGCTGCTCAAAAAAGGCCTGTCAATCACACAGGCCGTTAAGAACCAACGAGTTAATATGAAATAGAGGTGGAAAAAGAACAAACGAGTTCATATAAAATAGAGATGGAAAAAGAACAAACGAGTTCATATAGAATGAAAGGTGGGAAAAAGTGTTTATAATATTTAAATAAAAAATTCACACTGGGTTTCCACTCGCAGACCAAAAGACGTGCACGCGAGGTGAACTGGCATCTTTAAAATTGCTCGCTGGTCGGGCACTCTGCAGCTAGCCCAATGAGTTGGAATAGGCTCCACCCCCACAACACTGCACAAAACCAGTGGACATATACAGTATATAATGAAAGGCTGGATGGGTAAAAAAAAAAAAAAACAATACAGAGAAGGGCCTTTCAACGTACATTATATCCAAGGCCGAAGCTCAGTTCTGCTCAGAAAAGATAGGCCTTGAGATCTTTTGACACCATGAGGTAGAGGTTGATGATGTTTATACTTCCTACAGCAATAAACTAACATCTTGTTCCATGAAAATGCATGAAACTGATGGAATTAATAACAAAACCTCCCGAGCTGTTCGAAACACAAAAATACCTACTCACTGCGAGAAATTAAATGTATGCAGTATGAATAAAGGAGCTGGCCATCTGCTCATCTGCTATCTGAACTCAGAAGTTCATAACAACATGATTAAAACAAATTAACTTGTTTATGGCATACTGTTCAATTGTTTACAAAAAAAAGAAGATTGTACCAGACAGAAGGGAGCCTACAGAGACAAGCATCGCAAATCAGCTGATGGTCTGAGTGCCGTTTTGGTTTGTTGAACGAGATTCAAAACTGGAAGAGATAAGAGACAGGAAGCCAAAAGACTACTTCAACCTCACGCTTCTGCCAACTTTGGCAGGAAGCCGGTATCTACGGCACGACGGCGTTAAACTAGAGATTAAAGTGTTCACTCTCTGTAAACACGTCTTCCTGTAACTGTTAACGCATTGCAGCCCCAGAGTGGGCCTCTGCCTTTTCTGTCTTTACTTGTTTCCTGGTTGCGTTTTTATTCTTCTGCATATGCACTTGTAAAATGAACAATATCCATAACGGATTAACACATTTTAAATCGGGGGAATGTCAGTTTAATCCCGGCAAATATGACGTTTCAAAAATATTCATAGATGAATTATCAAATTACCTACAAATGTAATTACTCAATGTCATGTTTCAAACTAGGAAGTAATGCGTTGCATGAGTTAGGAAACCTGGCTTTAAGCCCACTAGTTTTAACCGCTGAAGCAAGTAAGTACAACTCTGCAGGTGGTGCAGGGGACTTTTAACCTCTCTAGTCCAGTCTGTGTGAGCTCATTTGGGCAGCAACAGCAGCAGAGGGCGAGGCTATCCGGTATCAGTGCGACCCATAAAATAAAATGCCTGTCACTGAGTCCACCTGCCTCAGCTGTCAGTCACTGCACTGGACTACCTGGATAACATAAGATAATCCTTTATTAGTCCCACAGTGGGGACATTTACATGATTCCAGTGGCAGAGGGTAACGTGTAAACAAGAGACAACAACAAGTAAAACAAAGTAGGTGGAGGGGATGCAGCGTTATGCAGAGAACAGTTGTCAGAGAAGAAAAACACTTTGCACATACAGGTTAACACAACTAGCCAGCAGATAAACACACACCTGCACTGCTAAAATAAATATATCCTCTTATAGAATATGGAGTATTTTGTTTTTAAGGGTATAGCCTGTCTTTAATGTTAGGAACTAACGCTAAATGAGTCCAGCTAACTTGGTATGACACTAACACAAGGAAGTGCGTGTCCCTCGAGACAACAACCTTTTGGACTGGAGTCAATAGTAACGCTAATGTGACGTGAGTACTTTCAGAAGTTACGTTACTGGCTCGTCGCTGTACTTTTAGCTTGTTAACCGGCGTTGACGACGAGCCGCTAACGCCGCTAAATCACAGCTAGCTAGACGCAACGTCGGTGCTTAAAATCAGCCCCGGCTCGCGCTCGTTCCTCGCGCACGTCGCCGAGGGCCCGAATAAATGTCACTCGTTTTAAATAGTGGAGGCGCACGCGAGTTATTAACGGAGGAGCTCTGCTAGCCAGTGTTAGCTTGTGTGTTGCCTTTTTTTAATTTTTTTTTACCTGCTTTCTCAGAGCTCGCGCTCTTTGCTACACCATAATCAGCCGCCCTCCTCTGTGCTGTCTGCGTACCCCAGCCGGAGGTTATGGGAGGCGCGTCCGACTGTAAATAACTTCAAAAGTGATTATTTCGGGGGCTCGGAGTGGATATAAACTGATTGGAGAGTCAGCTGTCAGAACTTCGCTCCGGTGTCATGGGCAACGGAAGCGCAGTGCGTGCGTGTGTTATTGTTGTCCGTGTAGACACGGCGGCAAATGAACAGTTCCGCGGAGCGGAGGAAGAGTTGCACTCGGTTCCTGTGGGTTATGCCATGAACATGAACACGCAGTCGCCGAGTGCATATGTTTCACTGTCCCAATATAATTATTTATAGAAACCCCTGTTCAGTAGCACATAGCCCAGAATAGATAAATCCCCTTCCCTTCCCATCTTTTTTTTCATAAAGCCAGGTGTTTGTTTTTATTTTTAACCAAAGTTCAAAATTAGCTCTCTGTAATTAAAAGAGTTGAGAGAAAACATTTGCGGAATAAGGAGCAGTATTTGTATTATAACTGTCCTATCATTTGTGAGTGTCTGCCCAATGGCAATGGTTCCAGATGATGAATCTGGCAAGCAACTTTTTTTTATACTTTATATGCATTTTGTTTTCTATTGGATATTCTTTATTTATTTATGCATGTGCTTTTGCTATGTCAATTACCCCCAAATTGCTCTGGTGGATGAAATATTCTAAAATTCCCAATAATACAGCCCGTTTCAAAAACATACAGACACACATACAGTACACACACACGCCTTGAAGAGAGCACCATTTGCAAAATGGAAAGCTGAGACTCATTGTTTGACAGAACAGCTCATTCGCTTTGGAGCAAACCCAGTTCACCCTAAAGTATTTGGACAAAGCTGTGATTCACTCAGTTGTTACGGACCCAGGGGCATAAGGGCTGTCACTGTAAACAAGAACATGCTCTTGACTGACCTGCCTGGTTGGATATAGCTTTTTAAAGAGAGGGGTCTATTAATCTTGGAGCAGATGATTATATTGTATTTCATCTAAATCTGTTTAGACAGGTGTTGGCCATCAGGCTTTCAGCGATGCTCATACCAAAGTAGGACCAAACTTACCCCTCATCGCATGGTGTGCTTTTGTTATTCAATGGTGCAGACTGAGGACAAAGCATCTGTATTTATTCATGGGGATGATATTACTACGTTGTACAGTTGTAATAAAATGGGAGAAAACTGCCAAAGAACACTTTTATCAGCTGAGTACTGAAAACAATGTATTTAGATTGACATCCATACAATGAACATATTATTTTAAACGCTGTCAGTCACTGCTCTGAAGTTCACGAACTCCGATCAAACTGTCAAAGTAGGCCGCACTGATCAAAAATGAAAAACATGTTGTCACAGCATTGGCTATTTATCACTTCAAAAGGTTTCAGAAACACGTTTTAGTGCACAGTTTAGCTGTAAAATGAGAAAGTTCGCTCTGGTCGGTGGGAGGGGCTTTGTTCTGGCTTTCCAACATGGTGACCGGGTCAAAGTTTTATTAAAGTTACCCACTATAGTTGTAAGCGAGGAGAGGTAAAGCCTTGTCAGGAGGAGGAAGAGATAAACAAAAAAAGGTCAGGGTTGGGATCAGGAATTCTTGAGAAGGAGGACTCTCTTCTGAAGAGTAACTCTCCACCCTCCCCCAGATGACCCATTGAAGAGACAACTCAGTCCCGAAGATGAAGGCATTCACTTTGAAATGTAATATTTCTGTCACTTCGAAGTCTTCGAGCCGGAAAGAGGGGGAAAAGAAAGTTTGCCGTGGTTCTCTAACCAAAGGGTGTAATTAAGTGATGCAGACGCCCCCTAAGGGAATGTCAGACTCCTGTTTATCTTTTAGGACAGTTTGGGAAAAATGTTAAATGAGCTTCAGACTTCTTCTTTTTTCAACTTTATCTTTACTGTTTTTTATAACCGAACGGCCCTCAGGTGGAGTAATGCAACTGTGTCGTACAGGAACGTAATCTCATAACTGCCAGATCAGCCCGCCCCTCCCTCCCTTCATCCCGCCACCGCGTAGCCCCTTAGCCCACACACATCCAACCCACACCTTCAGGTCCTATACCGCTAATTTATCTTTCAACTTTGATGTCTGCAGAACAACAGTGACCTGGAAAATATTCAGCTCAACTAAAAATAAACATGTGCTGGTTGCATGCCAGAAACAAAAATATTAGGATTCGCCTCTTGCTGTCATGTTGCGAACAATCCAGGGTTTGGGTCGTCTCGAGGGCAATAGACTGGTCTCACATCACGTCCAAGACTGGGATTAGTTTATTTCAGTCCTGTTTCAGTTGATATTGCACTGAACAGCTCATGCAATATTTACTATACAATGCTAAACAATCTGAGATTGATGGCTTTGGGCAGACTTTTAGACCCTGCTTGTTTTCTAAAGGGAATCTGGTGCTCGGAAACACTACAATCTTCCACCACAGGGGCCACCAAATTCAACCCAAAATTAAAGTTCCTTTTAGTGGCTTTAAACCTCAGGGGATCATCAATGTCAGTAGGATTCATCCTCAGGGCACCATGAATCTTTATGCAAACTTTCATGACAATCCACCCAATGGTTGTTGAGGTATTTGAGTCTGGACCAAAGGATTCTGTGACCTAGCTCAATTGCAAATTTTTTCTTCTGACTTTCACAAAGAATTCAGCCTTTCACGTACCACGCTCCTATTTTCTTAAATAATCAGTGTTAAAGCCGACCACCAGCTTCTTTGCATGTACACTGAAGTGACATCTGGCCGTCATTTAGATCCGACTGTGACTGTGACTGCAGTGGCAGTAGGCCCAGTGGCTCTGATCTTAATCATGTAAAAACAAAGTGTTACACTGGGGGGCTTTGCTCTCCCTGCTGGACTACATGACCCAGATGTGAGTGTAGTGTCTACTCAGTTTAAGGGGGGGAAACAAAAACTCTGCAAAAACATGACTAATGCACATGTCATAATAATACAAATCCTATTTCATGCTGCGTGTTTGCTTTACTTCTGCTGCACTGTTGCATTCAGCTGTTAAGAAAATCAGGAAACTCCATTTGAAATAAATCGAAGAAAGTAAATTACTGATGTGCAAAAGCGCAAGATCTGAAACGATGTCGGAGCAAACACTGGCATGTCGCTCTTCTCTACGTTAAGTTAAGCATTGAACCTTTTACTAAACATTCAAATCAAATTTGAGGAGAAATTTACTGCAGCAGTCTGAGAAGGGTGAGTCTCTAATTCAGTCTAATTCTCTGTTTCAGGTTAACATCTACCAAGCGCCAATTTGTCATGTCAGAAAAACACCCATACAGCCACGACCAAACACATTGCCGGACAGCCGTCCTACAGTAGCAGCCGTTTTCCCCTCGGGGTTCCATTAGACGTAAATTGCCCAGTAGACACTCATAAATAGAGTGTGTAACTTAATAGCAAAAGGGCACTGACACATACAAAAAGTTGGTGGCAATTCATTGTGGTGCTGTCCTCCGACATGTGGACATCTGATGTAATGTGTGTTGTATGCAATTGCACAAAGAGTCACAGGCCCCAAAAAGCTTATATCACCACATGACTCATCAGTTAGTGGACAAGTGGTTTAAATAGCCAACGTCGTTCCACAGTAGTGAAGTATCGGGCTTTCAGTTTCAGCACTGATCCAGAGAGATGGGAACATCTGCACGTATTTGCGACGCGTTCTCGTTCCCCCTCGTCAACAAGTTGGCGCTTTGTCGAGACAACTTGGCGTCGCTTTATGACGTGCGACATAGCCACGCACTCAAACACTCGCCTATGTTTGGGAGGCAAAACCACTTCGTTGGGTTTAGCAAAAACATCATGGTTGGGCTTGAAATAAGTAAGTAATCTAAGCAACGTGTAAACAATGTGACATAAACAGGGGAAAATGCATCGCAAACACTGAAACACGCACATCAGCCACAAACACAGTTTAAATGTCCTGTGTCTTCTGCATTTTTGTCTGGACTTTAAATTTCGTCATCACGCAAATACTTTTACATCGTAGTTACCTGAAAACCCGGTGCGTCTCATACAGAAGCCAAAGGGGGCCTTGTGTGTCGGTATGAGACACCGTGGGGTGATTTGAATATGGGCAGACGAGGAAAGGATGTTTCTCGTGGCTAATACAAATTAGTTGTAACTCATATTTGTATATTCAAACATGAGGGCTGAAAAGTAGTTTGGTTTAATAGTCCTTTCTGGTGGACTTTAGGTTGTGAGTGCCTCCTGAATTATCCCTTTTATAACATTGCATGGAGATGAAATACTCTAGTTAACCTTATTAGAATGATGGCCAATGGTGTGTGTTGTGTGTATAAAAGCGAGGTATGTGGCAGACACTGATGCTCTGTATCGTAGAAGGCAGGATCATACCATAAAAAGACATATCAAAAACAGATCACTAAAAACATTTCACTTAAAGCTAAGCGTGTGGTGAGAAGAGATCTGATGTCAGGGGGTGGAGAGGTTGTCCATCAATAATAGCACAATGTTCGTAAAGAGATCTGAAAGGTACTTTGTGCTCGTACAGCTGCAACAACAGATAGAGAAGAAGAAGGCTTGGATTCACTGGATGGTGCCATGTTTTTTTCTCAGGGCTGTTGCATGTAGAGTGGTGCTGGGAGACGTAATAAAACCAGGAAATGAGTAAGCATTGTTGCACTTCGGCTTCCCTCGTCTCAAAGTCAATGTTTTTTTTTATTCGTTTTTTTTTTTTAAAGTTGGATGCATGAAATAAGGTCTGTGGTTAACAACTTAAGATATTTATGTTTTATTCTATGATATACAATACTTCAGTTAATACTCCGTGAATTCTGAAACTTCTAAGGTGTCTTAAACAAGATTGCTAACAAGCGTCTGTCGTTTGCATAAACTTGAGTTTGCCGCAGAGCTTATTCTCTCCAATAACTCCATTGGCTTTTTGTCGAGGGAACCAGTGTATATCCTCCCTTTCCCTTTGTGATGAATCGAGAATCAAACACAGTGATTGACAGTGATTCACCTCACATATACCCACTCTTACAGTAGGGCTGTGTGGTATGGCTGCAAAGGCTTCACAGCAGACGGATGCCAAAGTCGGATACGGATAGCTCAGGGCAAGAAGATAAAAACTGAAGACTTGCCCACTCACAAAACCTGCACCGCTCAGTCATGCCACGGGCCTCAAGTCTTGCCGGCGGCTATAGCACCACTGAAGGCTGAACACTCCTGCACTGCGCTACGCTTTCTGTTCGTAACGAACGTCTCCAGCACAGACTGAGAGTCAAACACCTAAAGAGGCCAGCCCTCACAAGTCAGGGCAGCTGGGATTGTTTGTGCTTGTGGGAATGGGGAGTAAAGGAAAAACACAAGTGCAGGATTCTGTCAGAGCAGATCTTCCTGTGGTGGAGAAAAGGTTGCTGAGAGCGTTTCCACAGAGATGTGAGAACAGAGGGGGAAGCAATTGCAACGGCCGTGACAGGCATCGCAAACACGAACGAAGCCAAAGTTTGTGAGACTTGTAAGGAAGCATGAGTCAGCCAGTGGGACTTTCCTTTTTAATACAGAGACACTGAAGGTCAGTGAACGTGTTCTTGGAGGTTTTTCACTCTCTGGCGTCTTCCAGCGAACATGAAAGGGAAGTTAGTGGTAGTGGTCCCCTGCTAGATTACAGTTAATCCACACATGGCATTGGGCGAATGCACGGGGGGCATCAGCCAAACGGCCATGCTTTCTACATATAGTATTTACTGGAGAACAGGTACATATATAGCTGTTATATCCAGTGTGTTTACATAAAGAAAAATAATTGGTAAGTGCCCCCTCAAAATCACAGTTGAGTAGTCCAAACTGATGCAGGGCCGCCAAATTCGATATCAAATGGGTTCAACATGCACGGGCATCAGCGAAGAAGTTGTGCTAAACGAGAACAAGCAGGCAGCTGACCCTCCAGTCTTTTAGCTTGTGTGTCACTCGGTGACGGTGGTGCGTCTTTGCTCGGTTGGCCTCATGAACAATCCTTATTATTGAGTCTGATGCAGACTACTTTGATGAAGCGCAGTGATTAAAGACGGTTCACTGTCGAGAGCAGCTTCACTTGATGGGAAAACATTCAGACTGCTGGTGTGAAGGTGGCCTCGGTCAGGTGTTTCAAGATGGCAAGACTCTCAGGAACCAGCCGGAAAAAATCAAAATTCAAGGCTGACTGCTCAGGTTCAAGGAGACCATCAAGCCTGACAAGAGAGTCTGAAGATGTCTCAGAATGATGCTGATGCTGCAGAAAGGAAAGGACATTGTCTCAGCTCTGACACTAGCTCACACTATCACATATATATATATATATATATATATATATATATATATATATATATATATATATATATATATATATATATATGTATATATATATATATTAGTGCTGTCATATTAGCGCGTTATTAACGGCGTTAACGCAAACCAATTTTAACGCCGTCAATTTTATTAACGACGTTAACGCATTTTAATTTTTCAATTTTTTTTTTACGCGAGCACCACGCCGGATGTAGCTCAACCGGAAGCAAAACAATAGGCACGCCGTTTGGGCTTGGAAGCTAGGCTAACGTTACGGTTTGAAATGAATGAATGGTGAGCGCGATACGGCAAAATGAATGATATTCAGTGAACTGCGAACAGGTGCGCGTGCCAGAAGGGAGCGCGAGTGAACACATTGAACACAGCAGGAGAGAACGCAACGTTAGCCAGTTAGCTAAAGCTCCGGTGGGAAATGATTAGCTTAAGCCGTGTTCGCGTCCGGTGTGAACACGGCGTAACGCTACCGTTTTTGAGGAGGTAGATTTTGAGGAGAGGGGACTGACAAGGCAGAAGGTAAAGTGGTCCACCGTTCTATCAATAAGCAGACCTGCCAACCTGTACGCAATTTGCGTAGCGGATACGCATTTTGACGTCAAAGTACGCTGGTAAAAATTAGTCTAAAATTAATTTTAGACTAATCGACCAGCACACATTATATGCAATGCAATATAATGCATGACGAGTATTTAATGACTTATCAATATATAGGTTATATATCAAGGTTGGCAGGTCTGAATAAGGCTAAACTAGAAGTTAACACCAATACAAACATTATTTTTGCAGAATGAGTGTGTTAGGGGAGAAGGATGCAGCCATTGTTAAACAGCTGGATTGAAATGCAGCTGGAACTGGTCGTGGCTAAAACTGGAAGGCAAGGTCTCAATAAAAGGGCAATAGGTGTCCTTTCATCTAGGAGATGTATTCTCCAAAATCAACAGGCAGGTATTCGCCAGATGCATTCTCTGCATCAAATATATAAATTATGCTAACAAAGGCAGCCATGCTCTCCCTTACCACATTGTGCCTCATATACTGTAAATGTGTGACAGGCTGGCATGAAATGGCTTGCATAATACTTAGTAAGGAGGCCATAATAATTTTTGACTCATGGCTGAAGTTAAGTTTCTCCAGCTCTCCCCAGGTTGGCAAAAAAAGCATCTCAAAATGTATCAGATGGATGCTTTAAAATATGGAATATTTAAATGTTTCTTACGGGGGAGCATGCCCCCGGACCCCCCTAGAGGGGTAATATCCTTCTCACCTTTTTCACCCCTGACCCGTTTTCATGCCTGGTGCACTCTATAATTTTATTTTGTAAACCCTTGTTTACCTGAAATGTGCAGTGATTTTATTTTGTACCGCCCTGTTTGGCAGTTGTTTTTCAATAAAATAAAGCAAGCCAATCCACTTTTTCATGTTGATAAGAGCATTAAAATGCAAAAAAAAAAAATGCGATTAATTGCGATTAATCGCGAGTTAACTATGACATAAATGCGATTAATCGCGATTAAATATTTTAATCGCTTGACAGCACTAATATATATATATATATATATATAGAAGAAGATCATGCCAATCATCACTTTTGATCACATGTCTCCCTCTAGTGGTACATGGTACGACCTCTCAAATACTACTCTTCTATACTTTGTTCACAGTGGGTGAGCCATTGAAAGTGATCAATTACACACTAACCTAAAAAGATAATTTAAATTAAGTGTAGCTAATGCATGAGAAGGCCTCACTCAAAGAAGTTCTGTGTACTTGTGTAAATCACGAAATGTTCAAATAAAATGTGTGAGCATGTTTTTATTTTTTTAAAGAAATAGTTGATCATCTGTATAACTTCCCTCGGTGTAACTTTAAAGCAATGGTTTCAGAAAACTGAGATTAAATGTATTCCACTCTTGTGAAAGTAAATAGTAGTATTTCCCAAAATGTCAAACAATTTCCTTGGCATTTGTGGGCAAAACAGAGCTTTGACATAAGTAGCAAACATCTAAAAAGTTAACTCGTCCTGTATTTAGACTTTTCATGCAGAAAAAGTTGACAAAAGACTGGCGGGTAACGCAAGGTTCTTCAGGACTTCGTTGAAACGGCGAGCGCTGGCTGGAGTCAGGCTTCCTGCGGTTTGCAGGCCAGGAGGTAAAAATACTTCACAGCCACCACCACCTCCGTCTCCACAGAGCTCACCCTCATTATGGACATCAACCTGGGGAGACAGTTGAGGGGGTTAGTATCACTTCCATCTCCAATATACCAGTTTTTACAGATCCATTAAACATCCTTGTAATAATGTCACTTTCGTCATCTGTTGAAAGTATGTTTTGCTCCAGAACGTGTACATGTAAAAATGAATACAATTCATACGTTGGCACTGCTTATAATCATTTTTATAGAGCATTTTCAAGCGTGCGTGATACGCTCACACGTGAGTACTGCACTGCATGGATGCTGCCATTATGCGTTTGACCTTTGACAGATGTCTTGAGAGAGTGCCGTGGCTTTCTGCGGGTCCTCCTTCAGCAGCGCCTGATAGCTGGAGAAAGACTCCACCAGCCCCATGTAACTGGACAGAGGCATGGGCCTTTCCACCCACACACACTCGTGCCTGTTACACATACAACAACACAGACACATTTAGTTTGACATATCAAACACTCACTTACATTTTCTTTTTCTTTTCTTTTTTAGACCATCAATGGAATTGATCAAACAAAATAGCATGCTCTCACCACTCCTTGTCAGGGTAAGGGATGGATCCATGGGCCTCCCGGTAAATCTCAATAGAGCTGGGACCGAGGTGGGCACTGCGGTAAGGCTGCAAGGCTGCATACAACTGGTGAAACCAAGAGACAGCGAGTCATGGGATTGTTCACCACTGTAATGTTAATAGCATTATACACACACACACATATATGCATTAACATTCAATTTAGTACATACCTATATTTTTTTGTTAGTTTATTTTATCAACAATATTTTAATGGTGTCCGACACCAACTCATAATCCACATTGCAACTGACTGCTACTAAGATAACTGTGGCCCTCAGGAAAGATATTAATTTACTAAAAACCTCCACAAGATGTTGCTGTTGTTCAATTTTTGATTGATGGAAGACACCTCAGATGAAAAGGATGAAAAGATTATTAGATATCAACATTAAACTAGTTGATTACTTAGATTAGGACAATTGTTTAGTTTTTTTCTCAAGTTTTCTGAAAATGTAGAATGAATTTGAATAGGAAGGAAACTGGAAAGTTCGGTGGATGTAAATGCGACTGAAGTGGGGATTTGAGTCTGAGAAAAAATAGTTTTGAGGAAATGCCTTTAAAGATATGTATTGTAAGATTACATACATTTTGAAGAAACTACAGATAAATAGGGTGAAAAAACTAAAAGAGCCTTCCCTAGTAAATTATTTAAATTAAGACAATCACTTTTTTGTATTACAGGTTTTGTGAAATGTGATGTCCAAATATGCTTTTGATGCATTATCGAATGTTTATAACGCAAATAGACACCTTAATGTCTATTTTCTTTACCACTGGTCTGAAAGAAGATATGTTATAGAAGCAAAATAGCCCAAAATCTCAAAATTGACAAGTGCGTGTTTTTGCCAATACAGGCCAAAATGAGGTGAAGAAGAGTGATGACGCTGGTACCAAACCCCAGCAGAGGCAAAGGGGAGATACGATAAAGGTATAATTATGCCTTTGTCTCTGTTTTCTACTACAATAACAAAGTGTACTTATATTTCTATTAAATATATAAAAAATATGATATATATATTTTTCAGACAGTACCTTATTTTCTACAATAATACATCTCAATTGCAGGCCTTGTCCACAGAACTCATGTCACAGTAAGAAAAGAAAAAACAGATGTCAATAATGAAATAATGATGGCAGTTCAGGGTCCTGGTATTGTTCACACTGGCTCACTTTCACACTTCCATGCATTACTGGCACACTCGGGAACAGGTTATTAGCAACACCTGTGCTTTAATTACAATCTGTGAATATTCCTGCGAGCACCTCTTTGCAGACTTGGTTGAGTGTGTGTGAGCAGCAGTCAGGGTAGCTGAGCTGCATGTCAATGGTGTAGTTGAGCAGAGCCAAGCAGCCACGGGGCTTCAGGACTCTGTGGGCCTCCTGGAGAAAGCGAGGTCGGTCGAACCAGTGGAAGGCCGACATGGCCGTCACCAAGTCCACTGAGCCGTCAGCGAACGGCAGCTCCTCGGCCACACACCGTCTAAAGATAGAACAGTAGCAACAGCCGAGTCAAACTCCTGACCACCGCCGACAGCAGGGTGACATGAGGGAGGCTTTCAGGTACCAGCTCATGAATTGTAAACCCGCTTTTTTAATTCAATGTGTAAATTTCCAGTCTCACAGCTCACCAAAAAGAAAAGGAAAAAGTAGCTTCCAGACCGCCTGGATCCCAACTGCATTAAATATTCCTGGCTTTTATTTGCTTCAATCACTGATATTTTTGTGACGCGTCCACGTGGGCTTTTAGTTCCAATCAAACTAAACTCTTGTATCAAACGACATATCAATAACAAATTAATCATTGGATCTGTGGCTCTGAGACAGCTAACAAAGCTCATTTTACGGCACCCTGCATACCGACACAAGACCTTTTTTTTTTATCCTCTTTAAAACCCACCTGTCTGTCAGTGATGGGCCTATTTGGCAAACCTGAAAAGGAACAGGGGTGAAAGACTAAATAGAGAAACGTGGTGAAAATAAGCATCCCAACAACATGGCGCAGCGAGAAGAAAACATTGTTCACGTCAGTTTGATGAACAAAGTAAAACAGTGAGCAATGGCCTTCATGTGACATTATCCAAAACTTGGATTACTTTTTTTTTTTTTTATCAGTGGACCCTATGGACGAAAGCAATAATCAAGGACTTTATGACCGCTTCAAAGGTAGGGAGTCACCACATTTCTTCATCTTTCTTACAATGCTGGTAATTCTGAATGAATAATACTTGTTGCTCATGCTTTCTGGAAAACAATAATAGATAAAGAGGCGACACCCAACCAAAATGTTGCAGAGGTAACTCTGAATTAAGCAGCTAATGCTAGTGTCTGTAGTTAAAAACTTTTTTAGTAGCTGCTGTTGAGCTTGCTTACTGGCTAAAGAAGCAGAGGGCAAAAGCTGTGAAGGCAGGAAGCTTCAAGTTTGACATTATGAAGTAAAAATGGGCCTTTAACCAGTTTGAAATAAACACATTATAGAAAACATGTAATGATAAAATATAATTTATAAGAATAAGTCAAGTTTTTTTTTCTCAAACTAAGGTACATGTTCTATATTTGACACAATTTATTCTTAAAAGTATTTATTTCATAATTACTTATTTCTTGTCTTGATATTTAACCCCACAGTACCCATTACGCAAGAGGTGCCTCAGAGGAAGGCCTCTGAGCAAGGCAGACGACTTTAGCCCCATTTGCACTCGCATTACTTCCATCTTGGAAAGGGAGACGTGAGCGGAGGGATATTCAGTTCCTCACCGTGAGAAAATACCAGTGGTGGGCCGTCAGGGCCTGCTAAGCCTTCATTGCTGGCCTAAATAGAATCACAAAGTTATAGCTATTTTATAATGTAATTGTTTTTCACAAATACACTACATGTATTATAATTATTTTTCCCTGTTAGCTTATTTTATCATTGCACAGCTCTTATCCAATCCGATTTCACCTCTATGTCTCTATGGAAGAAGAGCGGCACAAGGCCTTCTAGCTGGCCTTTGTAGATTAAAGTACATGGGGACGTTGTCGTGATTGTCATAGACTTCAACCAATCAGATCTTTAGTTTGACAAGCTGGGCGTATTCTTCGACGTGCCAGGGCCTGCGAGGTGGCATGGAAATACGTCAGCATTAACATGCGCTGTGATTGGTCAGTGAGCCAGCGTGACCATTAACATGCGCTGTGATTGGTCAGTGAGCCAGCGTGACCATTAACATGCGCTGTGATTGGTCAGTGAGCCAGCGTGACCATTAACATGCGCTGTGATTGGTCAGTGAGCCAGCGTGACCATTAACATGCGCTGTGATTGGTCAGTGAGCCAGCGTGACCATTAATATGCGCTGTGATTGGTCAGTGAGCCAGCGTGACCATTAACATGCGCTGTGATTGGTCAGTGAGCCAGCATGACTTTAGTTAACAGCAGTGGTGGGCCGTCAGGGCCTGCTAAGCCTTCACTGCTGGCCTAAACAGAATCACAAAGTTATAGCTATTTTATAATTTAATTGTTTTTCACAAATACACTACATGTATTATAATAATTTTTCCCTATCAGCTTATTTTCTCATTGCACAGCTCCTTGTCTTCCTCTGTTGCACTGCCTGCAGTCCACTGCCTGCAGTCTTCAGCCTGCAGTCAGTGCAGCTTGTTTTAAGGAGAAGCTTTCATCCAATCACATTTTTTCTCTCCTGTCTCTCTATGTCAGCAAAGCAGTTTAAGCAGGCCTTAGCAGATTAAAGTACACTGAGAGTGGACGTTGTGGTTGATTGTCATGGACTTCAACAAATCAGATCTTTAGTTTGACAAGCTGGGTGGATTCTTTGACGTGCAGGGCCTGTGAAATGGCGTGGATGTATATGATTGGTCAGTGGCCCAGCGTGACCATTAACATGCGCTGTGATTGGTCAGTGGGGCACAAAGCTACTAGAAACGTCTAGCTGCTACCTACAACCAAAAAGCTACCTTGCTGGTAGATTTACTGATGATTTGCTGTTGGATTTTACTGATGACGCTTTTCGCACAGAGGATTACGGGTGGTAAGTGAAATGCTGGCTGTGTTACTTTTATTTGTTTACATCTGCAGTCGTATTTAATCATAAACAAGCTACAGTGCTGTTGTTGCTGCTGGTCAGCCGTGACTGGGGCTGCATCTCCCCCCTGCACGGTGCAGCAGCTACTGAAGATGTCTTGTGTGTGTGTGTGTGTGCAGTGTTTTAATGTTGTTGGATTGTTTTGTTATTACTGAATGTGACTGATTGTTTGGTGGTTATTTGGACAACATGCATTGTTGTTAACCCGACGGGGTTGGGCTGGTGAAGTCGGTCAGCCAGGATGCACAACATCACCAGGTGAGCGCTGCGTAATGGCACATTGCTCCACGGACTGTTTTTTTTTCTTGTCAAAGTGGTTAAAATAGCTCCGCAGGTCGGTCCACACACCCTGTGTGACCTTCTTCCATGCTCGAGTTTGCTGTTTAACAGCTGATTTGAAGGCGCAGGTAGGAAATCGTTAACTCCCCTTTGATTTCTTTGCATGCCTTCACAGGTCACAGTTTACTTATTAAGACTGTGTTTGTCACTTGTTGCCTTGTTGCCTATGTGTGGCAGCAATACAATTCTCAGCAACAAAATATATAGCACTGAAATATATTGTTTTATATTTCTTATTTACTGTACCTTGTGTGACATGCCACATGTCTTATAAAGGATTTCACTGTCCTGTGCTGGCAGTACATTTCTTCCATTGTCTGGGCCTTACTGCATGACCGACTTTGCCCAGACAAGGGTCACATTGTTCTTGCTTTGGCCAAGATCCAATAAAGTAGATTTTCAGAGCTGCAACTAATGATGTGATGTTAATGCTGCTGTCGTTGATTTCAACATTATAATAAATATTCTTTAGTTAGGAATTATGGCAGATAAATAGTCTAATAGGAGACACAGGTTGCATTCAGATTGCATTGATGTATTTCCTCTGTAAAATGGTTTCAAAACTTGAGTCATGAGAAAAGATGATCTGGTCCATGCTTACCTATAAGTGATGTTTGGCTCTTTGGCATGCTGCGAAGCCATTTCCAGCTGGGCAGGACTAACATCTGTCCCCACCACAGAGGCAAAGTGTTTGGCCAGCAGCAGTGTGCCCTGACCTGAGCCGCAACCGACATCCACTGCCAGCTCAAAGGGTTGACCCATCTGATAAAATGCTTTGCATGTTATATGAAATACCTGTCATGTTAGTTTTGCTATTATCCAATGACAATGGTAATAGATTCTTGTTTTAAAAAAAAGGTGTTACACAACCAAATACGCCAATTTTTGCAAATGCAACTACCTGTTTTTCCAGGAAGTTGAGCACTTGTTGTATTAGATGATCTGATGGAGAGATCCTGTACTTCCAGTAGGATGAAGCATGTTCCTTTCCTTCGTACAGACGGTAAGCCATGGCTAGGTGATCCCCTCTCTCAACAGCTAATCCAGCATACGTTTAGAAAAGAGAATACAACAATGTATTATAGTATCTTGTGTTTTGTTATTGGATAAGAGGAAGTAACTTCCACATTGCAAATACGGTTTATTCCCTTCTGCCGGCAGTCTCACACACACACACACACACACACACACACACACACACACACACACACAAAAGAGGGCAACAGGGGTGCATGGGAAAGGGAGGTCCCACTTCCTTCACTGGAACGTGGCATGTTTGACAATTAACTCAATTAAAGGGACAGCTCCAAGACTTTTTGGTTATTTTTCAGGATGTGGTATCGGTGTTTTACTTTTTTCTGTCCATGATCCTTTAACAGCGTTATGTTTTCAATGTAATCCATGATAATTATGTTGAATGGAAATCAAAGTCAAGCACACAGGTCTGTGTGAACAGAGTTCAGCTCATGTTATGGTATGCATTTCTGTCAGACGCAATCGAACCCCCTTGGAGATGAGGGCCATGTACGAATGGTATGTGGAAGAGTGTTACAATAACATCCTGTGTGCAACTATCCTCTATCTGAATCTCTCAGAATCCGAAGCGATTTATTGCCAAGTATGTTTTCCACAAGGAATTTGACTCTGTGATTAGTGCATAACAATAAGTAAAGACATAATTCAAAACAAAAACGTGTACAGTTGTGCAGGGATGTGTAAATGACTGTCCAGGGGGTATAAGAGTCCGAGGGGCCCGATGTGGACTTTATTATTGTATTTCATAATCTCAAGGTACTCTTTACCAAGAACTGTTAATTATTCATTGTCAGTGTTGTAGAAGCAGTCTGTTTCCTATTTCTAAAAAGCAGTACACTCAAAGACATTGCAACAATGGTTTTATTGTTCAACCATATAAAAAGACGTCCCCATACAGTTGACCTTTTTTTTCTTAGCCCCACCCCCGCTGCTACTCCGTCAGGCTATCAGAGCTACCATGGAGCCCACACTGTCACTAACTGCACTCCCTGAGGAAATATTCAAAATATCTAATTTATGTTAAAATGAAATATTCTGACAGAAGGGTCTACAAAATGAGTTTGAAGGATGTATCAAGGATGTAAAACTGATTCAGTCGGTAAAAACAAGTTAAAAAGATAAAGATACAAGCTAATGCCTACAGAGCTCAGTGTAAAAGCCAGATAGGTCTTCATTTAATGTTTCAATCATGAAAAAGCAAAAGCAGCATGTGCATACAATGAAAATATCTTCAGTAGATAGAATAGCATAGAAGTGTTAATGCTAGTTAAAGATGTGCTAATGCGCTCTGCTAATGTTAGATCTACAGGTTTTGTCATAGAAATGTAATGTATTAGAAACGTATATCTCCTTCCAACCTCTCCGGGTCACTAGTATCACTGTTATACAACGTTTACCATGACTAGCTCCAAATACACCAAACCAGCCAAGCCCGATAGATCCCAAATTATCATACTTAAAGGTTAGTTATATTCCATGTAGTTTCAGTTAGACTCCAAATCTAACTCTGGTCAAAATAACATCAAGCACAACACACTTTTGATTATATAATTAATTTTTTTACATTTAAAGTTGAGTGAGTGAGGATATGTAACTTTTGCTAAAGAACAGCAATACTTGGCAAATTGCCAAATAAAGGCACATTACCTTTCTAATATTTCTTTGTTAATTTCATTAAAGACATCAACATTAGAACATCTGGCTGAAAGCAAGTGGAACTGTACCCCAAATAGCAAACACTACTCAATGCCTCACAATGAGGTACGCTGTCTACATTCATCTGTTTTACTTTTGTGATAAAACCATTGAAATGTTTGCCTGTGACATGCTTCATGAGAGAAAAGAGTTTTAAAGTTGGAAAAACGACTCAATGCAGTTCTTCAGCAATGTCTACCTAAGGTAAGCTAACGTCAAACCCTGGAGTTAATTGGTTTCAACAAGGATGCAACTTCTATAGTTTTTTTAATTGGAAAAGAAAGAGGCCATCTGTTGTCTCAAACATTCCTAACTTATCATAACTCACCCTTTATGGTGTGAGGAACAAAAGGTTCATGCACAAGCCCTTATAGATGGTATTCGTTACCATTGACCTTTTTAGGTCACTTTTTCACAATTTATCTTTACTATTGCACATTTTATGCCTTTTTGGTTTCCCAAGGACAACTATTGCTATGTTTCTGTATATCTACACATGCATGTGCACCTTCTATCTCTCATTACTTATTAAAAATATAACCCTTTAACAGGACAGATTTGTTTGCATTCCGTTTCTTTGTGAGAAGCTGTAGCATGAACCCAAGTTACTTCAGCTTCATTTGCAGGGCACAAGGCGCGTATAACCTCTCCGAAGCGCCAAGCTGCCTTCTATCCCTCTGAGAAAGAACAGAGAATAAAGAAAGTGCACCGAAGCAGTAAAAACAAATAAATGGGCCACCAACTGTGTCATGTTTTCAAGAGCTTGGCAAAAAAACAAACTTGACTTCTCGTTTGAACCAAAGCATCTAAGCAACCCTTCTGTGAAACAACAGGGATAGGTATGTTATGTTTGAAGATAATCCCCAGTTGTGTAACTTCTCTCTTTGTTCAAGGAATCAGCTGATCTATTGGGAAACGCTTTAAGACAAGCAAAATACCGTTTGTCATGCGTAAACTGGTCTCAAAGTTCTTCCTTAAGACAATACATAAGCAGTATGTTAAAGATTATATATTCTAAGTCTTTTTTAAAGGTGCAGTACACAAGACATTGGGGAAACAAGAGTTCTACTCAGAAAAAAAAGAGTTTATTTAGAAATGTCCACATTCAACAAACACACTCCTTTTGTGCATAAATAACTGGACTGTTTTCAAGTTAATAAATTGCAGATTGCAGCATCTAAGGCCCGCAAATTCTCTCTCAAAACACACACCCAAACGCCACGCTGTTGGTTATCCTGGTTTTGACGCCAGGACGCAGAAATATTCCAGTTCCTGCTCTACTTCAGTGTCAGGAGACATGACTCCCATCTCCTCCAGGAACCTGTGAAGCAGTGCGGTGATTGATTATTCAGCTCAGTACTCAGTGGAGAACCACAGAACGGTTAATATTTATCCCCCAAAAAAGGATCATTATAATACCGGGCATGTACAATTGTTGTGTGTGTGTGTAGATAGCCGACCTCTTCTGAGTCTTAAGCAGCAGTTCCTCAGCAGCCTTGGGATCTTTCTTCTTGTAACCTTGGAACATGGACATGCTCTCAATGAAACCCACCAGGTTCCTCACCGAGATTGACGACTTCACCGGAACCCTCTCAATCCTGTTGCATCATTATATTGATGTATTATGACACGTAAAGCCAATCAAACAATACTGGGACCTAATCACATTTATTTTTGGTATTTTACTTGGCAGAGTTGCGATTAGGTTTGTGTGGCGCTTACCTCTCTTTGTCGGGGAAAGGGATGGCTGAGTAGAGCTCCTCCAGCTTCCCCTCGGCTACGGTTACTCGAGTGCTAGTGAATGGCAACAGCACCTGCTTCACCTGGAAGTGAATTGCATATACATATTCAAACCGTCCTATTTCCTATTGAGTTTGTGTTGCATGAATGCTGTGTCTGTCTGCCCGTGTGAATAATCAATAATAATAAAAACAGTCAATAAATGCGCTTGTGGCATTTGTGGATGATGGATCAGGGGACTGAGTAGGTGATAATAATACATGTAATAATATGATGGAAAGCAGGTGGTAGAAGGTTCCACTAATCACAATTGTAATATTTGCACTGGTTGTGCTACAGTTTCATTCATTCATTTATTTAAAAAAATTAAGTAAAAAAGAAGACTAATACGTCCTTTTGAAAGAGTAGTGAAACTGTGCATGTACCCATAACTAACACTATTAGTGGCATTCTTTCCAACAAAATATTTTTGCACATGCATGACTTGTGGATGCATGGATCCGGTTAAACACGTTTCCTGTGAAAGTAGGGATCCACACTCACCTCTTCGTACAGGTGATCGAGTCTGTCGCCGCAGCCCTGGTAGCGAAGGCTGGTGCAAGTGTCGCTGAAGCCCAGCAGGGCCACGCAACCCCGGGGCTTCAAGACCCGACTTGCCTCGGCCAGGAAGCGCGACGGGTCGAACCAGTGGGCCGCCGACGCCGCCGTCAGCAAATCCACGGAGCAGTCCGGAAACAGAAGCTCCTCGGCGGTCCCCACTCTGCAGTAAAGTGCGGCAGTGAATTTTTTTTAATTTTTTTTAAAGAGTAGGCACGTAGGCTCCTACCTGTAGGTGATGTTGGAGAACCCCGGCACGGCCCTGGCCTCCTCTAGCTGACACTCACTGACGTCGATGCCCACCATTTCTTGGAAGTGCGGCGCCAGGAGCCTCGAGTTCTGGCCCGTCCCACAGCCCAGGTCCACTGCCAGCCCGTGTGGCTGCCCCTTCTGAGTGAGGTTATTGTGCAAAACATAATGTTGAATAGTGCAACATTGTTCTGTGCATCAGAATGAATGCACTGCGATGATAACGCAGTTTATTTGGCCACGGCATACCTTTTTATCGAGGTATTGCAGAATGATGTTCTTGATCTCCTCTGGAGGTGTGAAGCGATACTTTTGGTAGGTGGAGGCATGATCCTTCCCCTCAAACAGCCGGTATGTCATGGTGGGGTTTTTCTTTTTTCTTTCTACTCTTCTCTTTCTGTGCTGCTGTCGATTGTCTCCCTCTCTGACCCTCTCTGAAAGCAGTCTCCTTTGTTTGGTTTCCTTTTGCTTGTCTTCTCCCCTATTTTCCCTGCTGCTGCGCTCTGTCTGCACTTTCACACAGTTTGCACTCACTTCAGCTGCAGATTACAAAAGCAATGCCTAACTGCCTAACAGCCTTTAGCTTAACCCTTTAACGGTCAGAGAATTTCTGCAGGTTGAGATTTGACAGCTGCATATTGACACGATAATGAATTATATTGTGAAATCACAAGACACATTGGATCTCAGTCTCACTTCTACAAGCGCACCGATATATCCGCCTGTGCCTCAGTCTTTTGCTTTGAAGCACACTTTTGTGACACAGCTTGGTTTCTCATCCAAGTGCGTTCATTTTAGGCAACAGATCGGTGTCAAAGTTGCATTCACGCACAAAATCTCATATGTGCGCTCCTCCAGATCCATCCTTATCTAACTATTTCAACTTTAACTTTATTTTGATCATCACAAGTAAATGAAATGTCACTCCAGCATTTAACCCAGCCTTCAGAAGAAGTTGGCCACCGATAAGCGCCGAGGGAGCATTCTAAAAATGCGTTTAGCAATCATGTCCCTTTTAGTACAAAGTCCATTGAATGAGCGTACCATAAAACATTTGTCATAACCCACATGATCTCACATGAATACGGGAAATGACCACAACCTCCCAACAGCGCATCACCACAGAAATAATGTACCATTACATAACCACACAGTTAGGTTTTGTAAAACAAAAAACACATCGTGGTTGGGCTTGACATAGCTACGTGAACAAAGTACAATATGTTAACACATCAATTCACATTAACTCAATAACACTTTGAGAACACTGGTCTTGGTCTCCGGGTTGATGCCCTGGGCCTCCTCTACCACCTGACATAGTCTTTCTCACAGTTGTTTGTACATTCACGTGGATGTGTTTCATTTGTGTGTCCACCACAAAAAAGAATCCTGATTGGCTTTCATCACTTTCATTGCTTGTGCCACCACCACGCAACGCGCTGTCAGGAGATCGTGGTCACTTCACGTACTTCTGTGTGATCAGACTGGTCGTCACAGTCAAGCATGTGCAAGGTCACCAGGTCAGCCGTCTGTTTTTCCAAACCAACGACTAACTCCTTGCGGGCTACACTTTTGTGTTTGTTTGTTCATTCTCTTGACCATTTGCTCAGCAGAAAAACATCTTTGTTTTGGCTTTGGTTACCCAGGGTGGCGCTCCGGGGCTGCAAGGCCTGTTTAATTGATCTCCAGGGATAATGGAGATAATGGCCTGTTGACCATTTCCAGCTACATTAAGGACCTTTGAAAAATGAAGCCTACACTGTGCCATCCCATGGGCTCTCATTAGTGTCGACTGCATCAAATGTTGCATCAGAGGCGTTGAGCGAAACCCATTATTATATTATTATCTAATGTCCTTTCAGATTTCCCTTCACTGAAAGGAATCTCAAGCCACAACACAGCGTAACTATCCCTCAAGCACTGCTATCGGGGCAGTGGTGGGCATTAAGGAGGCCTGAGGGACCAATACAAGTACAGAAACCCTCCCTCATGATTTGCGTGTGTGTCTGTGACCAGTTGTTGTACGATACAAAAAATAAGCAAAAGATTACATCACATGAGTTTCATAATCATTTGTTTTCTTCTGATCCTTAGTAACTCTGATTGGTACACATGGGTGTACAGAAGTTATTGTTGGATACTTGTTCATGTACAGCTTGAAGCGATTATTTGATAATCAATCATTTCTAGAGATAAATCTTTCTAAATACAATTCTCGCACACTACTACATACACACATACACAAAGACACATGTTCATTATGTTCAAAGTACTTTGCTGAAACCTTTAAAGCCGGATTGCCTCAAGGTGTTTTTTATCAGTATTTGTTAATAAGTGTTTGAAGCCTCTAAGTATCAGAGAGTAATGCACAACCTACTGGACTTGTGTGTTTGTTTCTTTATTTCCTTATTTTGCAAATGAAACATCCTTAAAAAAGCAAAAAATAAATAGGTCCCAACAAATCCTATGAAAACTAGTCAATCGAGTCGGCCTGTTGTCTGTGTTAACAAGGTCTGATATACCGTTGTCCAAAACTATTACTTAACACATCAATGACCAGCATTGTTGGACTGGGGGACGTTCCTTCATCACAATGAACATTTATGTTGGTCCAGTGATACATACTCAAGCCTGCTGCTGCGCACAGAATATGCCTCAGTTAGCTTCAAATTAAGCGAGTGTCACATCTATCACAGCCTCTGAAAACCCTTTCATCACAACAAAAATAATGTGAGGCTGTGTAATTACATTTTTGTACCCATTTTTTTACAGTGATTGACCGGCTACAGACTGTTCTACCTAGTATAATGAACTAGATAGTGCCCTGGCCTCATCCGTCTTGTGAGTCACTCGGTAAACACGAGTGGTGAGTCAAGTTAATGTCGACCACGCTCTTTTCTTAAACCTTATACTCATTTGTTTTGTTGCACTAGAGGGGAACCTAGAGTGTCACAGTTTGAGGCTCAGGGCCACTGACCAAATGTCGGTATTCGACGAGTTGGGAGTGAGACTGCGCTGGTTGTAACATCAGGTAGACAGCAAACCAAGCTCCCTTTTAATAAATATGTGAGTCAGAATATAACTGTATGGCCTTGAATCTTCAATGAAGTGCATCTAGTCATAAAAAGTGAGTGAAACGAAAGAATACAAATACATTACAGCTTCTACTACGGCCATGCTAGCAGCTTTTTGAGGCTGTACTTCATGGGTGAAGCAATACTTTGAGCTAAATGCAAACATCACCATGCTAATATGCTCACAACGACAGTGCTAACATGTTGATGTTAAGCAGGTATAATGTTGACCATGTACATCATGTCAGCCTCACAAAAATTAAAGCTAAGGCTGGTGGGAATTTCATGAAGACATGGTCTTCTGGTGTCCTTATAACCAAATGAAAGTCCGTTATGACCATAGACTGTATGTAAGATGTGGACACAGCTGTTGTCACACCACCCATTGGGTTGTGGACTGTGGTTTTGAAGCCTCCAGTTTGGTATTTTGGCTAAAGCCATCTTGGCTTTTTGCAACCAGTGAACTGAAGTGACCATATTTGGACTGCGGAGGACGCCACGGCAGAGATGCCATATACAGCTCTAGTAGCGACCTGTCAATACCCAGGTAGCCCCGCCCAAAAGCATACAAAGCATCTAAATGGGACCAGAATTTACTAAATGAACATCATGCTGTATTGAAGAACACTTAAAACTAGAGATTGAGACCATAAACTTGTGTTTACAATGTTTTACTGAGGGAATAAATTAAGTGAGAAGTGGAGTCCTTTTCTCATAGACTTCTATAGCATCAGACTTCTTTTTGCAACCAGAGGAGTTGCCCTCTGATGGCTATTAGAGAGAATGCAAGTTTAAGGCACTTCCTCATGAGCTTCACCTTTCAGAACCAGCATAACCCTTTCACTGGAGCATTACATTGTCCGTGCTTGCTGCTTCCTTGCTGGTGTTGTGAGATTCAATCTCACGAGAGCAACCAAACGAGGCATAAGAGACCTCAAATAGCACTATACATTTTGTACTGAATTAAATAATGTGAAAGTGAATGAGTTATACAAATGCTGTAGAAAGAAAATATATAACTCAACAATTACAGATGGTGTGTTTACGTGTGTCTGCGTACTCCATTACAGTTTTTTAGTGATCACTAAGGCCCGTTATAATAGTGTGCAGATGGGTCCCTTATACTGTATACCTTACGCCACTGGTTTTGCAACTTGAATTTATAGTTTGAATCCAGAATGTGGCCCTTGATTTATTCTGTCAATGTGTTTTTGATGAATCTAAAAGTTGTAGCTGACGCAATTGATCATTGATCATTCTTCATTCAAATCTTAACCTGAAGAACTCAGTAGAAAAACGGTCAGTATGTCAATCAACATTGGCCAGATATTGTCATTAATCAGTTTGTTGGAAATGTATACTGACACTAAGAACTATTCATCTACGAAGCAATCTTCATCATCATCAGCAAACGTTTTGGTATCTTCATCATCGAATCCCCATGCCATTACGAAGGGAATATCAATAATTGGTTGATGTGTGTTGCATACACATAGATTCCCCATTGAGTGATGACTGATGACATAATCATGTGTGACAAGATATACAGGCTCTCCACTGCTCCTGTGAAGCCACGGCAGGTATACCTGCCGCGCCACACAGAGGACACACTCAGCATAAACAATATTCAGGACTTGGTGATTTGCTTCGGTGTTGGCTTTAAACAGTAAATATAAGTGTGTCTCAAGCCATTCTGATTTAACACACTTACTTTTGTACTTGTTGTTGATTATGATTACATGTTTCTTCCTATTTTTCACTGTGTTATCTGGTTTGATTGAGTGCTTCCCAGATACCCGTCACTGCCTTAGTTAATGTCAAAACCACCCCTTAACTAAACAGGTAACAAGGACTCTCAGCTGCATTGTAACCACCGACAGGATCCAGCTGTAGTCTTTATTCATCAGACGAGCTCATTTATTCTATGGGCTAAATGGAAAACAGTACTTTCCCTCCGTATTTCAACCTCACCATGTTTGTGAACATTGGCAACTACCGCTACCCAGCATTTGTCCTGTGTCTCCTGTTGTACGCTTTCATTGTCTTAGCTAATCTTGTGATAATAGTGTTGATATCACGAGAAAAAACTTTACATGAGCCCATGTATATTTTTATCATGTGTCTTTCTATTAACTCTCTGTACGGCTCTGCTGGCTTCTTCTTCAGGTTTCTGAGAGACCTGCTGGCTGATACTCATTTGATCCCACGCACAGCTTGTTTTGCTCAGATCTATGTCATTTACACCTATGCATCCTATGAGCTCACGCTGTTAGGCATTATGGCCTATGATCGTTACGTCGCTGTATGTCAACCTTTAAATTACCACACCAAAATAACATCCAAGATGGTCTCCAAGTTGATTGCATTTGCATGGATTTATCCAGGCTTTTCTGTTGCAGTTTGTGTTCATCTGGCCTCCAGACTTCCTTTGTGTGGCAATAAGATACCGAAGGTATTTTGTGCCAACTGGCCTGTTGTAAAATTGTCATGTTTCAGTACTGTGATTAATAACATTGTCGGCATGTTTGTGTCCGTAAGCACCGTCTTTCTGCCTCTGGCTTTTGTCATGTATACATATATTCGAATAATTCTCATTTGTAGGAAACGCTCTGCAGAGTTCAAGCGCAAAGTCATACAAAACTGTCTGCCACACATTGTTACATTTGTCAATTACTCCATCACTGTGTTTTGTGATGTTGCTCTGAGCAGAATTAATCTTGAAGCTCTGAATCCATTCCTAGCAATATTTCTGTCACTCGAGTTTGTTGTGATTCCTCCCATTGTGAATCCTCTTGTGTATGGCCTGAAGCTACCCAAAATTAGAAAATGTGTGTTAAATATGTTTTCATGCTCAGAACCTGAGAGAACAAGCCAAGAAAAATAAAAGTGGCATGCCGTTTCCATTAGTAAGGAGTCTGATCTAGACTAAGGTCTTTTATCATCACTTTTAAACAGGCTGCAACAATGATCTTTTCCATAGTAAATTACCTTGTTCTAAATCAATGTGTAGAGATATATTTATATTGTTTTCTGTTGATCATTAAAAAAACATAATCACTATTCAGTGTTGTAATTAAATCAAATATACATATTTTTCAGACACTCCTGAGTTTGTCATAATAAGTGGGCTTAATGTATGACATAACAGTGTCATTGTTATGTCAAGATAATGAGCTTTGAGAGTTTTAAAGATGGTTAAGATTGTCTAACAAGTTAATGGTTTCATAAAACATATTGAATGTATTCATAATTTATTTCAGAAGCTATTTTAACATTTTCAATATTGAACACAATATATTCTCCCATAAGTTTACTGTGGGAGAATATAGTAGACTGTGCCACTTTGCATACAAGTAATACTTTGAAGGGATAGGGGAACAAAATAAAGTGTAAATAATGGAGAAAGAAATAACGGCCAGGTAAACCAGGGGTCTCAAACTGGTGGCCCGCGCAGCCCACTACATAATGCCAACCTTTTTTAAATAATTTTCTTTTTCTTCATATAAATTCAAACTACCCCTTAATATACAATTGAAATAAAAACAAGTTTTCATTTTTATTTAGTTTGTCTCAAAATAATGACATGACCGGGCAGTTTTGGATAAGGAGCGAGCAGGTTACGCTGGCAGCTGTTTGCAGACCCCATCTCAGCAGATGTGGAGAGAGTCCCGAGTATGCTGCAAATGGAACTTATTGACTTGCAGTGCAACAGGGATCTAAAAGCAAAATTCAGAGAGGCACAAGGAAAACCAGACATGACTGGACAATTTATGAGAGAATTCCCTCCATCCTTCCCGGAGCAGACAAAAGTGATCAGTCGGGTAATGTGCCTTTTTTGGAAGCACATATCTGTGTGAGAAAGATTGAAGACTTTTCTGTTTGCTGTTGCCTTTAATTGAACCAGATTCAATTGCTGCATCTCACTACTGCATTTTATTTCTTAAACTGCACTGCAACTTTTATTTTTTATTTTGCTTTTTGACTGTTTTAATGTTTTCTTAACTGTTTTTGAATCGCCTTGTTGTTGAAATGTCTATACAAATAAACTTGCCTTGCCTTACTGTGACCTGGATCAGGGTCAATGTGGCTCAGCTGTGTGAGCAGAAGCGCTGCCAGGTGTCTGGCAAGAAATAGAATAAAGTACAAATGTATTCAGGGATTGCATTTGTTGGTTCGGTGCAATGTTTCAAAAAGTTATTTTTTTTAAATCAAATATGTTTGCGCTGTTAAAAGCTAATATGAAAAATGTATAGAAACTGCTGGTTGCCTTTTTTTTGTGTTAAGTATGACGAAAATATGTTATTAATGTAAAAGTAAATAAATAACCTTCAAAGATATTGCGCTTTCTGTGTGGCCCTCCTAAGAGATCACAACACCAGCGGTGGTCCCAAGCCAAAATGAGTTTGAGACCCCTGACGTAAACCTTTTATGATCCCTATTTAAACAGTTTTTCTGCTGTAAATATTTTAAATGTAGTACATATTATGGCAAACTAGGGGGGAAAGCGGAGCAGACAGAGCACAGGGGGCGGATCCCCAAGATCAGGTTGGGGGAGGTGATCGAGGGAGTCTACTTCCCGGTGCAGGTGCTGCAGCCAATTGGCAAGTAGCATTGGTCACACCTGCAGCCAATCAGAGGTAGCATATCTTCTCAGAGTTGGTAAGCAGCAGGGGGAAGAAAGACTGGACAGGAGGCTACGAAGATCTCTTAAACCTCTAGAGAGGAGCCGCAATGGATGTGAGATAAACCAGTGCACTGACCTCTCTCCTCTGCTCTGCCCACACAGGCGTAAGACCAAAGACTCCGACCAGGAGGAATCTTTTGTTGAGTTTGATCCCCCTTTACCCTAAGCCTATTTATTAAGGGACACTTTTTGTTAAATTACTACTATCTCTGAGTCTCCTGTTTTATTGCTAAATCTTGCCTCCAAGTCCTATGGGTTGCTACAGTATGATAAATCCATTAAATGTTTTTTTTTTAAATGTATTCAATCATTTTGCCTTTTGGACTGTGAGTTGGATTAAACGATTGTGAAGATCTCTCTTTGGATATTGAGGTAATTGCGGTGGTATTTTGCACTATTTTCAGATATTTTTAAACAATCTATTAATGGAGAAAAAGAAAAAAAAGCAGCAAATTATTCCATAATGAATATCATTATTAGTTGCAGTCTGATATGAGGTAATAGCTCCACCTCAACAACTAAAACAGTAACATCCTGAACGGTACATGCGTAATATAATCTATGAGTAATAATAATCCAATGAACTCAAGGGACACTCTTTTAATCATTAGTATAAACTGGCAATCATTATATAAGCTCCCAGTAAGTAGTAGGTGTAATCAGGTAGACAGAGCCATTGCAATGAGGACCATGGGTTGGGGGCAGGCCCTCCAACAATGTGTTGAATGAAGAGTGGGCAAAGTGGGCAAAAAAACTGAAGAATGGAGGGCTGGACAGGGTTGACGCAGAAAACCTCAGACTGATGGCCTAGGGCAGACCTGGGCATAGCACGGCCCGCGGGCTGACATTGACCGGCCCCTCAACTTCGCTTTATTACTGAACTGCAACTGGTTACTGCCGGCCCTAACCACGGCAAAAATAAATAAATATAGGCATTCCGTTTTAAACAGGCTATCAGCTGCTCTCCACGCCATCCGTTCTGACACTCACACAATCACATGTCTTGTGTCCCTCACCCCCTGCCTGACTCAGTTCTGAAACACATTCAATGTCACACGAACAGTAGGAATTTACAGAGCATCTGCACAGTACAGCATTTAACTTGAACATAACAGCAGAGGGTAGCACTTTATAATAAGTAGACACTTTTTAGCATTAGTAAAGCATGAATAAACAATGAATTCATCATGTAAAAAGCATTATTCCAACATGCATACTCATTAGTAACTCATTCATAAACAGTTCTAAATGTTTCGTTTTTGATTAATAAGCTATGGTTTCATACTTTATAAATGATGAATTCCCCATTTGTAAATGAAATATTCATGACTTAGAGATGATTAATAAGATCATTTGTAAAGTGTTAGAAAAATTATTTAAAAAATGCTGCAATTCATGATGAAATCAGGTAGTTACTTCTCATTAGTTCAGTAGTTACTACTCATTAGTTAAGTATTAGTTAAGCATGTTCTGTGACCTAATCTAAAGTGTAGACTATTTATGCCTTACAAAGTATTAAAAAATGTCATGATTAATTCAGTAGTTACTACTGGTTAGTTAAGTCTTAGTTAAGTATGTTTTGTATTGTGCTTTGAGCCACTGCTTAAGCAGTGGCTCAAAGCTAGCAGAAGTCTCAGTTATCTTCTCAACAGAAAAGGGAAATAGACACAACACAAAGGGATAAAGAACATTAATATGATAGTGCTGGGGGGCCATGCCCGTCAGTGGCAAAAGTGTTCCATAGTATGTTGGCACATAGCTACATATTATTGATTATACTAGCTATGGCTAGCTCGCTCGCCCGTTAGCTAGCAAGCTCGTCACTGGTCCAGAGATAGGCACGCGCCACCTCAGTTGTGAGTAGACCAATCCAGGTGATAACGAGATACTCATAATCAATCATTTGTACCAGCAAACTGAGAAACATGCCACCACTCGTGCTACTGCGCAACAGCTAACATCAACTGTCTGGCGTGGATTTATGGAAGTGGTGATACATCAGTGCTACCCAGCAGAGTTGTTATAGTATTTTCTAATTTTACCTAACACGTGGACTAAAACTACTGTTGCTTGTATATATTTTTTATTTATACGTTTTTTTTAAGCGTACCTAATGACGCGATACGTGTCGTAAATCATTGTGTGATGAGATGAGTGGTAAAGCTGTGTGTTTAGTTTGTGGAGAGCAGATTGACGTTTTTAAGGAATACAATTTGAATCGACATTAAGAGACGAAACATGCGGGGAAATAAAAAAACTTGACCGATGCTGATATGCGCTAATATGCCCCGAAAAAAAGAAGCATTTGAGAAAGTCCCGTGGTCCAGGCGAACCGTGACGAGAAGGATCGAGGACATCGCAGGGAATCTGGAGCTTCAGCTGCAACGTGATGTTCTCCTTAGCTTTGGACGAGAGCTGTGAAGTCCGTGACACAGCCCAGTTACTTGTATTTTCTGGCGGAGCACTTCAAGTCAGAATCACTGCTGGATTTTTACTCCTCTCTCAAGGAGGAGAACTTTACAAACATGAGGAGACTTCTTGTTGTGATAGTGGGCGAGCTGTACCCAGCATGCAGTTTGGCGGTGTAATTTTACAAATGTACATTTATTAGTGTTACAATTTTTTTATGTGTAACAAACAGTTGTGTCGTGGTGTTTTACCCTGTTAAAGAGCATTAGCAGTGGGTTATTAATTGTTGTTTTAACCATGACTCCATCTCAATGCACGTAAAACAAGTAGCTCCGATCGCTGCGCCTTCAGCGGTGAACAATATATTTCGCTGCCTGCCGAAGAGCCGTAACAACTGCTGTGCACCGGTATGATGGTATATGAAAAATTCATACCGTACGGAAATTTGACAGTCTCCAGGTTGTCATTACTGGACATATTAACCAAACTACGGACTCTTACAACCTGCCAAATCCATGTTCCATGCAGCGACAAGACGGGAGATACAAGAGATGCAAATAACTGGAGTTCTATGAGTTGATTACCATCAGTTTATCACCGCTGGACTCTTTGATAAAATATTTCAAAAGAAGCGTTAGCTGGCTGTCCGTGCTTTAATACAGGTGTGCGGCACCCTTACCCTGTTTCCAGAAAAACACCTTTGTGTGGCACTAAATTGTTTTTCAGTGAATGAAGCACAACATATAAGAACTGCACCGCAGTCACAGAGCATTCAGGCTGAATGGTTGGCGTACCAAGCACAAAACAGTGATACCAGAGTACAGTGTCCGCAGCACTTTGGCTAAAGTTTGGAAATATGGTGATTTTGGTTGAACGATAAGAAAATACATTGTGTTTCAAGTCCCTATGGACTTTCTGTGTATTAAACCAGACCACAGCCTTTCTCTAACCTTGTGCAGCCAGTGCCTAGACATAAGCACAAAAAGTTAAACGTGTTTTTAATGCTGCAGTCACTATCATTGTTGCAGATAATATCCTCCTAGAATATCAGACATTGTGAAAAAAAAAAGAAATATGTTGTTAGTGATCATTGTACTGACATCATATTTGCAACTTGCAAGAATTGTTGTTCACAACTTTACATCATTATGTGATTTATAAAGTATAGGCCTATTTTCATGACATTGTTGTTCCCAGCTGGAAGTCCAGACAAACAAGTGTGTTGACATATCAACGTACTCGTGATTGGCCAGTTTAGTTTCCAAGGCCCTGCTGTTGTTTTCAGAAAAAGGATTTAATGCAGGGAGCAACTGCAGTCACAGTGAGGAACTGTCACTTATGACCACATACGGCAAACACTCTGCAGTTCTCCTCTGATTCTTTGGTGACCAGTGTCATGTGTAATTTCATGCAGTGAAACAGAAACCTTTTTTTTTGAGAAATTGGTGAAATTAGCAGATAATGAAAAATGTTTCAGGTGTTACACTGTTTACTCTTTCAGGTTTGGATTTTAAATTGGAACACAGAATTACCCTCTTCTTTCTAACTCTACTGTGGTACTTAATGATTATTTGGGGAAATGTTGCTCTTATTGTTGCAATTATTATAGATAAACAACTCCATCAGCCAATGTATATCTTCTTGTGTAATCTATGTATCAGTGGGCTGTATGGAACTGTTGGTTTTTACCCTAAATTCCTTCTGGATCTTCTGTCATCGCATGTCATTTCTTATGCCGGATGCATGTTACAAGGTTATGTAATACACTCATCAACTTGCAGTGATTTTTCCATCTTAGCTCTGATGGCATACGACAGATATGTGGCTATATGTCGCCCTCTTGTTTACCATTCAGTTATGACAAAACAGAGAATCTTCCTCTTTGTACTTTTAACCTGGTTTTTACCTCTGTATTGTATGTTCATGAACACAGCATCATTATTAGGAGTGAGGTTATGTGGCTTCCACATAAAGAGGATCTACTGTGTGAACTGGATGATTGTTACTCTAGCTTGCTCACCACCCAAAGCAAATGCTGCGATCTCATATTTCAATATGATCTTTTATTTTGGACATTTTTTGTTTATTCTTTGGTCTTACGTTCATCTGATAAGAACATGCAGATCCTCAAAAGAGAAGTGGGGAAAGTTCATGCAGACATGCTTGCCACATTTTATCTCTCTGATTGTCTTTACAACAGCTGTGCTTTTAGACTTATTATACATGAGATTTGGCTCAACAGATTTTTCTCAAAACCTCTTTAATTTCATGGCAATAGAATTTCTGCTTATTCCTCCGATGGTGAATCCACTTGTTTATGGATTCAGCCTTACAAAAGTCCGCCGTAAAGTTTTGAATTTAGTTCATATTAAAAAGAAAGATGCCAAGTGTCATCCCATGACTTTTCATAGGAGAGTCAAGCTCTCAAACTGAGACATAGACAGGGGAAAATAAAATAAATGCATTTTTCAGATTTAGAAATGGAAAGTATGGATTTATGTGATAAAATATTTCTTTCATTTATTTTTATTTGAAACTATTGATGTTGTAGATTATTGTCAATACAATATATCACAACAGTGCCATTCATTCTAGCTTCATGTTGACACTGAAAGTATCTCACATAAAATATGTATCTGCTTCAAAAATCATTTGTTCTTTACAAATGTTCACTTGTTCTGTGTTCACTTGTCACATGATAGCAGTGGGATGCATGTATCACCGTTTTTTTTTGTTTTTTTTTACAAGAATCCCAACAGATGTTAAGAACAAAATGTAGCTCATAAATTATTATGAATTGTCACCTTAATTAAAAATATTGCAAACTTGTCTGTAACGTGCTTGAGCTTTTGTTGTATCTAGTGTATTGAGTAAAAGGGAACAACAATATAGCCTCAGTCTCATGGATAAGGTCTCAGATTTATTCAGGTCGGGTCTGAAAATTGTGGGAAAGGTCCCAAATCTGGTCTTGTTTTTAGGCCTTTGCAAGACCCTAGTTTGGACACAGCAACAGCAAGCTACAAAAACAGGTGGACACTTTAGCGATCCAGGTGCCTCGCTCTTGCAATAGATTGCATACGAGATGCATACATGCTCGAAGCTATTGCGAATATGCGCGTGTTCCATCGCCTGACTGCCAATCAAAATAGCTGTTTTCATATGAATGTTAAATCACGAGGAACCCACCATCCACACTTCATAGGAAATGTATTAATCATGAATATAAAAATGACAAAAATTAATAAAATTTGCAATTTTCCTTTAGCAAATGAATTGAGGAGGGACTGAATTTTTGTATCGAGTAAAAAGTAACACAAATATAACGTTGGTCTCAGGGTTCAGGTCTCAAATATTGCATTAACAGGCAGATTTAGTCAGGTCGGGTCTGAAAGTTGGGTCAAATTCTGTTCCTGTTTTTAGGTCTATGCAAAGACCTAGTTTGAAAACAGCAACAGCAAGGTACAACAAAAAAGATGGACACTTTAGCTGTCCATGTGCCTCGCTCTTGAAATAGATTGCATACGAGATGCATACATGGTCGACGCTATTATAAATATGTGCATATTTAATTTCCTGATTTCCAACCGAAATAGCTGTTTTCATATGGATGTTAAAACCTTCGGAACCCACCATCCAAACTTCATGTAACATTTATTTATCATGAATATTCAAATGACAAAAAATGTATTCCAATTGCAATGTTCCTTTAGGTTTGATGCATTGCTCATACAGTAGATTGCAGCACGCTGAAACAAGGAG
Organism: Myoxocephalus aenaeus; assembly: GCA_038501785.1. Classification (NCBI taxonomy): domain Eukaryota; kingdom Metazoa; phylum Chordata; class Actinopteri; order Perciformes; family Cottidae; genus Myoxocephalus; species Myoxocephalus aenaeus. Next base: position 7,737,068 of record JBAMJR010000154.1, on the reverse strand, counting down.
GATACTTATTTCTGAATGTTGATTGGCTGGTTTGAATTTCCAAAGCTCATGTGTGGCTGTAGTAAGACAAGATATTAACAACTGTAAGATGAGGGAGCAAACACTGTGGTCAGGATGGACGTGCATATCACAGGGCAAAAAGCATTGTTCTAACCATGATGCATAATGTTTCTCATCTAAGTTTTTTCTTTCTTTCAGGTTTAAATGACACAGTGAACTACAGAGTTGCTCTCTTCTCTCTCACTTTACTGTGTTACTGTTTCATTGTGCTGGTAAATGTTGCTCTCATTGTGACCATCATCTTGGATAAGAACATGCATGAACCAATGTATATTCTATTGTGCACGTTCTGCATGAATGGACTTTATGGGACAACAGGTTTCTACCCCAAGATTCTCTGGGATCTGCTGTCTCCTGTTCATGTAATCTCTTATTCTGGATGCCTTGTTCAGGCTTTAGTGATGTACTCATTTGCCTGCAGTGATCTGTCTATTCTTGCAGTCATGGCATATGACAGATATGTGGCTATATGCCGACCCCTGGAGTACCACTCTATTATGTCAAAGCAGAGAGTGTTGCTGTTAGTCTGTTTCACCTGGTTAACACCTTTTTGCATTATAGGCACAAATATTATTCTTACATCTAGATTAAAGCTATGCAGCCCATATATTGAAAGACTTTTTTGTGTGAATTGGGCTATTGTGAAACTTGCTTGTTTCCCAGCTGACACTATTGTTAACAACTTAGTTGCATACATTACAATAATAATTTTTGTATTACATGGTTTGTTCATAGTTTGGTCGTACATGTATATCATCAAAACCTGTGTGAATTCTTTAGAAAACAGAGCAAAGTTCATGCAGACGTGTGTGCCACATTTAACCTCCTTGCTCATTTTTCTTGTCGCTATACTGTTTGATATCATGCATATACGATACGGGTCAACAGACTTACCTCAAACACTTAACAACTTTATTGCAATAGAATTTCTTGTCATACCTCCAATTATGAATCCTCTCATTTATGGTTTTAAATTGACCAAAATTCGGAGCAGAATTCTAGGTCGTATTACTTTTAAGATTACATTTCTTCGATGATAAGGAAATGTAAAGGCCTATAATAATGCATTCTTTATATATAAATCATTGTACTTTGTCAAATGTAAAATGTTGTTTCAATAGAACCTCTTGTCATTACTCCTCTTACGAATCCTCTCATGAATTGTTTCAATAGGACCAACATGTGGAGGAGAATTATCTGTGTTTTTACTTTTAAAAAACAATAGTAGGATTCATCTAAACTAACTATAAATAAACATACATTTTATTTACGTGCACACCTTATCCGACCCTTACCTTTATCCTGTGGGCTGCATGTTTTGTCAGGAGTTAAATGTAATATTATTAGACTGCATATTAGCTCAGTATGCCTTGAAATATGTTATTTTGAAAATATGCATTTTATTACATTTGATTGCATGTAAAGAATGTTCTTATTTCTCAGGATTTATGGTGAATCTTATGCCCCTTTTATCGGGTAGTAATTTTAAAATGATGACAACATGATGATACAGTAAAATATGTACTTTCTTTTGTGTATCTACATTAATCTCATTCAGTCAAGTCTTGTCAATGGTTCCCTGGGTCTTATTGTTGAATGTATGTGTGCACAGATAAATTATAAATAAATAAAGATCCAGTAGTAGTATTTCCTGATCCGATGTGAGGTCCCAGGACAGGGATGTTATGTGTACAGATTGTAAAGCCCTCCGAGGCAAACTTGTATTTGTGATGTTGGGCTATATAAAATAAACTGAATTGAATTGAATAGCCACTTTTTCTGTATTTAGGAATAAAATGAATAGAATCTGAAATAAATATATCTTTATTAACATGAATGTCATTGACCTGCTTGTGATTTAACATTTACCTTTTTTTTGAGAAATTGGTGAAATTTGCAGATAATGAAAAATGTTTCAGGTGTTACACTGTTTACTCTTTCAGGTTTGGATTTTAAATTGGAACACAGACTTACCCTCTTCTTTCTAACTCTACTGTGGTACTTAATGATTATTTGGGGAAATGTTGCTCTTATTGTTGCAATTATTATAGATAAACAACTCCATCAGCCAATGTATATCTTCTTGTGTAATCTATGTATCAGTGGGCTGTATGGAACTGTTGGTTTTTACCCTAAATTCCTTCTGGATCGTCTGTCATCGCATGTCATTTCTTATGCCGGATGCATGTTACAAGGTTATGTAATACACTCATCAACTTGCGGTGATTTTTCCATCTTAGCTCTGATGGCATACGACAGATATGTGGCTATATGTCGCCCTCTTGTTTACCATTCAGTTATGACAAAACAGAGAATCTTCCTCTTTGTACTTTTAACCTGGTTTTTACCTCTGTATTGTATGTTCATGAACACAGCATCATTATTAGGAGTGAGGTTATGTGGCTTCCACATAAAGAGGATCTACTGTGTGAACTGGATGATTGTTACTCTAGCTTGCTCACCACCCAAAGCAAATGCTGCGATCGCATATTTCAATATGATGTTTTATTTTGGACATTTTCTGTTTATTCTTTGGTCTTACGTTCATCTGATAAGAACATGCAGATCCTCAAAAGAGAAGTGGGGAAAGTTCATGCAGACATGCTTGCCACATTTTATCTCTCTGATTGTCTTTACAACAGCTGTGCTTTTAGACTTATTATACATGAGATTTGGCTCAACGGATTTTTCTCAAAACCTCTTTAATTTCATGGCAATAGAATTTCTGCTTATTCCTCCGATGGTGAATCCACTTGTTTATGGATTCAGCCTTACAAAAGTCCGCAGTAAAGTTTTGAATTTAGTTCATATTAAAAAGAAAGATGCCAAGTGTCATCCCATGACTTTTCATAGGAGAGTCAAGCTCTCAAACTGAGACATAGACAGGGGAAAATAAAATAAATGCATTTTTCAGATTTAGAAATGGAAAGTATGGATTTATGTGATAAAATATTTCTTTCATTTATTTTTATTTGAAACTATTGATGTTGTAGATTATTGTCAATACAATATATCACAACAGTGCCATTCATTCTAGCTTCATGTTGACACTGAAAGTATCTCACATAAAATATGTATCTGCTTCAAAAATCATTTGTTCTTTACAAATGTTCACTTGTTCTGTGTTCACTTGTCACATGATAGCAGTGGGATGCATGTATCACCGTTTTTTTTTGTTTTTTTTTACAAGAATCCCAACAGATGTTAAGAACAAAATGTAGCTCATAAATTATTATGAATTGTCACCTTAATTAAAAATATTGCAAACTTGTCTGTAACGTGCATGAGCTTTTGTTGTATCTAGTGTATTGAGTAAAAGGGAACAACAATATAGCCTCAGTCTCATGGATAAGGTCTCAGATTTATTCAGGTCGGGTCTGAAAATTGTGGGAAAGGTCCCAAATCTGCTCTTGTTTTTAGGCCTTTGCAAGACCCTAGTTTGGACACAGCAACAGCAAGCTACAAAAACAGGTGGACACTTTAGCGATCCAGGTGCCTCGCTCTTGCAATAGATTGCATACGAGATGCATACATGCTCGAAGCTATTGCGAATATGCGCGTGTTCCATCGCCTGACTGCCAATCAAAATAGCTGTTTTCATATGAATGTTAAAACATGAGGAACCCACCATCCACACTTCATAGGAAATGTATTAATCATGAATATAAAAATGACAAAAATTAATAAAATTTGCAATTTTCCTTTAGCAAATGAATTGAGGAGGGACTGAATTTTTGTATCGAGTAAAAAGTAACACAAATATAACGTTGGTCTCAGGGTTCAGGTCTCAAATATTGCAGTAACAGGCAGATTTAGTCAGGTTGGGTCTGAAAGTTGGGTCAAATTCTGTTCTCGTTTTTAGGTCTATGCAAAGACCTAGTTTGAAAACAGCAACAGCAAGGTACAACAAAAAAGATGGACACTTTAGCTGTCCATGTGCCTCACTCTTGCAATAGATTGCATACGAGATGCATACATGGTCGACGCTATTATAAATATGCACATATTTAATTTCCTGATTTCCAACCGAAATAGCTGTTTTCATATGGATGTTAAAACCTTCGGAACCCACCATCCAAACTTCATGTAACATTTATTTATCATGAATATTCAAATGACAAAAAATGTATTCCAATTGCAATGTTCCTTTAGGTTTGATGCATTGCTCATACAGTAGATTACAGCATGCTGAAACAAGGAGGAAACTTATTTCTGAACGTTGATTGGCTGGTTTGAATTTCCAAAGCTCATGTGTGGCTGTAGTAAGACAAGATATTAACAACTGTAAGATGAGGGAGCAAACACTGTGGTCAGGATGGACGTGCATAACGCAGGGCAAAAAGCATTGTTCTAACCATGATGCATAATGTTTCTCATGTAAGTTTTTTCTTTCTTTCAGGTTTAAATGACACAGTGAACTACAGAGTTGCTCTCTTCTCTCTCACTTTACTGTGTTACTGTTTCATTGTGCTGGTAAATGTTGCTCTCATTGTGACCATCATCTTGGATAAGAACATGCATGAACCAATGTATATTCTATTGTGCACTTTCTGCATGAATGGACTTTATGGGACAACAGGTTTCTACCCCAAGATTCTCTGGGATCTGCTGTCTCCTGTTCATGTAATCTCTTATTCTGGATGCCTGGTTCAGGCTTTAGTGATGTACTCGTTTGCCTTCAGTGATCTGTCTATTCTTGCAGTCATGGCATATGACAGATATGTGGCTATATGCCAACCCCTAGAGTACCACTCTATTATGTCAAAGCAGAGAGTGTTGCTGTTAGTCTGTTTCACCTGGTTAACACCTTTTTGCATTATAGGCACAAATATTATTCTTACATCTAGATTAAAGCTATGCAGCCCATATATTGAAAGACTTTTTTGTGTGAATTGGGCTATTGTGAAACTTGCTTGTTTCCCAGCTGACACTATTGTTAACAACTTAGTTGCATACATTACAATAATAATTTTTGTATTACATGGTTTGTTCATAGTTTGGTCGTACATGTATATCATCAAAACCTGTGTGAATTCTTTAGAAAACAGAGCAAAGTTCATGCAGACGTGTGTGCCACATTTAACCTCCTTGCTCATTTTTGTTGTCGCTATACTGTTTGATGTCATGCATATACGATACGGGTCAACAGACTTACCTCAAACACTTAACAACTTTATTGCAATAGAATTTCTTGTCATACCTCCAATTATGAATCCTCTCATTTATGGTTTTAAATTGACCAAAATTCGGAGCAGAATTCTAGGTCGTATTACTTTTAAGATTACATTTCTTCGATGATAAGGAAATGTAAAGGCCTATAATAATGCATTCTTTATATATAAATCATTGTACTTTGTCAAATGTAAAATGTTGTTTCAATAGAACCTCTTGTCATTACTCCTCTTACGAATCCTCTCATGAATTGTTTCAATAGGACCAACATGTGGAGGAGAATTATCTGTGTTTTTACTTTTAAAAAACAATAGTAGGATTCATCTAAACTAACTATAAATTAAAGCTACTCGTAGCTGTGAGCGGGTCCTCGCTTCCGGCACGTTTGGGGTAGCCGGCGGGTCGCCGACTTGCCCCGGAAGGAAACCGGCCAAACCCATGCATTGTCTCAACAAGTGCAGGGAACAGCAATTAATTTTTTACAGTTATTTCCTGGCTGCGCAGTAGAGCTACTTACCTTTCAGCGTCACTGGCTTCCGTCAGGGTGCCAAGTTACACGGGCGAAATGCATGCTGGGAAAGACTGTCTCAGCGTTGGGCGGCGAACAGCTGTTTGTGTGGCGTGTCTTTCGGTCTGTCTCTTCCTGTTTTGTTTTGTTCGCGAGCGCTACCCAGAATGCAATTGGGCGCTGTCATTTTTATTTAAATCCGATGCTGTTTGGCTGATTTCCAGTAGGTGGCGCTACGACAATGTGAACATATACTGTGCATCATGTTTCTGTGCGTGAACAGTACACCAGGTGATTTAACTTGCATGTCAATCGGATGCAGTTTGGTAGATTTAGTTTGGCCAGTAGGTGGCGCTAGTAGGTTACTATGAATATATAAGTATCTTATATTTAAGCAATAAGGTACCATGTGATTTAGTGTTCAGGCTGGAGGATGACACACACACACACACACACACACACACACACACACACACACATGCTGTCTCTATGTGAAGTATAGAGCAGATCATGTAAATGACATGTAAATCAGATGCTGTTTGGTAGATTTAGTTTGGCCAGTAGGTGGCACTATGACAATGTGAACATTGGCCATGTACACGTCCTCAGGCATGGACCAGCATCATGTATGAGGAGAATTGGGCTAATGGCATCATGTACATGTACTCAAGCCAAGACCAGCAGCATGTATATAGGAGTTACAACAGGGTTCTCTCATATAGCGCTTAGCACAAAGTAGTCGCGTCTTTGGGTCCCCGTCACGTCGCGGCCGAAGGATGAAAACGTTGCGAGCGCACAAGCCATACTCCTGAGAGTCTTTCGATCACTTTAGAATAGACTAGAAGTGGATGACTTAAAAATTGTAGGAGGAGTAGTATTTGGCGTAAATGCAAATACCGGCTAAAAATTAGCATAAACTGGCCGAAAATGGCAAATTGGCCGAATTACTGTAGCGCCCCCTAATGGTTAAATGGGACGACTGATTTATTGCAAGTTAGGGGATGCGATGTGCACATATACCCCAAGTTTGGAGTCTTTTCTCCAAATAGTTTTAATGTTATGAGTGTTTAAAAACAAGACACGCCCCTAAGAGGTTAATTGGTCGATATCTCCTCAACGCAATGAGATATCAAAGAAATTCCAATGCAGTATTGATGATCCAGCTCTAATGATGATAACTACCAAGGTTGGTTTGAAAATAATTAAGCGTTTAGGAATTATTAACAAAAATGTGTTTTTCACAAAATTCAAAATGGCGGAAAATATTCATAGGCGGACTTTATGGGTCTGAGAGGCTTTTTTGTAGAGCAGGTGAAGACGGACATGTGTGAATTTTTTCAAGTAAAAAAAAATTTCTGGGCGAGGGGCGTCGCCGGTCCAACTTGTAGGGGGCGCTAGAGAGTCATTTTTTGGAACTGTTTTTCCCATCTTTGATACATTGCTATTTTCACCAGTCCTAACAGGCAGTCCAAATTTGGTGAGTTTTTGGATATGGCAAGGTCCCCAAAAAGGCGCCCAATGTATAAAAATAAGAATCATAGGGAATTAAAGCTACTCGTAGCTGTGAGCGGGTCCTCGCTTCCGGCACGTTTGGGGTAGCCGGCGGGTCGCCGACTTGCCCCGGAAGGAAACCGGCCACACCCATGCATTGTCTCAACAAGGGCAGGGAACAGCAATTAATTTTTTACAGTTATTTCCTGGCTGCGCAGTAGAGCTACTTACCTTTCAGCGTCACTGGCTTCCGTCAGGGTGCCAAGTTACACGGGCGAAATGCATGCTGGGAAAGACTGTCTCAGCGTTGGGCGGCGAACAGCTGTTTGTGTGGCGTGTCTTTCGGTCTGTCTCTTCCTGTTTTGTTTTGTTCGCGAGCGCTACCCAGAATGCAATTGGGCGCTGTCATTTTTATTTAAATCCGATGCTGTTTGGCTGATTTCCAGTAGGTGGCGCTACGACAATGTGAACATATACTGTGCATCATGTTTCTGTACGTGAACAGTACACCAGGTGATTTAACTTGCATGTCAATCGGATGCAGTTTGGTAGATTTAGTTTGGCCAGTAGGTGGCGCTAGTAGGTTACTATGAATATATAAGTATCTTATATTTAAGCAATAAGGTACCATGTGATTTAGTGTTCAGGCTGGAGGATGACACACACACACACACACACACACACACACACACACACACACACACACATGCTGTCTCTATGTGAAGTATAGAGCAGATCATGTAAATCAGATGCTTTTTGTTAGATTTAGTTTGGCCAGTAGGTGGCGCTATGACAATGTGAACATATACTGTGCATCATGTTTCTGTACGTGAACAGTACACCAGGTGATTTAACTTGCATGTCAATCGGATGCAGTTTGGTAGATTTAGTTTGGCCAGTAGGTGGCGCTAGTAGATTTAGTTTGGCCAGTAGGTGGCGCTAGTAGGTTACTATGAATATATAAGTATCTTATATTTAAGCAATAAGGTACCATGTGATTTACTGTTCAGCCTGGTTGAAAGTAGGGTGGAGGATGAGACACACACACACACACACACACACACACACACACACACATGCTGTCTCTATGTGAAGTATAGAGCAGATCATGTAAATGACATGTAAATCAGATGCTGTTTGGTAGATTTAGTTTGGCCAGTAGGTGGCGCTATGACAATGTGAACATTGGGCATGTACACGTCCTCAGGCATGGACCAGCATCATGTATGAGGAGAATTGGGCTAATGGCATCATGTACATGTACTCAAGCCAAGACCAGCAGCCTGTATATAGGAGTTACAACAGGGTTCTCTCATATAGCGATTAGCACAAAGTAGTCGCGTCTTTGGGTCCCCTTAACGTCGCGGCCGATGGATGAAAACGTGTTGAGCGCACAAGCCATACTCCTGAGGGTCTTTCTGTCACTTTAGAATAGACTAGAAGTGGATGACTTAAAAATTGTAGGAGGAGTAGTATTTGGCGTAAATGCAAATATCGGCTAAAAATTAGCATAAACTGGCCGAAAATGCCAAATTGGCCGAATTACTGTAGCGCCCCCTAATGGTTAAATGGGACGACTGATTTATTGCAAGTTAGGGGATGCGATGTGCACATATACCCTAAGTTTGGAGTCTTTTCTCCCAATAGTTTTAATGTTATGAGTGTTTAAAAACAAGACACGCCCCTAAGAGGTTAATTGGTCGATATCTCCTCAACGCAATGAGATATCAAAGAAATTCCAATGCAGTATTGATGATCTAGCTCTAATGATGATAACTACCAAGGTTGGTTTGAAAATAAGTAAGCGTTTAGGAATTATTAACAAAAATGTGTTTTTCACTAAATTCAAAATGGCGGAAAATTTTCATAGGCGGACTTTATGGGTCTGAGAGGCTTTTTTGTAGAGCAGGTGAAGACGGACATGTGTGAATTTTTTCAAGTAAAAAAAAAATTCTGGGCGAGGGGCGTCGCCGGTGCAACTTGAAGGGGGCGCTAGAGAGTCATTTTTTGGAACTTTTTCCCCCGGCTTTGATACATTGCGTTTTTCACCAGGCCTGACAAGAGTTCCAAATTTGGTGAGTTTTTGGATATGACAAGTCCCCCAAAAAGCAGTCCAAATGAGAAAAATAAGAATCATAAGAAAAAGAAGAAACACATCAATTTCAATAGGGTCCTACTCGGACTGACTACGTCAGTCGCTCGGACCCTAATAATAATAATAAGAATCCCGGCAATTTCAATAGGGTCCTCTCGGGACTGACGTTGTCAGTCGCTCGGACCCTAATAATAAGAATCCGAGCAATTTCAATAGGGTCCTACTCGGACTGACTACGTCAGTCGCTCGGACCCTAATAAGAATCACATCAATTTCAATAGGGTCCTACTCGGACTGACTACGTCAGTCGCTCGGACCCTAATAAGAATCACATCAATTTCAATAGGGTCCTACTCGGACTGACTACGTCAGTCGCTCGGACCCTAATAAGAATCCCGGCAATTTCAATAGGGTCCTCTCGGGACTGACTACGTCAGTCGCTCGGACCCTAATAAGAATCCCGGCAATTTCAATAGGGTCCTCTCGGGACTGACGTTGTCAGTCGCTCGGACCCTAATAAGAATCCCGGCAATTTCAATAGGGTCCTCTCGGGACTGACTACGTCAGTCGCTCGGACCCTAATTAAAGCTACTCGTAGCTGTGAGCGGGTCCTCGCTTCCGGCACGTTTGGGGTAGCCGGCGGGTCGCCGACTTGCCCCGGAAGGAAACCGGCCAAACCCATGCATTGTCTCAACAAGTGCAGGGAACAGCAATTAATTAGGGTCCGAGCGACTGACGTAGTCAGTCCGAGTAGGACCCTATTGAAATTGCTGGGATTCTTCTTCATTATTCTGATCCTTATTTTTGTACATTGGACTGCTTTTTGGGGGACTTGTCATATCCAAAAACTCACCAAATTTGGACTGCTTGTTAGGACTGGTGAAAATAGCAATGTATCAAAGCCGGGAAAAAAAGATCAAAAAAATGACTCTCTAGCGCCCCCTACAAGTTCGGCCGGCGACGCCCCTCGCCCAGAAATTTTTTTTTACTTGAAAAAATTCACACATGTCCGTCTTCACCTGCTCTACAAAAAAGCCTCTCAGACCCATAAAGTCCGCCTATGAAAATTTTCCGCCATTTTGAATTTAGTGAAAAACACATTTTTGTTAATAATTCCTAAACGCTTAATTATTTTCATACCAACCTTGGTAGTTATCATCATTAGAGCTAGATCATCAATACCGCATTGAAATTTCTTTGATATCTCATTGCGTTGAGGAGATATCGACCAATTAACCTCTTAGGGGCGTGTCTTGTTTTTAAACACTCATAACATTAAAACTATTGGGAGAAAAGACTCCAAACTTGGGCTATATGTGCACATCACATCCCCGAACTTGCAATAAATCAGTCGTCCCATTTAACCACTAGGGGGCGCTACAGTAATTCGGCCAATTTGCCATTTTCGGACTGTTTATGCTAATTTTTAGCCGATATTTGCATTTACGCCAAATACTACTCCTCCTAGAATTTTTAAGTCATCCACTTCAGTTCTATTCTAAAGTGATAGAAAGACTCTCAGGAGTATGGCTTGTGCGCTCGCAACGTTTTCATCCTTCGGCCGCGAAGTGACGGGGACCCAAAGACGCGACTACTTTGTGCTAATCGCTATATGAGAGAACCCTGTTGTAACTCCTATATACAGGCTGCTGGTCTTGGTGTGAGTACATGTACATGATGCCATTAGCCCAAATCTCCTCATACATGATGCTGGTCCGTGCCTGAGGACATGTACATGGCCAATGTTCACATTGTCATAGCGCCACCTACTGGCCAAACTAAATCTACCAAACAGCATCTGATTTACATGTTATTTACATGATCTGCTCTATACTTCACATAGAGACAGCATGTGTGTGTGTGTGTGTGTGTGTGTGTGTGTGTGTGTGTGTGTGTGTGTGTGTGTGTGTGTGTGTCATCCTCCACCCTACTTTCAACCAGCCTGAACACTAAATCACATGGTACCTTATTGCTTAAATATAAGATACTTATATATTCATAGTAACCTACTAGCGCCACCTACTGGCCAAACTAAATCTACCAAACTGCATCCGATTGACATGCAAGTTAAATCACCTGGTGTACTGTTCACGTACAGAAACATGATGCACAGTATATGTTCACATTGTCGTAGCGCCACCTACTGGAAATCAGCCAAACAGCATCGGATTTAAATAAAAATGACAGCGCCCAATTGCATTCTGGGTAGCGCTCGCGAACAAAACAAAACAGGAAGAGACAGACCGAAAGACACGCCACACAAACAGCTGTTCGCCGCCCAACGCTGAGACAGTCTTTCCCAGCATGCATTTCGCCCGTGTAACTTGGCACCCTGACGGAAGCCAGTGACGCTGAAAGGTAAGTAGCTCTACTGCGCAGCCAGGAAATAACTGTAAAAAATTAATTGCTGTTCCCTGCACTTGTTGAGACAATGCATGGGTTTGGCCGGTTTCCTTCCGGGGCGAGTCGGCGACCCGCCGGCTACCCCAAACGTGCCGGAAGCGAGGACCCGCTCACAGCTACGAGTAGCTTTAATTTTTTACAGTTATTTCCTGGCTGCGCAGTAGAGCTACTTACCTTTCAGCGTCACTGGCTTCCGTCAGGGTGCCAAGTTACACGGGCGAAATGCATGCTGGGAAAGACTGTCTCAGCGTTGGGCGGCGAACAGCTGTTTGTGTGGCGTGTCTTTCGGTCTGTCTCTTCCTGTTTTGTTTTGTTCGCGAGCGCTACCCAGAATGCAATTGGGCGCTGTCATTTTTATTTAAATCCGATGCTGTTTGGCTGATTTCCAGTAGGTGGCGCTACGACAATGTGAACATATACTGTGCATCATGTTTCTGTGCGTGAACAGTACACCAGGTGATTTAACTTGCATGTCAATCGGATGCAGTTTGGTAGATTTAGTTTGGCCAGTAGGTGGCGCTAGTAGGTTACTATGAATATATAAGTATCTTATATTTAAGCAATAAGGTACCATGTGATTTACTGTTCAGGCTGTTTGAAAGCAGGCTGGAGGATGACACACTCACACACACACACACACACACACACACACACACACACACACACACACACACACACACATGCTGTCTCTATGTGAAGTATAGAGCAGATCATGTAAATCAGATGCTGTTTGGTAGATTTAGTTTGGCCAGTAGGTGGCGCTATGACAATGTGAACATTGGCCATGTACATGTCCTCAGGCACGGACCAGCATCATGTATGAGGAGAATTGGGCTAATGGCATCATGTACATGTACTCACACCAAGACCAGCAGCCTGTATATAGGATTTACACAGGATTCTGTCATATAGCGGTTAGCACAAAGTAGTCGCGTCTTTGGGTCCCCGTCACGTCGCGGCCGATGGATGAAAACGTTGCGAGCGCACAAGCCATACTCCTGAGAGTCTTTCGATCACTTTAGAATAGAGCTGAAGTGGATGACTTAAAAATTCTAGGAGGAGTAGTATTTGGCGTAAATGCAAATATCGGCTAAAAATTAGCATAAACTGGCCGAAAATGGCAAATTGGCCGAATTACTGTAGCACCCCCTAATGGTTAAATGGGACGACTGATTTATTGCAAGTTAGGGGATGCGATGTGCACATATACCCCAAGTTTGGAGTCTTTTCTCCAAATAGTTTTAATGTTATGAGTGTTTAAAAACAAGACACGCCCCTAAGAGGTTAATTGGTCGATATCTCCTCAACGCAATGAGATATCAAAGAAATTCCAATGCAGTATTGATGATCCAGCTCTAATGATGATAACTACCAAGGTTGGTTTGAAAAAAAATTAAGCGTTTAGGAATTATTAACAAAAATGTGTTTTTCACTAAATTCAAAATGGCGGAAAATTTTTGTAGGCGGACTTTATGGGTCTGAGAGGCTTTTTTGTAGAGCAGGTGAAGACGGACATGTGTGAATTTTTTCAAGTAAAAAAAAAATTCTGGGCGAGGGGCGTCGCCGGTGCAACTTGAAGGGGGCGCTAGAGAGTCATTTTTTGGAACTTTTTCCCCCGGCTTTGATACATTGCGTTTTTCACCAGGCCTGACAAGAGTTCCAAATTTGGTGAGTTTTTGGATATGACAAGTTCCCCAAAAAGCAGTCCAAATGAGAAAAATAAGAATCATAAGAAAAAGAAGAAACACATCAATTTCAATAGGGTCCTACTCGGACTGACTACGTCAGTCGCTCGGACCCTAATAATAAGAATCCCGGCAATTTCAATAGGGTCCTCTCGGGACTGACGTTGTCAGTCGCTCGGACCCTAATAAGAATCCCGGCAATTTCAATAGGGTCCTCTCGGGACTGACGTTGTCAGTCGCTCGGACCCTAATAATAAGAATCACATCAATTTCAATAGGGTCCTACTCGGACTGACTACGTCAGTCGCTCGGACCCTAATAATAATAAGAATCCCGGCAATTTCAATAGGGTCCTCTCGGGACTGACTACGTCAGTCGCTCGGACCCTAATAAGAATCCCGGCAATTTCAATAGGGTCCTCTCGGGACTGACGTTGTCAGTCGCTCGGACCCTAATAATAAGAATCCCGGCAATTTCAATAGGGTCCTCTCGGGACTGACGTTGTCAGTCGCTCGGACCCTAATAAGAAACACATCAATTTCAATAGGGTCCTCTCGGGACTGACGTTGTCAGTCGCTCGGACCCTAATAATAATAAGAATCCCGGCAATTTCAATAGGGTCCTACTCGGACTGACTACGTCAGTCGCTCGGACCCTAATAATAATAAGAATCCCGGCAATTTCAATAGGGTCCTCTCGGGACTGACTACGTCAGTCGCTCGGACCCTAATAACAAGAAACACGTCAATTTCAATAGGGTCCTACTCGGACTGACTACGTCAGTCGCTCGGACCCTAATAATAAGAATCCGAGCAATTTCAATAGGGTCCTCTCGGGACTGACGTTGTCAGTCGCTCGGACCCTAATAAGAATCACATCAATTTCAATAGGGTCCTACTCGGACTGACTACGTCAGTCGCTCGGACCCTAATAAGAATCCCGGCAATTTCAATAGGGTCCTCTCGGGACTGACGTTGTCAGTCGCTCGGACCCTAATAATAAGAATCCCGGCAATTTCAATAGGGTCCTACTCGGACTGACTACGTCAGTCGCTCGGACCCTAATAAGAAACACATCAATTTCAATAGGGTCCTACTCGGACTGACTACGTCAGTCGCTCGGACCCTAATAAACATACATTTTATTTACGTGCACACCTTATCCGACCCTTACCTTTATCCTGTGGGCTGCATGTTTTGTCAGGAGTTAAATGTAATATTATTAGACTGCATATTAGCTCAGTATGCCTTGAAAGATGTTATTTTGAAAATATGCATTTTATTACATTTGATTGCATGTAAAGAATGTTCTTATTTCTCAGGATTTATGGTGAATCTTATGCCCCTTTTATCGGGTAGTAATTTTAAAATGATGATGACAACATGATGATACAGTAAAATATGTACTTTCTTTTGTGTATCTACATTAATCTCATTCAGTCAAGTCTTGTCAATGGTTCCCTGGGTCTTATTGTTGAATGTATGTGTGCACAGATAAATTATAAATAAATAAAGATCCAGTAGTAGTATTTCCTGATCCGATGTGAGGTCCCGGGACAGGGATGTTATGTGTACAGATTGTAAAGCCCTCCGAGGCAAACTTGTATTTGTGATGTTGGGCTATATAAAATAAACCGAATTGAATTGAATAGCCACTTTTTCTGTATTTAGGAATAAAATGAATAGAATCTGAAATAAATATATCTTTATTAACATGAATGTCATTGACCTGCTTGTGATTTAACATTTACGAATACAAGTAAAATATTTTTTAAAAGCTTGTCAGAACTTTTAAACAACAAATTACCACTTTATTTTATTTTTAAAGCAGGTAACTGTATCAGTCTTCAGCAGCCTAATTACCTGTTACTAACTAACAGAGCAAATCATGACCAAGAAGTGAATAATTCTGCTTCTGCCTGCCATGATTGTGGCTCTACCTTGTTTTTTTTCACCTCCTACATGTTTCCATGTATGGCATATGAATATTTACATAATCTGCTTTCAGGTGATTTTTTGTTCAACATGTCGAAGAGACCATATGAAGGGAGGCGTCAACCACAACGCTGCCGTACATGTCCTTGACAATGCCACGCTGCATGTAGAGTGTGCAGGGTTCACAGTGGAAGGGTCTCTTCCCGCCTCCTTGGGGCTTTACCGGCCACGTCATCCCTGAAGCCCGCACATAGCTGTTCAGTGCCTCTGATGAGGTCTTTGTTTTCAACATAACATTCCATCCAATACTTGAATTGGGCAATGAAGTGGAATTCCCCTCGCCGGGATATTCCTCGAGTGTTCAAGAATTGACAGAACGGGTTATAGTACAATAATGATTATTTATTTAGCAATTACATACATGAAATGCATACCTAATACAAGGCCTTGGTCTCCGCTCCCCTGTCTGTCTGCCCTTCACACGGTCAGCACGCCTCAGGATGAGTGAGCCCCGAACTCAGAGAGTAAAGGGTTCTTATCCTCTTTCTATCTGACTTTCTCTTTTTTCTGACTCCAATGCTTTTCAAATATTCCCAGTGAAAAACACAACCCAGGTTCCCAGACAATTATTTTTGAAATACTGCTGCTTTCTCCTCAAGGCCGGATACAGGACGAGGGTGCATAGATAAGTTTGCACCTGTTGATAAATTTAATGAATAGTTGGAACAAGAACATAAGACTTGTCTGTGAGAAGACTTTGTTGTGTCTGTTCATTAGAAAGATCAAACTACAATTCTCAACTCTTCTGCCTCTGCCTCAGTGACCAAGAGATAACCTTTCCACCACACATGAAACTGTGACCCCCAGACATTTGTGAGGAAAGAGGAACCTAGTCTTTTAGACAGAAACCAGACTATTCAGACAATGCTATATTAATCATAAACAGAGTATTCAGACAATGCTATATAAATCATAAACAGAGTATTCAGCTAATGCTATATAAATCATAAACAGAGTATTCAGCTAATGCTATATAAATCATAAATTCTCTTCAGCAAATAGTTTGTTCATTACACATGTTCTCTTATTTTGTGTTCACTTTGTGTTCTTATTTTGTGTTCACTTGTTTTCACATGATCTCTTATTTAAAAAAAAGAAGTTATATTACCATAAATTGTCACTGAGTGAAACACATTGCAAACTTTATTGTAACATGCATTAGCTTTCGACTGTAACAATTACATATTATCCAATACACCATGTTAAACACAACAAACATCATCTGCCATTAATTTATATGTATTATTAACCTGTTAGCGTTCCGCTGTCCCGCGGGCGTCCTTTACAACTGTACACTCTATTGTACACTGTACATCTATTTATAGTTCGGTACGAGTGCCGTATGTTTCTGGAAGCCTCTCTTTCTTTACATGGATCAAGCCTGTCACGTCATACGGCTCGGATGACAGGCGTTTCGTATAGCCAATGAAATTGCCTAAAAAACTGGTCTAAACAAGAGGGGGTGGAGTAATCACAACAGGTTCCAGCTTCATGAGAACAGACCAGCTACTGACAGATCCTCAGTTTGGCATTGAATTAGCACGAAAATGCATTTATACTTAATTTTCTCTGTGTCAGCAATACTGGTAGTAAATATGAATAGACCTCTATAAGTTTGCAAGACTATAAGCCTTTTTAATAGGTATATAGTATATATATCATGAATATTTTCAGTCTCAAAATGGAAAAACGGCAAACGACATTTCATTAGAAAAACATGTGTAAAATAGAAATTTTCTGTGGGATTGATATCTACTTTTTACTTACATTAGATCAGATTAGGCATCAGGCTATTGTCCCATTGTGTTTTCCAGTTCATAAGTCCCATTTATAGTCATCTACAGGCATCTATTTGCAAAGAAATGTTCAGGCGGAAATAAAAACCTTATACTTTAGTGTGTTCAAACTTATATAACTCAGTGTCAGCAGCACTTAAAGTGATTCTGACTATTGAGGGGAAAAAGCTTCAGAGTTTTACCTTTCAAAAGAGACCACGACCATGCATTTACTCCAAATAGTTCAAGTACAACTTGCAATTTACTTTGGGTATACCTGGATAGGCGTTTTTCAGCTAATTTTACAGGAACACTAAGTTAATGATATTAGCTGCTCAGTTTCACTGTCAGCAAGGGAATTATTTACTCTGAGGTATCCAAATAACAAAAAAGCTGTAGATAAAACATAAAATGCACACTCAGATGTGTTGTGACTGACGTAGAAATGATTTTTCCACATAATGAATAATACAAAATAAAATAGCCATCCATCCATTATGAGCCGTGAAACTCATTTCGGCCGCTTGTATCCTAGACCTTGTTCTTTTGGTCACGACCAAGAGTTTGTGACCATAGGTGAGGGTCGCAACGTAGACGGCCCGGTAAATTGCGCCTGTTTTACTCCTGCAGCCGCACCGATCCGCCTGTCAATCTCCCACTCCATCTTACCCTCACTCGGGGTAGGCACTCTGTCCCCAACTGGAGGGAGAAATCCATCGGTTTCCGGCAGAGCCCCATGGCCTCAGATTTGGAGGTACTAACTCTCATCCCCGCCGTTTCACATTCAGCTGTAAAACGCCACAGTGAATGCTGGAGGTCAAGGTCCGAGGAGGCCAACAGGACCACATCCTCTAGGAACAGCAGAGAGGCGATTCCAAGACCCCCGAACCTGACGTTCTCCTAGATTTTCTGTCCATGAAAGCCCTGACAAAGGCCAACGCCCACCCGGAACATGTCTGACTTAATGCCGAGAATACGAACACAGCTCCTACTGCAGGCGTACAGAGACCGGATGGCCCGTTGCAGCGGGTCCGGCACCCCTTACTTAAGCAGGATCCCCCACAAAAAAAAACAGAGGACCCGGTCGAAAAGCCTTCTCCAAGTTCACAAAGCACATGTAGACTGGTTGGGCCAAGACCCCTCCAGTAGTCATGCGAGGGTAAAGAGCTTGTCCACTGTTCCATGACCGGGACGGAATCCGCATTACTCAGAGACTCCTTTCCAGCACCGTGGCATAAGCTTTCCCCAGGAGGCTGAGTAGTGTGATATCCCGATAGTTCTAGCACACTCTCCGGTCTCCCTTTTTGAAAATGGGAAAATGGGAACCACTACCCCAGTCTGCTAGTCTATGCAACATTGAAAAGGTGTGTCAGCCAAGACGGCCCAACAATGTCCAGCGCCTTCAGCATCTCACGGTGGATCTCATCCACCCCCGTCGCGTTCTCACCAAGGAGCTCTTTGACTACCTTTGCGGCCTCCGCCAGGGATATCAGTGCGTCCCCCCCAAGTATTCAGGCGCTGCCCCCTCTCCAGGCCACATGTTGGCCAGGTTTAGAGTTCCTCAAAGTGCTCTTTCCACCGCCTTACCTCACTTGTCCATCAACGGGTTCTCGGGTTGCCGCTACCACAGGCACCGATGACCTTCCGACCACAGCTTCTAGTGGCCACAATAGAAAATTTGACCATGGTCCACTTGGATTCCATATCCCCAACCTTCCTCGGGATGTGTGAGAAGTTCTTCCGGAGGTGGGAGTTGAAGACCTCCCGGACAGGATCCTCCGCCAGACGTTCCCAGTTAAGGGTAGGACATTTACATATTTTTTAGGGGGCAATTTTTCCCCCCACTGACTGAAATCCAGGGGCATTTAAAACAAAAATTGGGGCACTTTTTGAAACTTGTGAAATAACATTTAACCTTTGTTCAAAATAATACATATACTTATTTAGGCTTACAGTAAATGAGCAATAGTCATCAAATTGCAATAATAAGACTATTAGGCAGTAGTCTACAGATTCAAAGTGTTTTCTTAGATTTTTTTTAACAAACAGAAAAATGTATTCAGACAATCATATTACATTTTATTATTTTTTGTGGTTATTTATTGTTATTACATTTTTCTAAACAACTATTAACAATTATAACTTTTTTATTTCTTTTTTTTCTAATTCAAAATTATATATATATATATTTTTTTTTTTTTACCTTAATCACGTTGTACCTACCTAGTACAGAAAATACAGATAGGACAGACAAAACAAAGAACAAAAACAAAATGTGTAGATGCCCTGCCTGCTTCCAAAGTTAACGCTGGCTCCATCTGCTCCGAATCCAACAAGATGATCGGTCCAGTTAGGGATGCCCTTGGAGATTAGCAGTGACCGGATGCAATGCAGGATGCCGTCAGCTGTGGCACTCTCAGTGTCCTCAATTCTATTCGGGTGACAAAAACACACATATGTAAAAAAAAAAAACGAAACGAAACAAAGTGAGCCACTTCAGAGAAATCTGTGTACTGTATATGTGTGTAAGTAACCTATAGATACATTGATAAACAATAAACTTGAGCAATAGATAATTGCTAATAGATCATAGATAATTACCGTAGAAATGCCATGCGAGGGACACCTTTATGCAGGAATTCCACATAATGGACCGCTGTCTAACGTTAGCTTGCTTGCAAGCGAGCCTTTCTAGCTAACGCACTATCAGAGCTAGCTAACGCTAGCCAACTAACGTTAGCTAGCTAAAGTGAATACAAAATATATATATATTACTAGTTATCACTCACCGTAGGCGATGGTGACGAAAGGCCACGTAACTCTTGGATGTTTCCGCTCCCCTTGATGAAGTCTGGAGAAGAATTTGCCTATGCTGTATTGATAACAGCTTTTGCAACTCGTTGTCTACTAATCATGTCTTTTTTTCCTCGTCGTCTTCCTCCACCCCAAGCCAATCTAGCTTCTATTTTTCAATGGTGGCTGGGTGTGTGTATTTTATCTTTCGAACCTGAGATGGTCCTCATTTCTCCTCACACTCTCAGTCACAGGTCTGATCAAGAAGCCCTTTTTTTTCCTTCTTTTTTTTCAGTCAAGGCGAAAATCAAAAACATTCTATGGCAACTGGACCGGGTCATATAGGCTACAATGTTTTTGACAAGTTCATTAAATTATCATAATTATTAGAGGAAATTATGGGGGCATTGTTTTCCCCCCTCCTTGTGATATCAGGGGCAAAATTATATTTCTTAGGGGCAGTTTTGCCCTCGTGTATTTCCGACGCTGCCCCAGTTTACCCTCACTACATGTTTGGGCTTGCTAGGTCTTTCCAGCCGGCTCCCCCGCCATCTGATCCAACTCACCAGCAACTGGTGATCAGTTGACAGCTCTGCTCTTTTCACCCGAGTGTCCAAGACATACGGCCGCAGATCAGATGATACGATAACAAAGTAAATCATTGATCTCCGGCCTAAGGTGTTCTGGTAGCAGCACTTATGATCCAGTTTATGTTTGAAGTTGGAGTCGGCAGGCGCAGCGCAGCCCTTTCCAGGACCACTCCCACCGACTCCCAAGAAGGCTGTATAGTCCCAACTGCTGTTTGGTGCATAAGCACAAACAACAGTCAGAGCCAACAGTTTATATGTACCGTAATTGTTTTATTATTCAAATTCAATTAATTGAATACAGAGATCCTCTTGGGCTGAGTTTCCATATAGCATTTTTTTTTTTTTCGAAGCGCCAGCGTCTTTTTTCAATTGTAACCAATGAGGAGAGCTTGTATGGGGCTGCTAAGAGAACTCTGACTTTTTTGCTTCAGAAGCTCCAAGCACTTAAAGTTGAACATCTCTGAACTTTTCAGAAAGACGGTGGTGTCCCCAATTGAAACATTACAAATGTCACAAACCCCAGCAGCGCTGCAGGTTGTTTCTGGAATTGCCTTCATCAATAGATGCTGCTGGTGCAAATGTGTTCTAGAAAACCCGTAGCTCCAACCTGTAAAGCAGGATTTTCTTTCTGTCTTGGACATCAGGCCTCTGTGGGTCATTCTTTCTTAAGGTCGATAGAATATTTTCAATCTCTAGCCTTTGTTTTGTTGAGACTGAACTGTGTCACAAAATTGGTATAGACCTGCTGTGCATAAGGTAAACAGTTGTACTGCGACAAAAAGAGAGAGCGTTCTGTGTTGATAAGTGGCCTTCACGTGAATAATATTAGCCTTGGTGATGTGCGTGCAAAGCTTGTATAGCTTAGTGGATTGCCTTGGCTTACATCTATGAAACCTTGGAGGCTATTTTGGGTACTGATTGTGGGTAAGACTCAGTGGTGTATAAAGTACCCAAAAGCCGTACTTGAGTAAAAGTAAAGATACCTTACTGGAAAATTACTCCAGTAAAAGTAAAAGTCACCTATTAAAATACTACTTGAGTAAAAGTCTTAAAGTATCTGATATTTTCTGTACTTAAGGATCAAAAATATTTTTCTGATATAAAATGTACTTTTATATTGTAAAAGTACAAGTACATGCTTTTAATAAAAAAGCAAAGGGTCAGAATTTTGAGAATTATGAAGTTTATTCTTTTAAGTGCTGTGGTCACCGTGACCAAGGACCAGGAGTTGTGTTGATACAATAACTGGGTTGGCTGGGATCCATCCATATATATTATGTTCAACATAATATATTGTACCTAAGTATACTTTTGCATCTACTATGAACTTATCATCATAATTCTCCAAAAAGCAATATGACACTATGAAGGACTTGTAACAGTGTGGTTATAAGTATGCTCATTCCGCCCGCCGTGGGTCTCTTGGTACCGGTCTGTGGGTCTCTTGGTACCGGTCTGTGGGTCTCTTGGTACCGGGCCACAGAAAGAATGAATGAAACATTTCAATTAAATAAAAAAAAATCAAGGCCGGAAATATGTTTTATTGTGAAAAATGACCGCATACATCCGTCTGTGGTAACCTCAGACGGAATCTCTTGACACATGTCAAGATGTTACGTTACTCTATAAATGAAACGTAAGTCTGTTACAACTCTGTCGGTGATCTGGAAACCAAGGCAGAGTATCCTGAGATCGCCAAAAAAGCATGAAAACCTGCTTCCATTTCAACATCCTGTCTTTGTGCAGCGCGTTATAAGTTAAGCAGTAGACTGGACTAAAGGTTTAGTTAGCAGTAGACTGGACATAACGAACACACGTCGGGTGTCGTTGTCTCCCGTCTTTCCGAGGTTGGACCCGGTCTGTGAAAATATTGTCTTCACGTAACCGGTCCATGACGCATAAAGGTTTGGGAGCGCTGGTCTAGAGGATGTAGAGGGAAAATGCAAAACATTGTGATTCACAAAACCTGCTTGGTGGAGTCTGTGTTCCACCACAGTCCCCGATGTTTTTTTTTTTTTTCTAAAGATAGATTTGATTTTGTAGCGAGTAACGAAGGTTTCAGGAGAAATGTATCGGAGTAAAAGTATCATTTTTCTTTGCAAAATATAGTGAAGTAAAAGTAAAAGTAAACAGAAATATAAATAGTAAAGTAGAGTACAGATATCCCCAAAAACTACTTAAGTACAGTAACGAAGTATTTCTACTTCGTTACTATACACCACTGGTAAGACTACATGCTGTAAAGTGTCCACTGTAGGCGGCTTTGTTTGTGTGTACTAGGACAGAGCGAACACTACGGATGCGTAATAGTTCTGCTTGTACTGTACGTTTGGAGGACGCGTTAAACACATGCGCAGTAGATTGCTATGCTACCACTTGTAGCGTAGTGACCACACGGACAAGTCCAGACAAGTGGAGTACCTAGCTCTGCATGCACCTTTTTAATGACGAAATGCACATTACATCTCAAACTCAACTTACCTGGGGGCTGCTGGAGGTAGAGTCTGGGTGAGGCTGGGCTGCATCAAGTATTCCACAAAAAAGGGTTTCATGTATAAAAAAAAAAAAGTACAACTGATCCAATCTTCATTAATAATAGTTCAGAACATGAACAGTTCTTCAGAACATGAACGGGTTCTTCAGAACATGAATGGTTCTTCAGAACATGAACCCAGAACATGAACGGTTCTTCAAAACATGAACAGTTCTTCAGAACATAGACTTCTCTTGCCTACTCCTTGCTGCCAGAGACCTGGCAGCGCTTCCTCTTACACAGCTAAGCCACATTTGGCTTGAGGGAGGAAGCAGTTGAGACCCTCAGTATGGCTTGAAGATGCTCATCGGTAAGTTTGGACCTGTACTTTGACTTATTAAAGTTCATGCTGGAGAGGAGCTTTTCACACAGAAATGTGCTCCCAAAAAGGCACATGGTCCGCTTGAACATCCTGGAAAGCTCAGGGAAGGTGGGGGGCAATTCTCTCAAAAAGTGTCCAAGCTTGTCTTCTTTTCCACTCACCTCCCTGAACTTGGCTTTGAGTGCAGAATTGCACTGCAGGTCAATGAGCTCCATTTGAAGCACAGGAGGGGCATCTTGCACATCGAAGGAGAAGGGGTCAGCAAAAGTGGCTCTGTGTGTCTTGAAGTCTGCAAACCTGTGATAAAATTCCTCCTGTAGGTTTACAATGGCATCAGCATACTTCTCACCACTGAATTGTGTGCCCGCATCCATGAGTGCCTTGCATGTTGGGAAATGGCAGAAGTTTGTCTGAGAGAGCTGGGCTTTCCATAATACAAGTTTTGTGGAGAATGCTCTGACGTTGTCATAGGCAGCACTGACAAGCTGCCCTTGGCCTTGTAATTTCTTGTTCAGTACATTCAGCTCCTGTGTGATGTCAACAAGAAAAGCTAAGTCCATGTGCCATTTGGGATCACTTAGCACAGGAACAGCCATCCCATCCTTCTCCATGAAGGCTTTCACTTCTGCTCTCGACTCAAAAAACCTCTTCAAGGTATTTCCCCTGCTGAGCCAACGTACCTCGGTGAAGTAGAGCACATCCTTATATGCCTTATATTTCCTCCAAAATGGTGCGGAACTGCCGGTGGTTTAAGCCCCTGGATCTGATATGGTTGATGCATTTCACAACAACAGACATCACATTGTCAAACTTCAGGCATTTGCTGCAAAGGGCCTGCTGATGGAACCATGGCCTCCTCCACACCCTCCTCTTCCAGTTTTCTTTGAAAAAGTGCCACCAGTCCATTTTTCCTCCCTGTCATTAATGGCGCTCCGTCGGTTGTTATTCCAGCAAACCTCTTCTATGTTAAACCGGCATCACACAGCTGGCGGAATATCTCCTGAGCGGTGGTCTGGCCATGCATTGGCTTCCTCCGGCAGTTGATCATATATGTTAGATGACAGGTCAGAAATACGCTCTGCCACTGTGTTGGCTGAAAGGCTGATGTTGCAAAACTGACTCTTTTTTTCCGGACAGTCTATACTTGCAGCCTGTAACATGCAATTTTGTATGAACTCGCATTCATTTAATGGCTTTCCCGCCTTACCGATCATCTCACTCACCAAGTAGCTCGCTTTGACTGCCGCATCACTCGCTTTGCTTGCTTTCTTAAAAAAATCTTGTCGCCTCAGTAAACATGTTTTAAGATCGCCGACCCGGGCCTCTCTCTCATCTCCCTGGTATTTTGCATACTCCCCTTCATGTCTCAATGAGTAATGACGTTTGATGTTGTACTCCTTGTGCACCGCAACTTTCTCTGTGCATATAAGACATGTCAGAGTGCCCCGGTGCTCCACAAAAAAATATTCCGTCTTCCACTTTTCCTGGAATTGTCTGTGCTCGTCGCCAACTTTTCTCTTCACGGCAGGTTTTGAGAAAGACATGAATGGGGCTGGGTGACAGGATATATTTTTCTTCCACCTGGTGTCACTCCTGAATCGCGTTGCTAATTCGCACTGTAAATATAAAACGCCCACAACGACTCGTGCAACAACTCGGAAAAAAGGTGCATGTGATAAAAAGGTGCGTGTGAGAAAAACACGCAGGCCGCACGAACACTAAACTTTGATGTTAAGTAGCGGGCCAATTGGCGCGAGTTTGAGACCCCTGGATTACATGGACCCTTACGGACGCTCGCGGACACGCAGTTAATTTCAGCTTGAGCTTCCCACCTTACTAGGTTATGGCTGTAATGCACTATTTTGTTGTTTGTTAACTAGCAGCTTCATTGAGCGCTCTTTGCCGAATTCAGGAAGAAGGATAATTATGTGATGTAGCCATTTTACTGTTATGTTTGAGTTTCATCATCGATGGAGAACTTTTTAAGATGACCTTAAAATAATGACAAATTTACTGAGAAATTGATGCAATTTGTTTTCTCTTGTAAACTGTTTTCAGATGTATCCGCCTGAATTTCTAACATTCAGTGAGGCCTTATCTTGCAGAAATATATTGCAGGGCCTTGACCTTTGCAGGTTAATGTGAAGAATAGAGCCTAGGTCTCAGGGTTCAGGTCTAAAACGCTGCATTATCAGGCAGATTTTGTCAGGTCGGGTCTGAAAATTGCGGGAAAGTTCCAACGTCTTGTTTTTAGGCCTTTGCAAGACCCTAGTTTGGACACAGCAACAGCAAGCTACAAAAACAGGTGGACACTTTAGCGATCCAGGTGCCTCGCTCTTGCAATAGATTGCATACGAGATGCATAAATGGTCGAAGCTATTGCGAATATGCGCATGTTCTATCTCCTGACTGCCAATCAAAATAGCTGTTTTCAGATGGATGTTAAAACATGAGGAACCCACCATCCAAACTTCATAGGAAATGTATTAATCATGAATATTAGGTTTCATGCATTGCTCATACAGTAGATTGCAGCACGCTGAAACAAGGAGGAAACTTATTTCTGAATGTTGATTGGTTGATTTGAATTCCCAAAGCTCATGTGTGGCTGTAGTAAGACAAGATATAAACAACTGTAAGATGAGGGAGCAAACACTGTGCTAAGTATGGACGTGCATAACGCAGGGCAAAAGGCATTGTTCTAACCATGATGCATAATGTTTCTCATGTAAGGTTTTTCTTTCTTTCAGGTTTTAATGAAACAATGAACTACAGAGTTGCTCTCTTCTCTCTCACTTTAATATCTTACTGTTTCATTGTGCTGGTAAATGTTGCTCTCATTGTGACCGTCATCTTGGATAAGAACATGCATGAACCAATGTATATTCTATTGTGCACTTTCTGCATGAATGGACTTTATGGGACAACAGGTTTCTACCCCAAGATTCTCTGGGATCTGCTGTCTCCTGTTCATGTAATCTCTTATTCTGGATGCCTGGTTCAGGCTTTAGTGATGTCATCGTTTGTCTGCAGTGATCTGTCTATTCTTGCAGTCATGGCGTATGACCAGTGGTGTATAGTAACGAAGTAGAAATACTTCGTTACTGTACTTAAGTAGTTTTTGGGGATATCTGTACTCTACTTTACTATTTATATTTCTGTTTACTTTTACTTTTACTTCACTACATTTTGCAAAGAAAAATGATACTTTTACTCCGATACATTTCTCCTGAAACCTTCGTTACTCGCTACAAAATCAAATCTATCTTTAGAAAAAAAAAACAACATCGGGGACTGTGGTGGAACACAGACTCCACCAAGCAGGTTTTGCGAATCACAATGTTTTGCATTTTCCCTCTACATCCTCTCGTCCAGCGCTCCCAAACCTTTATGCGTCACAGACCGGTTACGTGAAGACAATATTTTCACGGACCGGGTCCGACCTCGGAGAGACGGGAGACAACGACACCTGACGTGTGTTCGTTATGTCCAGTCTACTCCTAACTAAACCTTTAGTCCAGTCTACTGACTCTACTGCTAACTAACCCTTTAGTCCAGTCTACTGACTCTACTGCTAACTAAACCTTTAGTCCAGTCTACTGCTTAACTTATAACGCGCTGCACAAAGACAGGATGTTGAAATGGAAGCAGGTTTTCATGCTTTTTTGGCGATCTCAGGATACTCTGCCTTGGTTTCCAGATCACCGACAGAGTTGTAACAGACTTACGTTTCATTTTTAGAGTAACGTAACATCTTGACATGTGTCAATAGATTCCGTCTGAGGTTACCACAGACGGATGTATGCGGTCATTTTTCACAATAAAACATCTTTCCGGCCTTGATTTTTTTTTATTTAATTGAAATGTTTCATTCATTCTTTCTGTGGCCCGGTACCAAGAGACCCACAGACCGGTACCAAGAGACCCACAGACCGGTACCAAGAGACCCACGGCGGGCGGAATGAGCATACTTATAACCACACTGTTACAAGTCCTTCATAGTGTCATATTGCTTTTTGGAGAATTATGATGATAAGTTCATAGTAGATGCAAAAGTATACTTAGGTACAATATATTATGTTGAACATAATATATATGGATGGATCCCAGCCAACCCAGTTATTGTATCAACACAACTCCTGGTCCTTGGTCACGGTGACCACAGCACTTAAAAGAATAAACTTCATAATTCTCAAAATTCTGACCCTTTGCTTTTTTATTAAAAGCATGTACTTGTACTTTTACTTTCAATACTTAAGTACATTTTATATCAGAAAAATACTTTTGATACTTAAGTACAGAAAATATCAGATACTTTAAGACTTTTACTCAAGTAGTATTTTAATAGGTGACTTTTACTTTTACTGGAGTAATTTTCCAGTAAGGTATCTTTACTTTTACTCAAGTACGGCTTTTGGGTACTTTATACACCACTGCGTATGACAGATATGTGGCTATATGCCGACCCCTGGAGTACCACTCTATTATGTCAAAGCAGAGAGTGTTGCTGTTAGTGTGTTTCTCCTGGTTAACACCTGTTTGCATTGTAGGTACTAATATTATTCTTACATCTAGATTAAAGCTATGCAGCCCATATATTGAAAGACTTTTTTGTGTGAATTGGGTTATTGTGAAACTTGCTTGTTTCCCAGCTGACACTATTTTGCACAACATAGTTTCATACATTACAATAATCATTTACTTATTTCATGGTTTTTTCATAGTTTGGTCCTACGTGTATGTCCTCAAAACTTGTGTGAATTCTTTAGAAAACAGAGCAAAGTTCATGCAGACATGTGTGCCACATTTAACCTCCTTGATAATTTTTGTAGTGACAATACTGTTTGATATCTTTAATATGCGGTTTGGTTCAAATCTCCCTCCAACCATTCAAAATGTTATTGCAATAGAACTTCTCATCATACCTCCCATTATGAATCCTCTCGTTTATGGTTTCAAATTGACCTTAATCCGGAACAGAATTTTAGGTCGTATTACTTTTAAAATCAAACGATGAGGAAACTCAAAGGCATGTAATATTGCATTCATATTAATTTGGGATATTAATTCTTGTACATTGAAATATGAACTTTGCATATGGCATACTTCTTTTTGCATATTTACATGTTCTGCCTTTAGCTCATGGACTTGTTCAATTTATAGATTTGTCCGAGAGGATCCTTCTAAATGAAATTGTTTGCCTTAAATATATTTAGCTTTGCATTGAAAGATTTTCGGATGTTCACTTGTCTTCAAGTGTCATTGCAGTTAGGAGTTAAATTAATGTAAATATAAAACCGGAAACTTGTCATTATATTTTTAGGACCCTTGGCAGTGGCTTTGCTTTTGAAACTGTATATGTACAAAGGTCAAAAGACAGATCTACCAAAGTAGAAGGAATATGTAAATAGATTATAATATTCTGCCTTTCAAACATGACACTGGTGAACTTGCCATCTGGAACAAAAAAAAGATGTATATGACGTGAAGACCAAAGGCAGAGGAGTAACCTGTACCTTACTCGGGCTGCAAGATACCATGCACAGTACATTATCTGCTGATAGCTAATGGTTAAATGTATAGTTTTATATTATGTCTGTGCATATCTGATGATTATTGTACAATCAGATATCTGTTTGCACTTAATATCTTTGTACTTTGCATTTTTGATGGTTGCTTGCCTGTTTGAAAGTTTTTAAATGTATCATTTCATCAGTGAAACTCATGTCCTAATGAGTGGGACAATCAGGAAACAGAGGAAAGAGCCTTTCTACCTTTCAAATCTAAGATGCCTTTTCTTTGTGAAATGTTAAACTTTGTTGACTCACTTAAGCTGGTATTTTTCCATGTTGAAATTGATGTTGATGTTTTAAATAGGCATTACTTAATTTCAGCAAAATCAACAGTAGCAACTGATTTAATTGTCTACTTTACAAAACACATATATAAGCATATCATTATATTATTTCTTTTATCTAGAATATTTGCCATAACTCCCAAATATCATTTAAACCACATTTTCCTTGCATTCGTAAGACCTTGTTAAATTCAAGGTGCAATGTTGGTAAACAATGATATCATCAGAAATTCAGCCCAGTTTTTAACTGGTGTTACTACTGTTGCTGTGATGCAGTCGTTCTCAAACTTTTTTGTCATGCCCCACTTTGGAGGAAGAAATATGTTCATGCCCCACCGCCGCAACAAAGTTGTAACAAAATGGTCCATGCTGAATATAAAGTAAATAAAGTTTTATCTGTGCAAAAAAGAAAATCATATTGTGGCTGCAATTAACCAGTTTTACACTGCATATCTTTTCAAAATAACAATAAGGTGCAACCTGTGCAAAACAAAACAATATTAGTGCAGATACGTGCACTAGCAGCAGAGACAGCAGAGACAGCAGAGACGTGCACGAGGCAGCTCAGAGGTGCACTAGCAGCGTAGGGGACAAGCAGGAAAAGCATATATTTTGCGCAGATATCCTATTTTTCTAATATTACTGGTTATATTCCATAGCTCAAAAACACAAATATTGACAATTTGTATAATTTATTAATATTTTTCTAATGTTTATAATTAATTTATTTTTCTTTTGGTGGCTCAAGATGGGTGGGGCCAGGCCACGTGGCCCTCTATTGGTCGGCCGCCACTGTCTAGGTGTGCATGGGTTTCAACCCTTCACGGTCTTAGGCCTTTTTCTCGATTTTACATAATTTCTTAAATTCACCTTTTAAAGGCACTTGCATATGAGATACATAGTTAGATCGAAAATTGCAGAACAATCTCAGCTCTCAATATAATGAGGCACCATTATCCTAAGGCACAAGTGTAAAGAGATAATATGGCCCTAAAGCTGAAAAATGTAAGCTCGATTTTTGAAATTCTTCATATCTCTTGTGAAAACATAACTTTACTCATGTGGATTGTGGTGCTTGAAATTGGTTTACCACAAATCTTAGGTTCACAAAAGCAGTGGGATATATGAATACAATTGTAGATAAATGTAAATAAATGTCTAATACAAAATTTTGTATTATCGTTTTTTTGAAGTGTTGTCTGTCACTACTACTCAAAATGAGAGAGGGACTGAGATAAAATGGGACTGAGGAATGACTTCATACTACAGACCAAGCTTCATGGGGTGTGTGCAAATGAAAAAATTATATTACAACAGTTTTTGTTTTCAAACAAAATATTTACTATATATTTGAGTCAAAATATGTTCTATAGAAAAAACAAACTATTCACAATGTTTGTAACAGACTCCACACGATGTGATCTCCTGTGAGAAGCACGTAGAAGCACACAGAGCAGGGCCCTATTTCTCGTACCTGGCTCTACAAAGTCGAGCAAATGTCCTATTATCAAGCTTAAATTAGCGAGATGATTGACGTCAGGCTAACTCGGTTCCTCCACGGCTGATCCGCGCTGAAACGGTCTCGTTAATTCTAACCAGACGTCAGTCATCTGGATAATTGCGCGTGCCTGTTCCTCTTCAGAAGGGAAAATAATCGAGCACTGACACCACGATGTTCTAACAGTACAATGGCAAATAAACTCAGAGGAACCTCTTTTTTTTCTTTCCGCTGAGAAGCAGGAGATGATCATGAACCCATATGAGGAAGTCAAAACCTTAATCATTCACAGCAAACGCGTTGCGAATATTCCAACGCGTTTGCAATGTTTCCGGTGTGAACGCAGCTTAACACCGGCCCCGCTGCGAGACATAAGCGTCGCAAATATATCAGACAAGTTAAATGCGTCAGTGTTGGGAAAATGTATCCGCAAATTTTAAGTGCTTCATCACCCAAATCAATCAGATTATATTTATTTAAAAGTAGTATACGAATAAATATATACTTATGAGGATATATGTACTGTATGCGCATATGTATCATGTACTATATATGTGTATATACATGTATGTGTAGATTACCATATAACTAGGAGTTTGAATATGTCTATGGGCGGATCAGTATATATGCATTATTCATAATCAGAAATTCAATCAATTGAAGCAGTGAAAATAAATTCTGTATGATTCTCTGTATTCTCCTTATCATGAGTCCACCTTAATCATTTTCTACCATAATTATATGTTTGGTGTACTAATAACACTGTCATATAATTCTGAGTGCTTTCAACACATCCATAAGTTTCATAAGCGCTAAATAAACTTAAGAACAGCGCGGCATGCAGCGGGTGATAGTCTATGCATACGGTCTGTGAGACGGGCGATCGGCTGCGCCTGTGGTGATCAATGTCCGCGTCACGAGAAGGTCTCGTAAATAAATGATTCCTTGTCTGTAGAATCTATATCGCGCGTACAGGAAGTCATGAGGATGTGAGAACGGATCTCTGCGATCTCGAAGAACTCTCTCGCTATAAAACTAATATAACTAATACCGCTCCTTCATCAATGAGGAAGTGAGCTGCCTTTTTGTCCGGTGGGAGTGGTCAGTTTATCCAGTGAATTTCAGTAAGCCTGCCCGGGAGCAGGTTTACATTTTTGGCTGTGTTGCTATGGTGATTTATCTAAGCTTGCTTCGAAAAACCGAACAGCCTGACCTACGTCATCTTATCCTGAAAATTAGCCCGCTAACTCAGTAAGCCAGCTACGAGAAATAGGGCCCAGGGGGGCGGAACCTCCCGAATCTGGTGAATCTAACAACAGCAGATTCTCATTTCTGCTCGGTTATTTCGTGGAGCTATTAATAGAAACATCCCGTAAACATAATATTCCAGGTCCGCGCCCGCTTCAAAGCGGGTGCGGACCCCAGACAGTCGGTGGTGGAGAGGGTGTTCTGGGTTATCCAATATGGACAATCATTTTTTCAGTGTCCTCCTCCCCACCACTGATGGAGCCGGCCTTCTTCACCAGTTTACCCTCCGACTGTTTTCCCATTGTTTTCCCCGACCCTGCCTGTTTGGACTTCCCTGCCTTGCCTTTGCCCCGGGAAACCGCCATAGCCTTCTGTCCCCGACCACGAGAATAGCCTCAGCTTCCGTCTGCCTTTCTCCTGACAGATTGGCGTTATAAATATGTTAATATTTGAATGGGCCCCGAGGCACTTTGTACTTGAAAAGTTGGGCCCCAAGGTCAAAAAGGTTAAGAACCCCTGGATTAGAGGACTGACATTAGTGGAGATATTGCTCAACTGGCCGTATTCATTCGTGGTGTTGATGAGATGTTGGTGGTCCCCGAGGAGTTCCTTGTGACCAATCACAGCACATGTTAATGGTCACGCGGGCCATGTGGCCAAACACACGTTTCATGATGTTAGCAGGCCTCTCCATCAGTGTTCCCTCTAAGCTGCGCGCGTGCGCGGCCGCGCAGGCCAGTCGAAGTGGCCGCGCAATAGATTTTTCAGACCGCGCAAATGATTTTTTTTCAGGGGTTAAAAATCTTTTTTGCGCCAGTGTTTCTGAGATAGGAGTGAGCCATCTCCACAATAGAAGATCTTTGATGTGACGTGTCGAGTCTTCTTGGCCAATCAGCGTCCCGTTTCTCGACATGCGCTCTCTGTACATCCGCTAGCGCTCTGTACCTCTGCTAGCGCTCTGCCTCCGTAGACACCCCCCACCCCCGCTGTCCTCCTCCGGGTGCCAGGAGTGAAGCTCGCCTAGAGCGCCACATGAGCTAGGGCCGGCGCTGTTTAGGCTACTCTTGGTGGGCCCTGCTCCAGCAGTTATAGATACCATGGTGAAAAGAAAGGCAGAGCAGGTGCCCCAGAAAAAGGTCTGCCTAACGTTTAGACATGAGTGGCTAGATGAAATAGTCCAAACTGACACAGGTAGGATGAAACTTTCAGACATATTTAAATATGAAGAAAGCAAATTCTGCTCGGAGGCAAAAGCGAAAGGAGAGTTCGCTCGTGGGAAAACGTGTTTCTCTTTTGGTTAACCTGTTTTTCAGATGCTGTTCTTCAGAGACATGTGTCTTCCATAGGCCTGCAGACAAGATGAGCCACATAGCCAGATAGGCCTATCTCCCTCAATGACATTCAAATTACATGTTTTGTAGCCTAGTTTGTTGCAAACCACTCCAGTTATTAAATTGTTTATATAGGCTACCTTTAGGAAAAATGACACCATGTCAATTTAATAGGCCTATAATTATTGTTAAGCACTGCATTAGCATTTTTCTTTCAATGAAGTTCCACTTAAATGTTGTACCTGCTGAGAAATGACTAAACACCTTTGATACTTTTATTTTTTATATATATCATTATCAGTCATAACCAGTGAACCAGTCATAACCTCCCCTTATTGAAGTTCAACAAAGATCCTTTAAGTTCAACTAAACTGACTTGGTAAAACACCATCATTAAAATGTTCCCAAAGTCCAGCCATTATAAAGGATATTGAATAAATATCAACCTTGTATACATATTGATGCATTTGCTGTCATCTCTTTGAATCCCCTCTGGCTAACGCAGGCTTGTGGTCATTTTCGGCAGGTCGCGTGGTTGCGAATTGCTCACAGTGCTGAAATGTGCGCTCAGAAATAAAAGAAATTGCTCAGTACCGGAAAAAATTAGAGGGAACATTGCTCTCCATATAGTTTAACCAGCTCTCGATTGCATAGAGAAACAGAGGTGAAATGTGATTGGATGAGACGACCCTTAACAAGCAGCGGCGCTGCGCCACACAGCAGGCTGAAGAGAAGGCAGACAACAGAGCAACACAGGAGCTGGGCAATGAGAAAATAAGCTAATAGGGAGAAAAAAATGTGTATTTGTGAAAAAGAATACAATTATAAAATGGCTAGAACTTTTAATTTTCAAAAAAAATAATATATATATATATATATATATATATATATATATATATATATATATATATATATATATATATATATATATATATAAAAAAAACTTTGTGATTCTGTTTAGGCCAGCAGAGAAGGCTTAGCAGGCCCTGACGGCCCGCCACTGCGTATGACATATGTGGTTATATGTCGACCCCTAGAGTACCACTCTATTATGTCAAAGCAGAGATTGTTGCTGTTAGTAAAAAGTGGACACTTTAGCGTTCCAGGTGCCTCGCTCTTGCAATAGATTGCATACGAGATGCATACATGGTCAAAGCTATTGCGAATATGTGCGTGTTCCATCTCCTGATTGCCAATCAAAATAGCTGTTTTCATATGAATGTTAAAACCTGAGGAACTCACCATCGAAACTTCATAGGAAATGTATTAATCATGAATATTAAAATGCCAGAAATAAATTAAATTTGCAATGTTCCTTTAGGTTTTATGCATTGCTCATACAGTAGATTGCAGCACACTGAAACAAGGAGGAAACTTATTTCTGAACGTTGATTGGCTGGTTTGAATTCCCAAAGCTCATGTGTGGCTGTAGTAAGAGAAGATATTAACAACTGTAAGATGAGGGAGCAAACACTGTGTTCAGGATGGACGTGCATATCACGGGGCAAAAGGCAATGTTCTAACCATGATGCATAATGTTTCTCATGTAAGTTTGTTTTTTCTTTCAGGTTTTAATGACACAGTGAACTACAGAGTTGCTCTCTTCTCTCTCACTTTACTGTGTTACTGTTTCATTGTGCTGGTAAATGTTGCTCTCATTGTGACCATCATCTTTGATAAGAGCATGCATGAACCAATGTATATTCTATTGTGCATTTTCTGCATGAACGGACTTTATGGGACAACATGTTTCTACCCCAAGATTCTCTGGGATCTGCTGTCTCCTGTTCATGTAATCTCTTATTCTGGATGCCTTGTTCAGGCTTTAGTGATGTACTCATCCGCCAGCAGTGATCTGTCTATTCTTGCAGTCATGGCATATGACAGAAATGTGGCTATATGCCGACCCCTGGAGTACCACTCTATTATGTCAAAGCAGAGAGTGTTACTGTTAGTCTGTTTCTCCTGGTTAACACCTGTTTGCATTTCTGCCATAAATATTATTCTAACATCTAGATTAAAGCTATGCAGCCAATATATTGACAGACTTTTTTGTGTGAATTTTAATATAGTGAAACTTGCTTGTTTTCCTGCTGAGACTATTGTTAACAGCATAGTTTCATACATAGCAATAGTAATTTGCTTATTTTATTTTTTTTTCATAATTTGGTCCTACATGTATGTCCTCAAAACTTGTGTGAATTCTTTAGAAAGCAGAGCAAAGTTCATGCAGACATGTGTGCCACATTTAACCTCCTTGCTAATTTTTTCAGTGTCGGTACTGTTTGATATCTTTAATATGCGGTTTGGTTCAAATCTCCCTCCAACCATTCAACATGTTATTGCAATAGAATATCTTGTCATACCTCCAATTATAAATCCTCTCATTTATGGTTTTAAATTGACCAAAATTCGAAGCAGAATTCTAGGTCGTATTACTTTAAGATTATATTTCTTTGATGTTAAGGAAATGTAAAGGCCTATAATAATGCATTCTTAATATTGTACATCATTGTACTTTGTCACATTATCTGTACAGTTTTTTAAATTATTTGTCATGACTTCTTAATCTTCTTTTATTCTATAGAAAACAGGGCAACGTTCATGCAAACATGTGCTAATTTTAACCTCCTTACTTACTTTTCTTGTGACAATAGTTTGGATATCATGAAGATGCACATTTTGGCTCAAAAGATTTCCCACAAACCTTTAAAATGTTGTTTCAATAGAACCCCGAATCCTCTCATGAATTGTTTCAATATGACCAAAATGTGGAGGAGAATTATGTGTGTTTTTACTTTTAATAACCAATAGTAGGATTCATCTAAACTAAATATAAATAAACATACATTTTATTTACGTGCACAGCTTATCGGACCCTTACCTTTATCCTGTGGGCTGCATGTTTTGTCAGGAGTTAAATGTAATATTATTAGACTGCATATTTTGCACAGTTAGCAAATATTAGCTCAGTATGCCTTGAAATATTAATTTTTTTATGAAAATATGCATTTTATTACATTTGATTGCATGTAAAGAATGTTCTTATTTCTCAGGATTTATGGTGCAGAATCTTATGCCCCTTTTATCGGGTAGTAATTTTAAATTGATGATGACAACATGATGATACAGTAAAATATGTACTTTATTTTGTGTATCTACATTAATCTCATTCAGTCAAGTCTTGTCAATGGGTCTTATTGAACGTATGTGTGCACAGATGAATTCACAAGATCCTGTAGCCACATTTTTGTATTTAGGAATAAAATGAATAGAATCTGAAATATATATATATATATCTTTATTAACATGAATGTCCTTGACCTGCTTGTGATTTAACATTTACAAATACAAGTAAAATATTTTAAAAAGCTTGTCCAAGATGTGAATAATTCTGCTTCTGCCTGCCATGATTGTGGCTCTACCTTGTTGGTTTTCTCTTCTTGTCCACTAAGGAAGTGGTTTAAGGGGGACTCTTCTACACCTCATGTTTCCATGTATGGCATATGAATATTTACATCATCTGCTTTCAGGTGATTTTTTGTTCAACATGTCGAAGAGACCATATGAAGGGAGGCGTCAACCACAACGCTGCCGTACATGTCCTTGACAATGCCACGCTGCATGTAGAGTGTGCAGGGTTCACAGTGGAAGGGTCTCTTCCCGCCTCCTTGGGGCTTTACCGGCCGCGTCATCCCTGAAGCCCGCACATAGCTGTTCAGTGCCTCTGATGAGGTCTTTGTTTTCAACATAACATTCCATCCAATACTTGAATTGGGCAAATAGTTTGTTCATTACACATGTTCTCTTATTTTGTGTTCACATTTTGTGTTCTCTTATTTTTTGAAAAAAAAGAGGATCTGATGATCTGAACAAAAAGGCTGTACAAACATAAAATAGCAGTAGATAAAACATAAAATGCATACTCAGATGTGTTTTGACTGACATTAATGATTTTTCTACATAATAAATAATAAAAAATAAAATATCCATCCATTATGAGCCGCTTATCCAGGGTCAGGTCGCGGTGGCAGCAGGCCCGGCGGGCCGACCCAGGCTTCCCTCTCACCCGCAACACTTTCCAGCTCATTCTGGGGGATCCTGAGGTGTTCCCAGGCCACCTGGGAGATATAATCCCTCCAGCGTGTCCTGGGTCTTCCCCGGGGTCTCCTACCAGTTGGACGTGCCCGGAAAACCTCTTATGGGAGGCGTCCTGATGAGTTTCCCGAACCACCTCAGCTGACTCCTTTCGACACGATGTCCGAGCTCCTTACCCTATCTCTAAGGCTGAGCCAGGCCACACTACGGAGAAAACTCATTTCAGCAGCTTGTATCTGCAAAATAAAATATGTATAAAATAAAATATGTATATATATATATATATATATATATATATATATATATATATATATATATATATATATATATATATATATATATATATACACATATTAGCGACTGTGGCTAAGTGGTTAGCATGCCCGTCTTTCAATCAGAGGGTTGGTGGTTTGCGCCCCGGCCCTGCGTTGTGTCCTTGAGCAAGACACTTAACCCCTAATTGCTCCCCGTTGTTGTGTCTGCCGTGTATAGAGCAAAAATGTAAGTCGCTTTGGATAAAAGTGTCAGTGAAATGTAATGTAATATATATCTAAACAACATTTTTAAATAAATTATTAAAAAAAACATTTTCATAATTAGATTTTAACAATAATTTAAGTAAACTTTAGGGCTCAGACATTCCAACTGTAACCAATGCTACTAAATTGAACCACTGCCATGACCTGAATGTCCCAACTCCGCCCCTCCTGGACTCTATGGCTTATACACCACTCCAATCATGAGCACCTTACCCTATCTCTAAATCTAAAACCCTACAAAGGAAACTCATTTTGGCCGCTTTTTATCCTAGACCTTGTTCTTTTGGCCACGACCAAGAGTTTTTGACCATAGGTGAGGGTCGCAACGTAGACGGCCCGGTAAATTGCGCCTGTATTACTCCTGCAGCCGCACCGATCCGCCTGTCAATCTCCCGCACCATTTTACCCTCACTCGTGAATAAGACCCCAGCACTCTGTCAGGTTGCGGGGACGGTCTTGTTTTTAGGCCTTTGCAAGACCCTAGTTTGGACACAGCAACAGCAAGCTCCAAAAAAAGTGGACACTTTAGCGATCCAAGTGCCTTGTTCTTGCAATAGATTGCATACGAGATGCATACATGGTCGAAGCTATTGCGAACATGTGCGTGTTCCATCTCCTGACTGACAATCAAAATAGCTATTTTCATATGAATGTTAAAACATGAGGAACCCTCCATCAGCAATTAATCATGAATATTCAAATGACAAAAAATGTATTCCAATTGCAATGTTCCTTTAGGTTTTATGCATTGCTCATACAGTAGATTGCAGCACGCTGAAACAAGGAGGAAATCTATTTCTGAACGTTGATTGGCTGGTTTGAATTTCCAAAGCTCTTGTGAGTTTGGAGTAAGACAAGATATTAACAACTGTAAGATGAGGGAGCAAACACTGTGCTAAGTATGGACGTGCATATCACAGGGCAAAAGGCATTGTTCTAACCATGATGCATAATGTTTCTCTTGTAAGGTTTTTCTTTCTTTCAGGTTTTAATGAAACAATGAACTACAGAGTTGCTCTCTTCTCTCTCACTTTAATATCTTACTGTTTCGTTGTGCTGGTAAATGTTGCTCTCATTGTGACCGTCATCTTGGATAAGAACATGCATGAACCAATGTATATTCTATTGTGCACTTTCTGCATAAATGGACTTTATGGGACAACAGGTTTCTACCCCAAGATTCTCTGGGATCTGCTGTCTCCTGTTCATGTAATCTCTTATTCTGGATGCCTTGTTCAGGCTTTAGTGATGTACTCATTCACCTGCAGTGATCTATTCTTGCAGTCATGGCGTATGACCAGTGGCGGGCCGTGGTTTTGGACGTACGCCTGCTGTCCAGCCGGCGTCTTCCGCGGGAACGCATAGGTAATGAATTGAAGACACCAGAGATATAACTGTTATCCACGAGACGCTCAGTTACAATATAGCTTCCCACCACTTGGTGGCGGTAATGCGTCAGTCAGTTGTTTAACAAGCGGCAATATTCAGAAGAAGAAACTCAGCCAGC
The DNA here is from genome assembly GCA_038501785.1 of Myoxocephalus aenaeus. Taxonomy (NCBI): domain Eukaryota; kingdom Metazoa; phylum Chordata; class Actinopteri; order Perciformes; family Cottidae; genus Myoxocephalus; species Myoxocephalus aenaeus. Next base: position 7,697,569 of record JBAMJR010000154.1, on the reverse strand, counting down.
CTCTAGCCTGTAGAAGTATTTAAAACGAAAACATGAAGACTAAAGTGCTGCCGAACACCCCGCCTCCCCCCAAACGTCTAAATGTTCCAACGCGCGTGGGGAAGCCGGTGGGATTTTTCAAGAGAAAGGAAAATGTACTCCAGATGAAGAAAAGGTCTGTCTGTTGTTGGAGTTGCCCAATAATTGTGCGCACACAGATATTCTCCTAAGAAAGTAAAAACCTCACTTTTACTTTCATAAATATTCAGGTTTGATGTTTATTAACATTTTTGATTAACCGAGAGCACTGTAGTTGTTCAATAATACAATTAATCCTCAAAGAAACTACTTTCATAATAATTTCCCAGTGTATTCATTTTATTACCACATATTATTTATCAAATTTCAATTTTTTTCTCATTTTTTTTTAGTCTCCCTTGTTTTTGTAGAAAAATCGAATTATTAGTTATTTGTGTGTTAATACACCTGACTTGAGCCTTTAAATTAGTTATTGTATTAGCTTGATTTGTTCCATGACTTGTTGTCTGTGCAGGTTTACATACACATGATCAATAAGTCTTTTTGATGATCAAATTGTATCATGTCATTTATTTGACAAGGTTTTTGCTTAGTTTTATTTAGTTATTGAATACAAATCAAACCAAGAGTATGAGCAATACAGTGTTAATATTTGAATGGGCCCCGAGGCACTTTGTACTTGAAAAGTTGGGCCCCAAGGTCAAAAAGGTTAAGAACCCCTGGATTAGAGGACTGACATTAGTGGAGATATTGCTCAACTGGCCGTATTCATTCGTGGTGTTGATGAGATGTTGGTGGTCCCCGAGGAGTTCCTTGTGACCAATCACAGCACATGTTAATGGTCACGCGGGCCATGTGGCCAAACACACGTTTCATGATGTTAGCATGCCTCTCCATCAGTGTTCCCTCTAAGCTGCGCGTGTGCGCGGCCGCGCAGGCCAGTCGAAGTGGCCGCGCAATAGATTTTTCAGACCGCGCAAATGATTTTTTTTCAGGGGTTAAAAATCTTTTTTGCCCCAGTGTTTCTGAGATAGGAGTGAGCCATCTCCACAATAGAAGATCTTTGATGTGACGTGTCGAGTCTTCTTGGCCAATCAGCGTCCCGTTTCTCGACATGCGCTCTCTGTACATCCGCTAGCGCTCTGTACCTCTGCTAGCGCTCTGCCTCCGTAGGCATCCCCCACCCCCGCTGTCCTCCTCCGGGCGCCAGGAGTGAAGCTCGCCTAGAGCGCCACATGAGCTAGGGCCGGCGCTGTTTAGGCTACTCTTGGTGGGCCCTGCTCCAGCAGTTATAGATACCATGGTGAAAAGAAAGGCAGAGCAGGTGCCCCACAAAAAGGTCTGCCTAACGTTCAAACATGAGTGGCTAGATGAAATAGTCCAAACTGACACAGGTAGGATGAAACTTTCAGACATATTTAAATATGAAGAAAGCAAATTCTGCTCGGAGGCAAAAGCGAAAGGAGAGTTCGCTCGTGGGAAAACGTGTTTCTCTTTTGGTTAACCTGTTTTTCAGATGCTGTTCTTCAGAGACATGTGTCTTCCATAGGCCTGCAGACAAGATGAGCCACATAGCCAGATAGGCCTATCTCCCTCAATGACATTCAAATGACATGTTTTGTAGCCTAGTTTGTTGCAAACCACTCCAGTTATTAAATTGTTTATATAGGCTACCTTTAGGAAAAATGACACCATGTCAATTTAATAGGCCTATAATTATTGTTAAGCACTGCATTAGCATTTTTCTTTCAATGAAGTTCCACTTAAATGTTGTACCTGCTGAGAAATGACTAAACACCTTTGATACTTTTATTTTTTATATATATCATTATCAGTCATAACCAGTGAACCAGTCATAACCTCCCCTTATTGAAGTTCAACAAAGATACTTTAAGTTCAACTAAACTGACTTGGTAAAACACCATCATTAAAATGTTCCCAAAGTCCAGCCATTATAAAGGATATTGAATAAATATCAACCTTGTATACATATTGATGCATTTGCTGTCATCTCTTTGAATCCCCTATGGCTAACGCAGGCTTGTGGTCATTTTCGGCAGGTCGCGTGGTTGCGAATTGCTCACAGTGCTGAAATGTGCGCTCAGAAATAAAAGAAATTGCTCAGTACCGGAAAAAATTAGAGGGAACATTGCTCTCCATATAGTTTAACCAGCTCTCGATTGCATAGAGAAACAGAGGTGAAATGTGATTGGATGAGACGACCCTTAACAAGCAGCGGCGCTGCGCCACACAGCAGGCTGAAGAGAAGGCAGACAACAGAGCAACACAGGAGCTGGGCAATGAGAAAATAAGCTAATAGGGAGAAAAAAATGTGTATTTGTGAAAAAGAATACAATTATAAAATGGCTAGAACTTTTAATTTTCCAAAAAAAAAAATATATATATATATATATATATATATATATATATATATATATATATATATATATATATATATATATTAAAAAAAATGATTAAACTTTGTGATTCTGTTTAGGCCAGCAGAGAAGGCTTAGCAGGCCCTGACGGCCCGCCACTGCGTATGACATATGTGGTTATATGTCGACCCCTAGAGTACCACTCTATTATGTCAAAGCAGAGATTGTTGCTGTTAGTAAAAAGTGGACACTTTAGCGTTCCAGGTGCCTCGCTCTTGCAATAGATTGCATACGAGATGCATACATGGTCAAAGCTATTGCGAATATGTGCGTGTTCCATCTCCTGATTGCCAATCAAAATAGCTGTTTTCATATGAATGTTAAAACCTGAGGAACTCACCATCGAAACTTCATAGGAAATGTATTAATCATGAATATTAAAATGCCAGAAATAAATTAAATTTGCAATGTTCCTTTAGGTTTTATGCATTGCTCATACAGTAGATTGCAGCACACTGAAACAAGGAGGAAACTTATTTCTGAACGTTGATTGGCTGGTTTGAATTCCCAAAGCTCATGTGTGGCTGTAGTAAGAGAAGATATTAACAACTGTAAGATGAGGGAGCAAACACTGTGTTCAGGATGGACGTGCATATCACGGGGCAAACAGCATTGTTCTAACCATGATGCATAATGTTTCTCATCTAAGTTTTTTCTTTCTTTCAGGTTTAAATGACACAGTGAACTACAGAGTTGCTCTCTTCTCTCTCACTTTACTGTGTTACTGTTTCATTGTGCTGGTAAATGTTGCTCTCATTGTGACCATCATCTTGGATAAGAACATGCATGAACCAATGTATATTCTATTGTGCACTTTCTGCATGAATGGACTTTATGGGACAACAGGTTTCTACCCCAAGATTCTCTGGGATCTGCTGTCTCCTGTTCATGTAATCTCTTATTCTGGATGCCTTGTTCAGGCTTTAGTGATGTACTTATTTGCCTGCAGTGATCTGTCTATTCTTGCAGTCATGGCATATGACAGATATGTGGCTATATGCCGACCCCTGGAGTACCACTCTATTATGTCAAAGCAGAGAGTGTTACTGTTAGTGTGTTTCTCCTGGTTAACACCTGTTTGCATTGTAGGTACTAATATTATTCTAACATCTAGATTAAAGCTATGCAGCCCATATATTGAAAGACTTTTTTGTGTGAATTGGGTTATTGTGAAACTTGCTTGTTTCCCAGCTGACACTATTTTGCACAACATAGTTTCATACATTACAATAATCATTTACTTATTTCATGGTTTTTTCATAGTTTGGTCCTACATGTATGTCATCAAAACTTGTGTCAATTCTTTAGAAAACAGAGCAAAGTTCATGCAGACGTGTGTGCCACATTTAACCTCCTTGCTCATTTTTCTTGTGACAATACTGTTTGATATCATGCATATACGATACGGGTCAACAGACTTACCTCAAACACTTAACAACTTTATTGCAATAGAATATCTTGTCATACCTCCAATTATGAATCCTCTCATTTATGGTTTTAAATTGACCAAAATTCGGAACAGAATTCTAGGTCGAATTACTTTTCAAATTAAATTACTTCGATGATAAGGAAACTCAAAGGCCTATAATAATGCATTCTTTAAATATGAATGTTTGTAGTTGTTCACATTATCTGCTTTTAGCTAATGGGCTAGGTTAATGTACAATTTTTTTGAATTATGTGTCATGACAAACGTGAATTCTTTGGAAAACAGGGCAACGTTCATGCAAACATTTGTTACAATTTTAACCTCCTTACTTACTTTTCTTGCGACAATAGTTTGGATATCATGAAGATGCACATTTTGCCTCAAAATATTTCCCTCAAACCTTTAAAATGTTGTTTCAATAGAACCTCTTGTCATTCCTCCTCTTACGAATCCTCTCATGAATTGTTTCAATATGACCAACATTTGGAAGAAAAGTAAAAACACAGATAATTCATCTGTGTTTTTACTTTTAAAAACCAATAGTAGGATTCATTTAAACTAAATATGAATAAACATACATTTTATTTATGTGCACAGCTTATCGGACCCTTACCTTTATCCTGTGGGCTGCATGTTTTGTCTGGAGTTAAATGTAATATTAATAGACTGCATGTGTTGCACAGTTAGCAAATATTAGCTCAGTATGCCTTGAACACTTGCCCCCAGAGCACTTCCGGGTTCCCCGTGCCATGTCAGCCGCAGCACCGATGACGTCACAACACGTCCATAAAGAATGTTCTTATTTTTCAGGATGTATGGTGCTGAATCTTATGCCTCTTTTTATCGGGTAGTAATTTTAAAATGATGATGATAACATGATGATACAGTAAAATATTCACTTTCTTTTGTTTATTTACATTAATCTCATTTAATCAAGTCTTGTCAATGGTTCAGTGCGTCATATTGTTGAACATGTGTGTGCACAGATAAATTCACAAGATCCAGTAGCCACTTCACTGTTTGTCTTTTTTTGGATTTAGGAATAAAATGAATATACTCAGAAATAAATATATCTTTATTAACATGAATGTCATTGACCTGCTTGTGATTTAACATTTACAAGTAAAATATTTTAAAAATCTTGTCAGAACTTTTAAACAGCAAATGACCACTTTTTATTTTATTTTTTAAAGCAGGTAACTGTATCAGTCTTGAGCAGCCTAATTACCTGTTACTAACTAACAGAGCAAATCATGACCAAGAAGTGAATAATTCTGCTTCTGCCTGCCATGATTGTGGCTCTACCTTGTTGGTTTTCTCTTCTTGTCCACTAAGGAAGTGGTTTAAGGGGGACTCTTCTACACCTCATGTTTCCATGTATGGCATATGAATATTTACATCATCTGCTTTCAGGTGAGGTTTTTTGTTCAACATGTCGAAGAGACCATATTAAGGGAGGCGTCAACCACAATGCTGCCGTACATGTCCTTGACAATGCCACGCTGCATGTAGAGTGTGCAGGGTTCACAGTGGAAGGGTCTCTTCCCGCCTCCTTGGGGCTTTACCGGCCACGTCATCCCTGAAGCCCGCACATAGCTGTTCAGTGCCTCTGATGAGGTCTTTGTTTTCAACATAACATTCCATCCAATACTTGAATTGGGCAAATAGTTTGTTCATTACACATGTTCTCTTATTTTGTGTTCATTTTGCACATGACGGTGCATGTATCTCTTTTTTTTTTTCAACAATCCCGACAGATCTGATGTGTCGAAAAAAACCTAGCTGATATATTACCATAAATTGTCACTTACTGAAACATATTGCAAACTTTATTGTAACGTGCATTAGCTTTCGACTGTAACAATTACATATGATCCAATAAACCATGTTAAACACAACAAACAACATCTGCAATTACTTTCTACCTATTATAAATGATATTGGTATGAGGTATACTTTTCCAAATAACAAAAAAGCTGTACAAATATAAAATAGCAGTAGATAAAACATAACATGGCCACTCAGATGTGTTGAGACTGACGTATAAATGATTTCTCTACATAATTAACCTTTTAAAAACAGAGGTATTTTTTAGGATTCTGCTCGAAATAACATACCCAAACTAAAAAGGGTGTATCTCTGCAACCACAAGGACTATTTGAATAATGCTGGTGTTATAATAAAGGCAACCCATGTGAGCTTTTGTTCAGATGTGTAAATATTAGTATATATGTTACTGGTTGAGAGTAAATAAAGATTGAAACACAGCAAAAATAGAAGTTGCAAGTCCGTCTATAAAAAAATGCACTTTCAGGAAGATTATCTCTTTGAAATGATGCCTCAATAAAGGTCTAAACCTCTCCCAAATCATAGCACAATATGTGAACAGTCTCTCTGCAAAGTCTGACTTTGAAAAAGTGAAGCAGAACAAAGTCAGAGTGGGTTTAGTACAGAGAGAATTCAGGCGAGGTCTCCAAAATTTGCATTTGCACACATTTGCGCATATTTGCGCGCATCTGTGACATTTACATTTTTTCATGTACCAAACCTTATATTTCACTTGTATATTACTTATGGTGTTCAATACACTTATATCAGTGTGGATTTACCGGGGAAAATTTCTTCTAATAAACAAAGGTAGGCAGTATTTGCTGACTGTAAAGCGATAAAGCGATTCATGTTGCTGTGTTCTTTGGTTCATATCTCGGTGATGCTTTGGATCAGAGGGATTTGGTGAATAGATTTGGAATCTGTGTGGAATTGTCTTGCTTAAATGTTGCTCTCATTGTGACCATCATCTTGGATAAGAACATGCATGAACTAATGTATATTCTATTGTGCATTTTCTGCATGAATGGACTTTAAGGGACAACATGTTTCTACCCCAAGATTCTCTGGGATCTGCTGTTTCCTGTTCATGTAATCTCTTATTCTGGATGCCTTGTTCAGGCTTTAGTGATGTACTCATTCACAGTATCTGCAGTGATCTGTCTATTCTTGCAGTCATGGCGTATGACAGATATGTGGCTGTGTTAAAGCAGAGAGTGTTACTGTTAGTATGTTTCTCCTGGTTAACACTTTTTTGGATTTCTGCTATACATATTATTCTTATATCTAGATTAAAGCTATGCAGCCCATATACAGTATTGACAGACTGTATTGTATGAATTTGGTTATTGTAAAATCTTGCTTGTTTCCCAGCTGAGACTAGTGTCAACAACATAGTTTCATACATAACAATAATCATTTACTTATTTCATGTTTTTTTCATAGTTTGGTCCTACATGTATATCATTAAAACTTGTGTGAATTCTTTAGAAAACAGAGCAAAGTTCATGCAGACATGTGTGCCGCATTTAATCTCCTTGCTCATTTTTCTTGTGACCGTACTTTCTGGTGTCTAATATGCGATTTGGTTCAAAGCTCACTCCAACCGTTAAAAATGTTTTTGCAAAAGAACTTCTCATCATATCTCCCATTATGAATCCTCTCGTTTATGGTTTCAAATTGACCTCAATTCGGAACAGATTTACTAATGGTATTACTTTTCAAATTAAATGTCTAAAATTAATGTAATAAAATGTAATAATGCACTTATAATATTTTTGTATATTAATTATTGTAGTTGAAAATATGAACTTTGCCTATGGCATACAACTTTTTGCATATTTACATGTTCTGCCTTTAACTCATGGTCTTGTTACATTTATAGATTTGTCCGAGAGGATCCTTGTACATTAAATTGTTTGCCTTAAATATCGTTTGCTTTGCATTGAAAGCTTTTCGGATGTTGTCATTGCAGTTAGGAGTTAAATTAATGTAAATATAAAACCTGAAACTTGTCATATTTTTAGGACACTTGTCAGTGGCTTTCCTTTATAGACTGTATATATACAAAGGTCAAAAGACAGATATGCCAAAGTATAAAGAATATGTAAATAGATTATAATATTCAGCCTTTCAAACATGACACAGGTGAACTTGCTATCTGGAACAAAAAAAGATGTATAAGACGTGAATGTCACACCGCGGTGAGGTTTGTCTTGTCTTGGGAACACGGTCGAGGTGTTGTCCGACCGAAGTACATGTTTTCCTCTCAAGTATGGAAGGAAATGTTTGAGCGCTAGGTGACATTGACCTGCTCAATGAGGTCCTGAGCGGACCCCTTCCCCCGAGCAGTCCTGTTTTGCCACACTGCCCCGAATTGCAGGCGTCTGTTGTGACCACTTCCCGACGGGATGGAACCACGCCAATGGGGATACTCCTTGACAGGTATGCTCTCTCCCTCCACGGGGATAGAGCAATAAGGCAAATGCTGTGATGCCTCTACTGACCTATGCCTGTGGCACAGGCCGAGGCTGTTCAGCCACTTCTGCAAAGGGGCACAGCGACAGCAAGCCCAAAGGAACGACAGTTAAGGCCGTTTGTCAATTTGCCCAATAGGCAAAGAAAGAGGATGTAGGGCAACCGCCCGTGTCATCCACACACTGGGGCAAGGGATGGACCCTCACAGTGGCTGTATCCAGAGCTACACCAATGAAGGTTATGCTCTAAGAAGGGCTCAGAGAGCTCCTCCCTGTGTTCACCTTGAGACCCCACAGGGCCACCTAAGAGATGAGGCGAGCAGTGTTCTGTGCAGCCTGAAACTGGAATTTCACAGATTAGTCAATCGTCCGGGTACAGCAGTATCTTCGCACCCTGTGATTACGGGGGTGGGGGGGAGCAGCAGTGACACCCTCTGTGAATACTTGTGGGTAGAGGGAGAGTCTGAACGGAAGCACACTGAACCAAAGATAACGGCCTTGACAGGCCAATGAAGGAACCATCTGTGGCTAGGCACAATGGGCACCTAAAAATAGGCGTCCTTCAAGTCGACGGATGTGAACCAGTCTCCTCTGGAGACAGCACGAAGGCGCCTGCTGTGCTCAGCCTATGAATGGCAAGACCCCAGGACTTGTTGAGTCCCCTCCGACCTAGGACTGGGCGCAGTCTGCCGCCCCTCTTCCTTGCGAGGAAGTAGGTTGAGTAGATTGCCGGGTCGGTGATGGTAGTCCCCCTGACCCGGCTGAAGGTTGGGGGTCGTCGTCGGAATTGAAGCTTGTACCCCTGGGTTAGGGCTTCCTTGGAAACCACCCAGGGGTCTGGAGCATGAGGTGCCCAGTAGCTGACATGCCGCTGAGAGAAATAACCTACAGCCGGCCCGAGGACCTCAGTCCCTGCCCCCCCCGCCCCTAAAGGCTCGGGGGGGGGGTCGACCGTTAGGGTCCCGGTTCGGAGGTTGTCTGGGGGGCACGCGCTGGAAGGGTCGCGTTTGGGAGCGGCTCTGCTTCTCAGCGAGACGCTGAAGCCGCTGGTGGCTATTGGGGTGAGCTGGGGGCCGACATGGAGCCCCTGCTGCCGTATTGTAAGCCTGGGAAAGCAGGTCGTCTGCGACCCGACCTTGGGGGTCAAGGGTACCCGACCGCCGGCCTCAACATGCGAGACGCAATAGTCGGCTCAATGGCTGGCCTCAAGGCCCCCTTTTGCCGCGTCCTTTATGGACGCCAGGGTTCGGCCATCTGCCGTAAGAGAGCACCTCTGGTGTCTCCCCCGCATGCGTGCAACTCCCTCAGAGGGAGGGACAGAAAAGGTGGCAGGGGCGGGAATGTGGCTGAAGAAGGGATTGCCAGCGCCCTGCGGATAACAGTCCCCCTGGAGTTGTCCGCTGCCAGTAACATAATGTCCTCCTCCTCACCAGTACAGTCGCTGTGGCTCCTGGCGTCCTAGCTGTCAGCTACAGCAGGAGCACTGTGCTACTGTGGAGGCCGGTCCTGTTGCGAGAGGACGGCACAGCCCGCCTTAGTAAGGGGGAGCGAGGTCACTCTCTTCACTAGTACAGTAGCTGTGGCTCTTGGCGTCCTAGCAGTCAGCTACAGCGGGAGCAGTGTGCTACTGTGGAGGCTGGTCCCGTGGCGACAGGACAGGCACAGCCTGACTTAGTTAGGGGGAGCAAGAACACTCTCTTCACCAGTACGGGCAACTGTGACTTGGCATGTGAGCAGTCAGCTACAGCGGGAGCACTGCGCCACTGTGGAGGCCGGTCCTGTGGCGACAGGACAGGCACAGCCTGTCTTAGTGGGGGGGAGCGAGGGCACTCTCTTCACCAGTGCAGTAGCTGTGACTCTTGGCGTCCTAGCAGTCAGCTACAGCGGGCTAGCGCTGCGCTACTGTGGAGGCCGGTCCTGTGCTAGTCTAGTAGCTGTGCTAATCTAGTAGCTATGCTAGTCTAGTAGCTGTGCTAGTCTAGCAGCTGTGATTATCATTATTATATCAGCAGCTACACGCTGTCGGTACCGTCATCGCTGTTAGTACTGTCATCGACATACTCCTATAACAGCCGCGATGTTGATGTACACGCTGTCGGTATACCGTCATCGACGTAACCTCGGTAGCGTCCCACCAGTTAGCCTGGTGGGAATTAGCGTGGTCTCAGTTAGCCTGAGGGGCAACACTACACTACCTATAACAGCCGAAATGTTTACCGACGTCGCTCTCGTTAGCGTCCCTTCAGTCAGCCTGACCGGGACGCTGCTCACTGAAAGCCGGCCACGACAGTAGCGATGTAGCCACGGCGAGCGGCGCGTTTCCATTAGCGCTCCACTTAGTTAGCAGGAGCGAGAGCGCCCGTGGAATCTGCTGTTGCAGAAACAATATTAGTCGATCTCACCTGGTGTTGCTTCACGGTGTGAAGATAGCCGACCTGGTGATGACCGAAGATAGGTACGCCGTCCGGCTCGATGGTCCGGACCAGTGGCGGTTCTACACGTAATTACGCCCCGGGCGAGACCCCCCTCCGAGCGCCCGAAGATTTACATGTAAAAATAAATAAAAAAGTCGGAAAAATGTTTTATTTTGAAAAAAGACCGGATACATCCGTCTGTGCATAGCCTCAAACGTAACATCTTGACACATGTCAAGAGGTTACGTGATACGTTACCCCAAAAATGAAATTTAAAAGTCCGTTACAACTCGGTGTTCTGGATTAAAATCAAGGCAGAGTTACTGAGATCGCCAAAAAAGCTCTGAAACCCTGCCTCCATTTCAACATCCTGTCTTTGTGAAGCGGGTTTTAATTAAGTTACAGAGTGCACATAAAGGTTTAAGTTACGGAGTAGAGTCAGTAGACTGGACATAAACACACGTCGGGGCTCGGTCTTTTTCTCCCGTCACCCCGAGACGGGACCGGCTCGTAGCAGAGAAACAAGCTCAGGGCTCTCACTAATGCAGCGTAATGGTGAGTTGTATCTTTATGCACTTTATAATTGTCTTTATGCTGGTCGTATTACGTCATATTTATTACGTCATATTTATTACGTCATATTTATTACGTCATATCTTGCGCCCACACCGTGAAGGCCGGTCCGCGAAAATATTGTCTGACACAAAACCGGTCCGTGGCTCAAAAAAGGTTGGGGACCGCTGCATTAAGCCTAATTCATGCTTCTCCGTCAGGTCAACGGCGTACCTACGCCGTCGACCTGACGCAGTCGTTGAGCATTCAAAGTTTTGCGTCGAGGGTCCGCGTTGCTCTGCAATTAACCGCCATGCCGCCAGGGGGGTGTGCCTGTGTGGCTGTGTTTTGCGCGATTTCTTGCCATGAGTTTAATGTCATTTTGCAGTCTTTGTAGTCCCTCGAAGAAAAGTTATAAAGGTGGTCGTATTTCCTGACCTCCTCGATGATTCGTTCTTCTGTTTGGTCCATTGTTAGTACCGGTCTACAAGAACTTTAAAAATAGCGGTGTAGGAAGACAAACCGGAAAGAGCAACCGCCGGAAATTACGTTCTGAGCGGACCAATCACAGCGTTGCGGTCCGCGTCAACGCGACGCGTAGTTAGGATTTTTTGGAGGTGCACGTCAGGCTACGGCGTAGGGGTCTGCGTCGACGCGTAAGCTACGGCGTAGGTACGCCGTCGACCTGACGGAGAAGCATGAATTAGGCTTTAGAGTATTGCTCTATAGCCCACAGTGGATCCCCCCGCCCGCCCCACCCGGGAGACCCAGAGGCGACCACCCCCCGCGCCCCCCACACACACACACGACCCGCAGACGGCACCCCCCCCCAGCAAGCAGGGGCGCCCGAAGCCGCAGGGGGCGCCAATTTGCCAATTCCCCACACAGTGATATGATAGATAATGGAAAACCGCTTCGCGGCCCAGATGATATATATATATTTCTTTTTTTTAAGTGCTAAGTGGTCGTGCCGCCCCCCCCCACGTGTCATGAAAAAGTGCCGCCCCGGTTCGCCCGTGCCCAAAACCGCCACTGGTCCGGACGTAGAAGCGCGCCGTCTCCTCCTAGGAGGTTCTAAACTACGACCGGAGGTCACAAGGCTACAGGCGACGACCTTTCTTCTACACAAGTTCAGCCAAACCTGATGCTAACACACTAGTTAGCCTGCACAGCGAGAAGATGAATAAGAACAGATCTCGGGATGACGCCAGAAGTTATACACGGCTGGGAGTCACCCAAGGTCACAAGTGACTTTGTTGTTATAAATACTCATAAGCGCGATACTGAACATATCCAGTGTGAAACACTGCTTCTGGTGGTCAGTAAGGATGAAATATAACTGTAAATCATAGCTTGTTTTATGAAAAGAAAAAGCCCAAAACTGCTGTATTTGGATGTATTGAACACCATCAGTAATATACAAGCGAAATATATGGTTTGGTACATGAAACAATTAAAATGTCACAAATGTGCCCCAATGCAGATTTTGGAGACTTCGCCTGTACTACTTTTCTTTGTACTAAACCCTCTCTAACTTTGTTCTGCTTCACTTTATCAAAGTCAACCTTTGCAGAGATAATGTTCACATATTGGGTTATGATTTGGGTTAGAGTCGGACCTTTCAATTAAATAATAATCCCGAAAGTGCCTGAAACGTTTTCATTTTTTTCTGTGTGTCATCTTCATTTACTCTTACCAGTAACATATAGACAGATATTTACACAAAATCTCACATGTGTACCTTTTATTATAACACCCAAATTATTCAAATAGCCCTAGTGGCAGAGATACACCCTTTTTTGTTTGGGTATGCAATTTTCGAGGAAAGGGCCTAAAAATAGGTTGGTTTTCTATTGGTTAAGCTAGATCATTAACGTTAATTGGGGTATTGAGATACTTACGCGGGCTGTGCTTGGTTGGATTGTGTTGGTTGCCGTGGGCCTCTTCCCAGAAGGAACAGGTATGGAGGAATGGTTGTCTGAGTTATTGCAAACCATCTGCCCTGGTAGAGGACCGGTATATCTCTCCTATCTACACCTTTGAGAAGAGGGTCGAAGGTGGTTGGCTGGGTGGTGGCTGGTTTAGGGGTGATGGATAATTGGGTTACTGGAGGCTGACTGTCATAAACGATGGGGCTTTGTTTACTAGGAGCTGAGGTAAAAGGCAGTAAGGTTGTGTATGGTGGCCAGATTGGATGGTGCGCCACGAAGCTCACAATTCAGGGAAGAGCAAGCTGCGGAAATTCAACGATATAACTTGGCGCATAGTGTTCCCCGATATGTTTTCTAATTGAACTGCTGTAAGCGACCAGAAGCTAGTTCGCTTAATTAGCTAGCAATGGGTCTGCTGTAGTCAGGTTGCAGGGTGAGGTGCAAAATAATTGAGGAGGGACTGAATATTTGTATCGAGTGAAAGGTAACAAAAATATAACCTTGGTCTCTGGGTTCAGATCTCAAATACTGCAGTATCGGGCAGATTTAGTCAGGTCAGGTTTGAAAGTCGGCTGAAATTCTGGTCTCATTTGTAGGCCTTTGCAAGACCCTAGTTTGGACACAGCAACAGTAAACTACAAAAAAAGGTGGACACTTTAGCTGCCCAAGTGCCTCGCTCTTGCAATAGATTGCGTACGAGATACATACATTAGTGCTATTGCGAACATGCGCATGTTCTATCTTCTGACTGACAATCGAAATGGCTGTTTTCATATGAATGTTAAAATCTTAGGAACCCACCATCCAAACTTCATATGAAATGTATTTATCATGAATAATCCAACGAAAAAAAATAATTCTAATTGCAATGTTCCTTTGGGTCACTGACAGCGACCCAAACGGCGTCTCTGGACCCTGGACCGAAAACCAATTATTATTATTACAGAATTATTAACTGTTGATGGATCGCTTCTATTTCACCGGCGAAGCTTTTCCTGCCTTTATGGCTCTCGGTCCAGGAATCACGCCGACCAATCACACGGCTTGCGGTGCACAAGTATAGATTACATGTAAAGTCAATGCACAGACGCGATTGGTTGCGAAAAATTCGCCCGACGTGGAGTTGCGAAAGCCAATCGGCGTTGAGAAGCTCCGCCCGTTGTCACCGCCGTCCTGCTGTTGCTGAATCAAACTACTGCTGGTCCGCTGAAGGAGCGCTGGAAGAGGCTTCATTCAGACACTCGTTCTGGAGGAGTCGGAGCTGTGTGCGACTACGGATAATATTATGAACCCAGACACGGGGGCGTTTAATGTTCCGACGTTTGTGGGACTTCCACAACAAGTATAAAGCATTCAATGGTGAATGGCGGAAATAGTAACTGTTTTCACAGAGATAAGCTGCGCCCCCTTCCCGTAGCGAAAAAGCGAATTAACCACATAAAGTCGAGCGACTAAAGTCAGGCGAAAAAGCGTTGCGAAAATTCGCAACTCTTTTGGTGTGAATGCGGCATAACACATTAATTAATATGATCAGTGTCACGACCAGGCCGTGCCTCCTGCCTGCACTGTGTGGTAGGAGTGTGGCCCCCTGATTACAACTCACCTCACCTGCTCAAGCAACCAAGCTGCCTTCAATCCGTTAATCACCCTGCAGTAACGTCACTAGACCCTTTCACGGACGCCGTTAGCTCCCGTTATCCATTTCCGGACGTAGCCGACGTGACGCAGTTTCCGGTCTTTTTGCCGGCATTTTCGTCAGCGGTCGCCAGAAAAGTTTAAGTAGTATTACTTTATACATATCAAAGAATCTACGTGTTAAATTTCATGAATATATATGGACGTTTACATGTCTAAATACTATAGGAAAGTGACTTTAATGAGAGAAAGCAGTAAGAACGCTCGGGCGACGCTCGGGCGACAATCTTTACTCTGAAAAGTATCTCCGAAATTACGGAGCTTTTATTGCATAGTTTGGAGTTGTTGAAACGTGATATCTTATTGTGAAGGACATAACTACGATCCTGGATGTGTTGACTGCATTTTGGTGGCCCTGAAACAAGTTAATATCCCCACAAAAACAGCAGCGCCGAGTGTTCACTACGAGGATAGAAGTGCGTCCGCAATTGGCTGATAATAGCTCACGGCTAATTTACCGGCGTTAGCGTCCTTTTACTGTCTCTAGTAAAGTCAAAACTAACTCTAAAAATTAAAACAATATTTCGCTCGAAAGGTAAGAAGTTAAAGCTTAACTTGACACCATTCAATCAGCTGAAAACGTGATAGGGTCATTTTTATCAATATTTTAAGTGGGATTTTATCGGAATTTTCGCTAGAACGCGTCCGTGAAAGGGTCTAGTGACGTTATATCTTCCCCGGTTCTTCAGCCACTCCTCGTCAGATCATTGTCCAACTAACCTGGTAGTGGCTGCTCCTGGCTGCTCTGTTATCTAGTTTAGATCTGAGATTGAAACTAATTGTTTTTGCCTTGCCTCTGACCCTGTCTTTTTGTTCGCAGTAATCCGTCCTCCCAGTTCACTAGTCTGCCTGCCGTCCCCTGCCTGGATTCCCCCCCGCCTGAATTTGCCCGTCACTCCCTTGACTGCTCCTCCATACCTGTTTCCCTGAGAATAAACAAGTTCCTCCTTCCACTCTCTGGTCCGCGTTTGGGTCCTCCACCACACATCGTAACAATCAGAACCCTAACACATGAATTAATATGATTAGAACCCTAATACATGAATTAACTGACCAACAATGACGTTAACAGGATAAATGAGCTGAAAGTGTAATAACCAGGTAAAGTCCCCCGAATGCACATTCATCTTTTTAGATGATAAGAATATAATATATTGGCTCTTTTGATTGACATCACTTGACGCCCGAATAAACTGAATTTGAAAAATTCTGTTTATCAATTATCTGATGATATGGTTTCTCTGGATGGCATCACTCTGGCATCCACCACCACCGTAAGGAATCTCTGAGTTATTTTTGATTAAGAACTGTCCTTTGGATCTCACGTGAAACAGATCTCAAGGACTGCCTTTTTTCACCTGCGGAACATTTAAAAAATCAGGCATATTTTGTCTCAGAGCGATGCAGAAAAGTTGATTCACGCATTTGTTACTTCAAGACTAGACTACTGTAACTCCTTATTATCAGGCTGCACCGGTAAGTCCCTTGGGTCTCTCCAGTTGATCCAGAATGCTGCAGCTCATGTACTAACAAGGACTGGGAGGAGAGATCACATTACTCCTGTGTTGGCTGCTCTCCACTGGCTTCCTGTGAGATCAAGAATCAAGTTAAAAGTCCTTCTCCTCACCTACAAAGCCTTAACTGGTGATGCACCATCATATCTTAAAGAGCTTATAGTGCCATATTACCCCACTAGAGCGTTACGCTCACTGAATGTGGGGTTACTTGTGGTTCCCAGAGTCTTAAAGTAGGTTGGGGGCTAGAGCTTTCAGTTATCAAGCTCCTCTTCTGTGGAACCAGCTTCCACTTTCAGTCCGAGGGGCAGGCACGGTCACCTCATTTAAGAGTAGACTTAAGACTTTCCTCTTTGATAGCGCTTATAGTTAGGGCTGACTCCGTAAGGAGAGGGAGAGTCAGACAACTCCCCTCGCGATTCACGAGGGCAACCCACCCTGTGAGTCCGTCAGAAATTTGAAGTGCTATAGGATTAGACTGCTGGGGGACATCTTAGGACACACTGAGCCTCTCTCTCTCGCTCTTACTAACTTATTTCTGAACGTTGATTGGCTGGTTTGAATTCCCAAAGCTCATGTGTGGCTATAGTAAGACAAGATATTAACAACTGTAAGATGAGGGAGCAAACACTGTGTTCAGGATGGACGTGCATAACGCAGGGCAAAAAGCAATGTTCTAACCATGATGCATAATGTTTCTCATGTAAGTTTGTTTTTTCTTTCAGGTTTAAATGAAACAATTAACTACAAAGTTGCTCTCTTCTCTCTCACTTTACTGTGTTACTGTTTCATTGTGCTGGTAAATGTTGCTCTCATTGTGACCATCATCTTGGATAAGAACATGCATGAACCAATGTATATTCTATTGTGCATTTTCTGCATAAATGGACTTTATGGGACAACAGGTTTCTACCCCAAGATTCTCTGGGATCTGCTGTCTCCTGTTCATGTAATCTCTTATTCTGGATGCCTTGTTCAGGCTTTAGTGATGTACTCGTTTGCCTGCAGTGATCTGTCTATTCTTGCAGCCATGGCGTATGACAGATATGTGGCTATATGCCGACCCCTGGAGTACCACTCTATTATGTCAAAGCAGAGAGTGTTACTGTTAGTCTGTTTCTCCTGGTTAACACCTTTTTGCATTTCTGCCATGAATATTATTCTAACATCAAGATTAAAGCTGTGCAGCCAATATATTGACAGACTGTATTGTATGAATTGGGTTATTGTGAAACTTGCTTGTTTCCCAGCTGACACTATTGTTAACAACATAGTTTCATACATTACAATAATCATTTACTTATTTCATGGCTTTTTCATAGTTTGGTCCTACATGTATGTCCTTAAAACTTGTGTGAATTCTTTAGAAAACAGAGCAAAGTTCATGCAGACATGTGTGCCACATTTAACCTCCTTGCTCATTTTTCTTGTGACTGCACTTTTTGGTGTCTTTAATATGCGGTTTGGTTCAAAGCTCCCTCCAACTATTCAAAATGTTATTGCAATAGAACTTCTCATCATATCTCCCATTATGAATCCTCTCGTTTATGGTTTCAAATTGACATTAATTCGGAACAGAATTCTAAGTCGTATTACTTTTAAAATGAAATGATGAGGAAATTTAAAGGCATTTAATAATTAACTTATATATTTTTTTTGTATATGAATTCCTGTACTTTGAAATATGAACTTTGTATATGGCATACTTCTTTGTGCATATTTACATGTTCTGCCTTTAACCCTTCAGACTCTGAGGTCATTTTCGCGATTTTACATAATTGTGGTCATGGGCTTGTTACATTTACAGATTTGTCCAAGAGGATTCTTGTAAATTAAATTGTTTGCCTTGAATATATTTTGCTTTGCATTGAAAGCTTTTCAGATGTTCACTTGTCTTCAAGTGTCATTGCAGTTATGAGTTAAATTAATGTAAATAGAAAACCTGAAACTTTCCATCATATTTTAAGCACACTTGTCAGTGGCTTTGCTTTGGGGACTGTATATATATAAAGGTCAAAAGACATATATGCCAAAGTAGAAAGAATGTGTAAATAGATTATAATATTCTGCCTTTCAAACATGACACAGGTGAATTTGCTATCTGGAACAAAAAAGATGTATATGACGTGAAGACCAAAGGCAGAGGAGTAGCCTGTACACTTGGGCTGCATGATACCATGCACAATACATTATCTGCTGATAGCTAATGGTTAAATGTATAGTTTTCTATTTTTTGTGTGGATATTATTTGTGTCCTTGTACAGTAGACCAATCTGTTTGCACTTTGCATTAAATGTATTTTGGATGGTTGCTTGCCTATTTGAAAGTTCTTAAGTGTATAATTTCATCAGTGAAACTCATGTCCTAATGAGTGGGATAATAAAGGAACAGAGGAAAGAGCATTTATACCTTTCAAATCTAAGGTGCCTTTTCTTTGTGAAATTTTAAGCTTTGTTGACTCACTTCATGTGGTAATTTTTTCATGTTGAAATTAATGTTTTAAATTTGCATTACTTAATTTCAGCACAATTAAATGTAGCAACTGATTTAATTGTCTAATTTACAAAACACATATAAGCATATCATTATATTATATATTCTATCTAGAATATTTAACATAACTCCCAAATATCTTTTAAAGCAATTTTTACTTTTGATTTAACTTTCAGTGATCTCAGAAGCTTTGTGTGACATAATTGTGGCACATGTACGACTCAAATATATTGTCACAACATTGATAGTGACATCTTTCGCTTTATTTCTTAAAATATTTTCTGCAATATGAATAATTTTGTCAAAAAAATGCTCACCACCCAACATTGCCTTGTTTTAAAGTTCAGTATTTATAGTTTGGTCTCTAATTTGCAGCAGAGTTGAAGAAAACTAAATTGTACTTTGGAGGTGAACGACCCCTCCTCCTCGTGGCAATGTTCGTAAACAAGGATCTCATCAACGATGTCACGAGGTATAATGTTGCACAATATCAGCAGTTACCACACATCATATCTAACACTCTCTGAATCAGCCGACATGGTGTCTTCGTACCCCTCAGTTGTGAAATTCAGTAGTGTTTTAACTGGTGTAATAATTCCTGCTGCGATGCCAGGTGGAAGTGTGAAGTATCCCTACCACTTCCTTTTCAATCACCTCACCCGTTTGTCAGGATCCGGCAAAGTGCTTTGGAGAATCAATCGAAACATTTTGGGCTGCTCTTGCACCCGAAAGACAGACACACGGCAAAGTAACATGCACCCTTCCGAAGGAAACCGAAAAGGTACCGGTAGTCGAGTTGGATGGGAATAACTTTGAAGGCGTGGAAGTGGCGTAATCGAATGTTATGCACTGCAAAGAGTAGTTCGGGCTTGGAGTTAGGCTATTGATGCTCGTGACGGTGGAGCCCTGTGGTGATGAAAGGTCTATGATAAGTCTCTTTCTCTGAATATTTCCTAGAAGCTACTCCGAATGGACTGATTAAGAATAGGGGAAAGGTCGGCTAACGGGTGGATCAATTATGAATGCATTGTGGACTTACTGGGCCAGTAGTTTAGATCAGTGATTCTCAACTGGTGGGTCGCGACCGTTTTCAGTGGGTCGCAGGACTTTGCCTGAAAAAAAATATATTTTGAAAGGACTTTTTATGCAACGGAGTGTCGTTATTTTGCCGGCTCTGGTTTCAACTGGTTTTGCACTTGTCCCTCCATGTTTTCAGCAGCGTGGGCCAGGTTGGGTCAAACCATCCTGATATGAGGGAGACTCTGGGTTTTTAGGATAATTAAATTAAACAGCCTACTGAATATAACATTGACAACTGATGGCCCTGCCTGCATGACAGGAAAACACTCTGGGGTTGGGAGGAGAATTGAGTGCTGCTTAATTGTCTGTAAACCACAATGTTTTTCAGTATTTACCTACTGATGAGGTCATCACAAGAGAAGTTAATGTTGTATATATGAATACTTTTGAATTCCACTTTTGTTTAATTTATTTTGAGTTAGTGGAAAAGCTGCTCCTCAACACAGTGACGTGTTCCACAGTAAAGTGTTTGTCATAGATTCGGTGAGTGTGTGTTCTCAGTTAAAGTCAGGTCATTTCAGTCTTTTTGAAACTACTTTTTAATTGTTGGACTGTTTGTGCATGAAAGCTGTTGAGTCTGTATAAAAATAGCTGAAGATTCTGAATTGTTATATACGTTGTAATACCGCGTGTCCTGAAGATGCAGTTTTAGTTTTTTTAATTAAAATGCAGCTAATTGAGTGTAAAAGGGAATAATTCCCTCTCTATCATCACCACCAGCTGCTCGTTTTGGTTATTAAACTTGTTTTTGTGTTAGCATACATATTCTGTACTATCTCAGGTTCAAACTGCACCATCTTTTCATTAAATACATTGGAGAAGTTGAGAATGTTCCTCGATTTGGGTCGCGGCTTGTCATTCAGGGGTGATAGTGGGTCCCGGAGCCAGACCAGTTGAAAACCACTGGTTTAGATAGATAGATGTATACTTTATTCATGCCCAGGAGGAAATTTGTTTGCGGCAGCAGCAAGAAAAGTTACATAGGAGACATACAAATATGAAGTATGAAAAATCAGTCTGTTGGAGAAAGTGTTCCGCTCTCCCTGCAGTCGGTGGTGGAGAGGGTGGTCCAGGTTATCCAATATGGACAATAATTTGTTCAGTGTCCTCCTCCCCACCACCTGTCCCGGATAATCCTGTTTGCTGCCAATGATGGAGCCGGCCTTCTTCACCAGTTTACGGAGTCGGTTGGTGTCTCCGACTCCAATGCTGCTCCCCCAGCAGACTATGGAGAAGTACAGAGCACTGGCCACAACAGACTGGTAGAACATCTCCAACATCTTGCTGCATCCATGAAGGATCGAAGTTTCCTCAAGAAAACGAGTCGACTCATCCCCTTCTTGTACACAGTGTTGATGTTGGCCTTCCAGTTCAGTCTGCTGTTGATGGAGACACCCAGGTACTTGTACTCCTCCACCATGTCTACATCCTCTCCCATAACTCTCAGCGGTTGTGGAGCCGTCTTCTTCCTCCTGAAGTCCACCACCATCTCTCTGGCCTTGGCCACGTTCAGAAGCAGGTGATTTCTACCGGCCCACACCACAAAGTCATCCACTACTGCCCTGTACTCCCGTCCATCCTTAATACACTGACCACTGCAGAGTCATCAGAGAACTTCTGCAGATGGCATGAACCCGAGTTGTACTGGAAGTCAGTGGTGTACAAGTTGAACAGGAGGGGAGACAGAACAGTTCCCTGTGGGGCTCCAGTACACTTACCACCGTTTCAGACAGCACACGGCCCAGTCGGACAAACTGTGGTCTGCCTGTGAGGTAGTCAATGATCCAGGAGATGGTGGACGAGTCTACCCCCACCACCCGCAGCTTCTCACTCAGCAGCAGTATTTGGATGGTGTTAAATGCACTGGAGAGGTCAAAGAAAGTGACTCTCAGAGCTCACTCACCTAGTCAGCACATTCAGTGTACCTGTTAGTCACACCCACCTCATCAGCTCAATCATTCTCCCCTGCCCACTCTGCTGCACCTACGTCCTTTAGTATGTAAACCCCAGTCTCACACACTAACTGGCAGATCTTTGTCCGCATTATGCCAGACTTTCACCGTTTACCCTCCGACTGTTTTTCTATTGCCGACCCTGCCTGTTTGGACTTCCCTGCGTTGCCTTTGCCTCGGTAAACCGCCGTAGCCTTCTGTCCCCGACCATGAGAATAGCCTCAGCTTCCGTCTGCCTTTCCCCTGACAGATTGGCGTTCCACCGAGTGGGTCTCCACGTGTACAGATCCGAGACTGTTTGCCTGTTGTAATCTCTGCCTGGAATAAAGTTTTGCTCAACGATTTACTGTGTTCGTCGTACTGCTTCTGGGTCCTCACACCACCAGTTACAAATGTTAGATACTTACATAGGCTGTGCTTGGTTGGATTGTGGGGACAGGTTGGTTTGCCGTGGGCCTCTTCACAGAAGGAGCAGGAATAGAGGAATGGTCGTCTGAGTTATTGCAAACCATCTGCCCTGATAGAGGACCGGTATATGTCTCCTATCTACACCTTTTGAGGCGAGGGTCGAAGGTGGTTGGCGGCTGGTATAGGGGTGATGGATGGTAGGGGGACTAGAGGCTGGCTGTGGTAACAAAAATATAACCTTGGTCTCAGGGTTCAGGTCTCAAATATTGCAGTATCAGGCACATTTAGTCAGGTCGGGTCTGAAAGTTGGGTCAAATTCTGGTCTCGTTTTTCAACCTTTGCAAGACCCTAGTTTGGACACAGCAACAGTAAGATACAAAAAAAGGTGGACACTTTAGCTGTCCAAGTACCTCGCTTTTGCAATAGATTGCGTGCGAGATGCATACATGGTCGACGCTATTGCGAACATGCACATGTTCTATCTCCTGACTGCTAATTGAAATGGCTGTTTTCATATGAATGTTAAAACCTTAGGAACCCACCATCCAAACTTCATATGAAATCTATTAATCATGCATATTCAAATGACAAAAATAATTCTAATTGCAATGTTCCTTTAGGTTTGATTCATTGCTCATACAGTAGATTGCAGCACGCTGAAACAAGGAGGATACTTATTTCTGAATGTTGATTGGTTGATTTGAATTCCCAAAGCTCATGTGTGGCTGTAGTAAGACAAGATATTAACAACTGTAAGATGAGGGAGCAAACACTGTGGTCAGGATGGACGTGCATATCACAGGGCAAAAGGCATTGTTCTAACCATGATGCATAATGTTTCTCATGTAAGTTTGTTTTTTCTTTCAGGTTTAAATGACACAATGAACTACAGAGTAGCTCTCTTCTCTCTCACTTTACTGTGTTACTGTTTCATTGTGCTGGTAAATGTTGCTCTCATTGTGACCATCATCTTGGATAAGAACATGCATGAACCAATGTATATTCTATTGTGCACTTTCTGCATAAATGGACTTTATGGGACAACAGGTTTCTACCCCAAGATTCTCTGGGATCTGCTGTCTCCTGTTCATGTAATCTCTTATTCTGGATGCCTGGTTCAGGCTTTAGTGATGTTCTCGTTTCTCTCCAGTGATATGTCTATTCTTGCAGTCATGGCATATGACAGATATGTGGCTATATGCCGACCCCTGGAGTACCACTCTATTATGTCAAAGAAGAGAGTGTTGCTGTTAGTCTGTTTCTCCTGGTTATCACCTTTTTGCATTATAGGCACAAATATTATTCTAACATCTAGATTAAAGCTATGCAGCCCATATATTGAAAGACTTTTTTGTGTGAATTGGGTTATTGTCAAACTTGCTTGTTTTCCGACTGACACTATTGTTAACAACATAGTTGCATACATTACAATAATTATTTATGTATTTCATGGTTTTTTCATAGTTTGGTCGTACATGTATGTTATCAAAACCTGTGTGAATTCTTTAGAAAACAGAGCAAAGTTCATGCAGACATGTGTGCCACATTTAACCTCCTTGCTCACTTTACTTGTGACGATACTGTTTGATGTCTTTAATATGCGATTCGGTTCAAACAGTTTCCCTCAAACACTTCAAAATTTTGTGGCAATAGAATTTCTTGTCCTACCTCCAATTATAAATCCTCTAATTTATGGTTTTAAATTGACCAAAATTCGGAACAGAATTCTAGGGGTTATTTCTTTTAAAATTAAACTACTGAGGTGATAAACTCTAAAGCCGAAAATAATGCATTCTTTATAAATAGATTACTTTGCATCTGGTATATTTACATGATCTGCTTTTAGCTAATGGTTCTGGATTAATTTATATGTATGTATTTATTATGTGTGTGTACATCTTAGATAATCTTTGTAAATATAATAGTTTGCACTAAATATCCCTGCACTTTGATTTAAATGCATTTCATTTTTTGCTTGTCGGCCAAGATTTTTTGGGATCTGCTGTCTCCTGTTCATGTAATCTCTTCTTCTGGATGCCGTGTTCAGACTTTAGTGATGTACTTATTTGCCTTCAGTGATCGGTCTACTCTTGCAGCCATGGCATATGACAGGCTATATGTCGACCCCTGGTGTACATGGGTATGAATTATAAATGAATTGGGTTATTGTAAAACTTCCCAGCTGAGACTGTTAACAACATAGTTTCATAAATAACAAGCATTTACTTATTTCATGTTTTTTGGTCCTAAATATATTTCATCAAAACTTGTGTGAATTCTTTAGAAAACAGAGCAAAGTTCATGCAGACATTTGTGCCACATTTAACCTTCTTGCTTATTTTTCTTGTGACTGCACTTTTTTATGCCTTTAATATGCGGTTTGGTTCAAATCTCCCTCCAACCATTCAAAATGTTATTGCAATAGAACTTCTCATCATACCTCCCATTATGAATCCTCTCGTCTATGGTTTCAAATTTACCTCAATTCAGAACAGAATTCTAGGTGATATTACTTTTCAAATTAAATTATGAGGAAACTTAAAGGCATGAAATAATGCTCTCAGATTATCTTTGGATATGAATTATTGTATTTTGAAATATGAACTTTGCCTATGGCATACTTCTTTGTGCATATTTACATGTTCTGCCTTTCTCCAATGGTCTTGTTACATTTACAGATTTGTCCGAGAAGATCCTTGTAAATGAAATTGTTTGCCTTAAATATATTTTGCTTTGCATTGAAAGCTTTTCGGATCTTCTCTTGTCTTCAAATTACTTTGCAGTTTTGAGTTAAATTAATGTAAATATAAAACCTGAAACTTGTCATCATATATATATAAGATATGCCAAAGTAGAACGAATGTGTAAATAGATTATAATATTCTGCCTTTCAAACATGACACAGGTGAATTTGCTATCTGGAACAAAAAAGATGTATATGACGTGAAGACCAAAGGCAGAGGAGTAGGCTGTACACTTGGGCTGCATGATACCATGCACAATACATTATCTGCTGATAGCTAATGGTTAAATGTATAGTTTTCTATTTTTTTGTGTGCATATTATTTGTGTCCTTGTACAGTAGACCAATCTGTTTGCACTTTGCATTAAATGCATTTTGGATGGTTGCTTGCCTGTTTGAAAGTTTGTAAGTGTATCATTTCATCAGTGAAACTCATGTCCTAATGAGTGGGATAATAAAAGAACAAATCTAAGCTGCCGTTTTTTATTTGTGAAATGTTAAGCTTTGTTGACTCACTTCAGGTAGTAATTTTCCAATGTTGAAATTGATGTTGATGTTTTAAATTTGCATTATTTATTTTCCACACAATTAAAAGTACTAAGAACTGATTTAATTGTCTACTTTACAAAACACATGCATAAGCATATCATTTTACTATATTGTTTATCTAGAATATTGACCATACCTCCCAAATATCTGTTGATGTAATTTAACATTTTCAAAAACGGTTCTGGTACACGCCTTCCTTGTGTTTGTAAAACCTTTCATTAATCTCAGAAGGTTTGTGTGACCTAATTGTGGCACATGTACAAACTGATTATGTTGTCACAACATTGATAGTGTCATCTTTCTCTTTATTTAAAAAAAAAAAAAATGCAATAATATAAATAAATGAATGTCCTTTTGCTAAGCACCCAACATTGCACAGTTTTAAAGTTCAGTATTTATAGTTTGGTCTCTAATTTGCAGCAGAGTTGAAGAAAACTAAATTGTACTTTGGAGGTGAACGACCCCTCCTCCTCGTGGTAATGACCGGCAATGTTGGTGAACAACGATACCATCAGAAATTCAGCCCAGTTTTTTAACTGGTGTTACTAGTGTTGCTGTGATGTCAGGTGGAAGTGTAAATCTGCCCCTAGTACTTTTTCAATCATCGTTACCTCATGCAAGTTTTTAGGACGCCAAGCTTGGATTGGTTGAGGTCCACTGTGTAGTCTGCCATGTCTTTAGGCCAATAATTGATGACCCTTGATCATCAAATATGACACAGTGGTCATCTCAAATAGCAAATCATATCGTGTACAGTAGTCTGACGGTAGTTTCACACAAAGGCGTAGGTTTGCATAGGGTCCATAGGGACTCGTCACGATCAAAGTTTGGGAAAGACACAATTGTCCCCACCAATTTGAAAAAAATATTTTGTACAATATATTTGAAAACGTATTCGTTTTATTATCTATACTATGTCCGTCGCCCAGAAGAGAGAAAATACATTTCCACGTTTTCCAATGCGCCTTTGAGCCTGCGAGACAAGATGCAGTCATTTAATTGGCTGAAGTGGCGAGTCAGAAACACTCCGTGAATCTTGACTTGCAGAAAGAGATGCAGTGCAGGTTGAGGAAGCAGCAGCCCAGGGGTCGGCAACGCGCGGCTCTTTCGCACCTCTGTTGGACAATCTCTTAAAGGGAACTGTTTAAATATTGTTTTAACTAAAATGTGCGTTACATTCTATTATGTCGCTGTCAAGAACCTTTCCCTGCAGCTGGCTACTCGTTATTTAGAGAGCTCCGCCCTCAGTAAACTGTCAACGGATAAATAAATAAAAAGAAAAGTCATGGAGAAAAGTAGAGAGTTTCATTCTGCGTGGACGTATTAATTAGCTTTCACTGCCAATGATGCTGTCTGACCTGTATGCTTGATATGTGGCGAGAAGTTATCAAACAACAAAACATGTAATGTTGAAAGACTCTTCCAGAACAAACACACAGCATCTGCTGTAAAGTATCAAGCTGCAGATGAGCGAAGAAGAGCGATTCCTCAACTGCTGCAGCAAACTGAGCAAAGTAAATATACTTTCAGGAAGTGGATCAAGTCTCCAAACTCAACTACTGCTGCTGGTTCTGTGGCGGCTCGTGAGACAGTGAGGCGTCCGCTAGTAAAGACGGATCCGTCCTCCGTTTGCGGTGCTCTAAAAGTCCAGCGGAATGAGGACGCCCAATGAAAACGTAGCAAAATATATGCGTTATAAAATGTAAACCTTGTGTGGGGATCGAACCTTTAATGTTGCAATTCAAGGACAAACACCCTAATACATTAGCCACAAATATTGATAGGACTTTAGGTCTGCATAGTTGTGTGTACTGCCATAGTCGACATATGACAATATTTTTGTTCTCCTCTTCATAAGAGTTTGAGTTATAAACAGGTAAAATAGCAATAAAATGTCAATAATTGTCTTTATTCTTGCTCTATGATTTCATAAACACAACAAACTATAGTTGTTGTATATATAATATGACTATATATATAACTTTATAAGCTGTGATATCAAATAGCTTTTGTAGCTCCAGACACATTTTTTTGGGGGTCTGGAGCATTTGGGGGTCTCAGCATTGGTAGGGACTACCAATGCTGAGACCAAACCTACGCCCCCTGGTTTCACAGCAACCAAATGTTTCTCAAAATTAGGCTTACTGGGATGGTCTAGGTCTGGACAGGCTTGTCCAAAGTCCAGCGGGCAAATCACGGCCCGCGCCATCTGTGTTGAAATGCATTTTTTATGGCCCTCCAGCACACTCAAACAGAATGAATAAATCAGACAAATTCAATATGCAATTCCACTCTGTAACTGTCTGGATGTTTGAAATGTGCTCTGACCCTTCAACTGTCTACAGCGAATGTGACGGGGCCTTAGGGGAGGGGGTAATGAAAGGGAACCGACATCGCCACCTGGGCACTTACACCCCAAGAAATATAAGTTTAACGACCCTAAGATATAGTTTTAGAATTGTTAAGGACACAATTTCTTTACCGATATTTGCCTAGAGACGTGTTTCGTAAAATAAACCAGAAGTTTATTGAAGGAATCAATAAAAATTATAAAAAACAAACAACTAAAAGCCAAACCATGCAAAACGGAAGCCAAAACAAGCATAATGGAGGCAGCAAAACATCACCCTGTGTGTAATGAATCTATAAAATATATGAGTTTCACTTTTTTAATTGAAATACTGAAATACATTAACTTTTCGATGATATTCTAATTAATAGAGATGCACCTGTACTTTGTGTTGTTCATCATTCCCTTCCTTGAACTTACTTATACTATAATAATTATGAGCATTTTACCCCAAAAAAATATACCTCAAGTTTGTATGCATTGTTCGCCTCATACAGAGCATCACAGGACGCTAAAAAAAAGAGTTGGCTGTTTCTGAATGTTGATTGGTCGGTTTGAATTCCCAGTTGATGCGTTGCTATACTCAGAAGATATTAATAACAGTGCAATGAGGAAACGGGACCTGTGTTAAGGATGGAGGTACGCAACACAGGTAAAATTACAACGTGTTACCACGATGGCGAATGTCTCTCGAGTAACATCGTTTGTTCTTTCAGGTTTAAATGTAACAAATAGCCACCAAGTTGCTCTTTTCTCTCTAACTTTAATATCTTACTGTTTCGTTGTGCTGGTAAATGTTGCTCTCATTGTGACCATCATCTTGGATAAGAACATGCATGAACCAATGTATATTCTATTGTGCACTTTCTGCATGAATGGACTTTATGGGACAACAGGTTTCTACCCCAAGATTCTCTGGGATCTGCTGTCTCCTGTTCATGTAATCTCTTATTCTGGATGCCTGGTTCAGGCTTTAGTGATGTACTCATTTGCCTGCAGTGATCTGTCTATTCTTGCAGTCATGGCGTATGACAGATATGTGGCTATATGTCGACCCCTGGAGTACCACTCTATTATGTCAAAGCAGAGAGTGTTGCTGTTAGTCTGTTTCTCCTGGTTAACACCTTTTTGCATTTCTGCCATAAATATTATTCTAACATCTAAATTAAAGCTATGCAGCCCATATATTGACAGACTGTATTGTATGAATTGGGTTATTGTTGAACTTGCTTGTTTCCCAGCTGAGACTATTGTTAACAACATAGTTTCATACATTACAATAATCATTTACTTATTTCATGGTTTTTTCATAATTTGGTCCTACATGTATGTGATCAAAACTTGTGTGAATTCTTTAGAAAGCAGAGCAAAGTTCATGCAGACATGTGTGCCACATTTAACCTCCTTGCTCATTTTTCTTGTGACCGTACTTTTTGAAGTCTTTTATATGCGGTTTGGTTCAAAGCTCCCTCCAACCATTCAAAATATTATTACAATAGAACTTATCATCATACCTCCCATTATGAATCCTCTCGTTTATGGTTTCAAATTGACCTTAATTCGTAACAGAATTTTAGGTGGTATTACTTTTAAAATTAAATGAGGAAACTCAAAGACATGTAATATTGCACCCATTATTTTTGGATATGAATTATTGAACTTTGAAATATGAACTTTGCATATGGCATACAACTGTTTGCATATTTACATGTTCTGCCTTTAACTCATGGTCTTGTTACATTTATAGATTTGTCCGAGAGGATCCTTGTAAATGAAATTGTTTGCCTTAAATATATTTTGCTTTGCATTGAAAGCTTTTCAGATGTTCACTTGTCTTCAAGTGTCATTGCAGTTAGGAGTTAAATTAATGTAAATATAAAACCTGAAACTTGTCATTATATTTTAAGCACACTTGTCAGTGGCTTTGCTTTTGAGACTGTATTTGTACAAAGGTCAAAAGACAGATATGCCAAAGTAGAAAGAATATGTAAATAGATTATAATCTTCAGCCTTTCAAACATGACACAGGTGAACTTGCCATCTGGAACAAAAAAAGATGTATATGACGTGAAGGCCAAAGGCAGAGGAGTAACCTGTACCTTACTTGGGCTGCATGATAACATGCACAGTACATTATCTGCTGATAGCTAATGGTTAAATGTATAGTTTTCTATTATGTGTGTACATAGCTGATGATCCTTGTAGAGTAGATCAATGTTTGCACTTAATATCTTTGCACTTTGCAATACATGCATTTTGGATTGTTGCTTGCCTGTTTGAAAGTTTTTGAATGTATCATTTCATCAATGAAACTCATGTCCTAATAAATGGGATAATAAAGGAATAGCGAAATAAGAGGATATAGCATTTCTACCTTTCAAATCTAAGCTGCCTTTTCTTTGTGAAATGTTAAGCTTTCTCGACTCACTTCATTAAGGTGGTCATTTTTCAATGTTGAAATGTATGTTTTAAATTTGCATTACTTCATTTCAGCACAATTAAAAGTAGCAAATTATTTCATTGTCTACTTTACAAAACACATATATGAGCATTTAATCATATTACAGTATATCTTTTATCTTAAATGTTTACCATAACTCCCAAATATCTTTTAACCTAAGCTTGGATTGGTTGAAGTCCACTGTGTAGTCTGCCATGTCTTTAGGCCAAGAATTTATGACACTGATCATCAAATATGACACAGTGATCATCTCAAAAAACAAAACATATTGTATACAGTAGTCTGACAGTAGTTTCACAGCAACTAAATGTTTGACAAAATTAGGCTTACTGCGATGGTCTAGTTCCGTGTGGAAATCACGGCCCAGGTCAGATTTTAAACGGCCCGCACCATCTGTCTTAAAATGTATTATTTATGGACCGCCAGCACAGTTAAACAGAATGAATAAACCAGACAAAGTCAAAATGCAATTCCATTTTACCCTATTATGGCAGTACCACTCTGTAACTGTCTGGCTGTTTGACATTTGCTCTGACCCTTCAACTGTCATGGCTACAGCAAGTACAAAAAGGAAAGTTGGAGTTTTCAATGTTTTTTTTTAACCAAAAACCCAAACAACTGTTTCTGCTGAATTTGTCATGAAACTGTTGCCCTGTAAAATGGAAAGAGACACTACGAGACAAAACAAGTTATCAGAGAGCGACCGTGTTCGAAAAGTGAAGCAACTCCAAGTTAACTTGGCCACACAGCGGCGGTCCTTTTCGCGGGCCCATGAGTCAAATGAAAACATCACCAAAGCAAGCTATGAAGTGGCTATATTAATTGCTAAACATGGCAAACATTTTACGGAAGGTGAGTTTATTAAAGACTGTGTTATGAAAATAGCAGAACACATTTGCCCCGAGAAGAAGACAGAGTTTGCAAATGTTTCCTGGCTCGTAACACTGTGGCACAGAGAATTGAAGAGCTATCATCAGTTCAATCAGGAGAGACAGTGGGTGATTAGTAGTTAATGTTTATTATGCCAGATAATGAGTCCATGGTTACACATAATTTATTTGGCGCTTGAACTCCGCAAGGAGAATGAGATCGCACTGTGTTTGCCCTGAGCGGCAGCAATCTGTAGATCCCCCGCGGGGAGTCCAGACACTGGTGGTGGTGGCTGGAGGTTCTGCTGGAGTTGCTAGAGATGCCGATGGGGTGCTGAATCTGAGAAGGTGGATGGTGCTGGGGAGGCGGCGGGTCGCAGGTGACAGCAGCAGGACGCTAGAGGCGGCGAAAGAGGACATTTAAAGGAGAAGGCAGCGAGCTGATAGGATAGCGAGGAGGGCGTGACTCTGCGCTATTGGCTGGGCACGCCCGGCTGCTGAACAGCTGGTAGAGTCTGACACTTCTGACGCTCCTGACGGGGACTGGTATGACGTGCGTGCTGCTGGTGAGGGTCGGTATGAGTGAGAGGCCTGCCTGGTGTGAGGGGGTTGTCTTCCTGTTTGAACTTATGCTAGAGCTTCATTTCAATCAGGAGAGACAGTGGGTGATTAGTAGTTAATGTTTATTATGCCAGATAATGAGTCCATGGTTACACAGAATGTATTTGGCGCTTGAACTCTGCGAGGAGATTGAGATCGCACTGTGTTTGCCCTGAGTGGCAGCAATCTGTAGATCCCCAAAAGTGAGAAGGGTAACACAGTGATCTGTTCCCCCCCAAAATGAAGTATTACTCACCAAGCTGTACTTGAATTGGCTGCGAGTTCCGCCGGTTGGGGCCGCTGCTAGGGGATGAGGCATGGAATAACATACTGCGAAGGGGTTAGGTGGATGCCGGCAATCTGCCCTGCTGTGATGAATGATGTGCCGTCAGTGGCTAGGGTCGCGGTGACCTGAATTAAGAGATGTGATGGATCTGATGCTACTTTGATACTTGACGTAATTGGAATATGATGCTGTGCAATTACCGAGCGATACATGTGTAGTGGATAGGCTATGACCAAATGAGCATCTGACCCATGTGAGCACGGTAGGATGGAAGTGGCGCTACTTACCGGATACTTACCTGCTGTGATGGCTGATGTTGCCGCCGTGACTAGTGCGTCCCTGCTGTATGCATCATGTAACCAGCACACTGGCGGGCTCTGCGCCCTGCTGTATGCATGATATGATCAACTGCTGTGACCACCTGCTGGCGGGCTGCGCGCCCTGCTGTATGCATGATATGATCAACTGCTGTGACCACCTGCTGGCGGGCTGCGCCCCCTGCTATATGCATGATGTGATCAGCACGGCTTTTTTTTAAATATTTTAAATAATCCTATTCATCTTATTTTACTTACATAGGGGATACTACCTGTTTGTGCGTGCGTGTGGGGGAGTGAGACCGTAGTGGTCCTATGGACTGCTTAGGTCGCTATTAGCTGAGCATATTATAGAGAGAAGCTAGGAGGGGGCGTGTGGACCACCGACCACCAGTTATATGCAGTGCTGGCTGTTAGGGTTTTAGGGATCTTTGAGCTCCGATGATGGCTGCGACGTCGGGGCGCACGTAGGAGGCATAGGCTGAAGATGACCATCGCCCCAGCCGTTGAAGTGAAGCCGTAGATTGGCCTTGTATGACTGCTGAGGTTGCGGCGCCTATCCTAAATGAATGACCTGAGTAGTTTTGTAGTTTTTAGGAGGCAGGTTACATTTAAGAAGAACCTGCTCCAGATGGTGGCTAAATCATGACCTAGACATGGGATTACCGTCGGGGGTCAGGAACAGGGGGGCATGGGGATTGGTCCCGGCCCTGTTTTTTAATTATCTACACATGGATTTGAACGGGCAGAATTGCGACTCCAAGCGGGCGATGATGATCCTGCAGGCGCCCCCTGCTTTGGAGTATTTGAGAGAGAGGCTGAAAAAATCTGGATGAAAAGTTAGATCTGACAGGGTGACGTCTGTGGCTGGATTGAATGCATTAGTAGCCGTAGTGAATTCCCCGCTCCTTAGGAACCCGTAAAAAGCTAGGAGGAAACAGCTGTCCAGGAGGGAATCTATGTAGGGAGAGAAGCACCTGTCTCTTATACCGTGTTCACACCAAAAGAGTTGCGAATTTTCGCAACACCACTTCGCCTATATCGTGCCGCCCGGTGACAAATTCGCTCTATGTGATTAATTCGTTTTTAATTTTTTCGCAACTGTTTGCTGGGGAAAGGGGTCGGGGCTTATATCCGTGTCCGTGTTACTATCTCCGCCATTCACCATTAAAATAACCTTGTTGAGGAAGTCCCACACACTTCGGAACATCAAACGCCCCCGTGTCTGGGTTCATAATATTATCCGTAGTCGCAACCAGCTCCGACTCCTCCAGGACGAGTGTCTGAATGAAGCCGCTTCCAGCGCTCCTTCAGCGGACCCGCAGTTTGATTCAGTGACGGCAGGACGGCGGTGATGCCGGGCGGAGCTTCTCAACACTGATTGGCTTTCACAACTCCGCGTCGGGCGAATTATTCGCTGGAGATGAAATATTTCAACGCCAGAGAAAAGGCGGAAAAGCAGATTTGCGAGGGTCGAAACACCTGCCGTTGAACTGGATCCCGGCGACCAGACCTCTGATATACTGAGGCTTAAAGTGGCGCACGTCCATACAGTGACAAATAAAAGCGCACACGACACTGATTGTTACAGGTTTTAGTGGCAATCTCAGGGAAATGCAGAATAAGGCAAACGTTTTCCACGCAAAATCATAGGATTTCACGGTAGATGCTGCTAGGGCTTTCCTCG
This sequence comes from Myoxocephalus aenaeus, assembly GCA_038501785.1. Taxonomy (NCBI): domain Eukaryota; kingdom Metazoa; phylum Chordata; class Actinopteri; order Perciformes; family Cottidae; genus Myoxocephalus; species Myoxocephalus aenaeus. The sequence goes on along the minus strand of JBAMJR010000154.1, from coordinate 7,663,479 downwards.
TGTAGAACCTCGCTGATTCTAGGTATGACTGCAGAGATGACTGATTTAATAGAGCATTTAATAGAGCATTAGCGCTTCTAGCTGGGGGACGGCTGTTGGGGATGGGTCGGCTTCTGGGTTCTTGAAGACCTGAAATTTGAAACGTGATAAAGCATCAGCAATGACATTTGTACGGCCTGGCACGAAGCGCGCTGTTATGATGAAATTGTGGACTCTATTTAGAAGGATCCAGCAGAGAGCTTCGGATACTTGTTTAAAAATGTCTGGGCTGCTTTTACACCCAAACGTGAGGCCCACTGCGAAGTACAGTTTGGATTTCCACTTGACTCCGAAGAGATGCCACTGAGAGGGATGGATAGGGATTATTTTAAACGCGTCGACGATGTCCGTTTTGGAGAGCCATGCGCCCTTCCCGGCTAGCTTGATGAGCTTGATGGCGTTATCTACGGTGGAATAGTGAAGGGAGAAGGGCTCGGGAGGAATGAGACTGTTGACGCTTGGTGTGGGCCCTGTGTGAGGAGCGGACAGGTCGAATATTAGCCTTTTTTTCCTGGTATATTTCCTGGTTGCTACCCCTATGGGGCTGGACCGGAACACCGAGAAGGACGAAGCCTTGAAGGGGCCTATTACGTAACCCTTGTCTACCTCTTTTTTAAGGAGCTTAGCCACTACCGCTGGTTCTTTGATCGCGGACTGAAGATTTTTGGACACGTGAGAGGACGCTAGCGGCGAGGTGACCCCTACCCAGAACCCTTGTGAGAGGCCAGAGAGCAGATAATCGACAAACGTGGAATCTGGATGAGAACACAATTCTGATGCAAGTGCAGAAACATTTATTGGTGTGGAGGGGTGAACTGTCAATAGTTCCTGGATCCGCGATGCTTCTGCTGAGGCTGGACCCTGCGTGGGCACACGGATTTTGGATGCGCGTCCTGGCAGTGGCTGCAGATGTGGAGAAAGGCGCAGTTAGGGTAAGTACACACGCTTTCGTTGAAGTTATTGCAGACCGGTTGATTATTATCGTTTTTTCCCGAGGGACCTGGGTCTTGACCTGCGTCGCTGGGTCTTGACCTGCGTCGCTCCGGATACACGGAGCATATTATCTCGCGGAATATACCGAACGAGACTAGGAATTCGCCGATGGACAATTCTCTTGACAGTCTTGGGTCGGCGGTTTTTATGAGCGCGGTGAAGTGCTCCCCGGTGGTGACTTTTCCTTCGCACTCGGGGGAAGGTAAGATGAGGATGATCAGGTTAATGTCTTTCCCAGATCAGAGAACTTCTGTAGATAGCATGACCCCGAGTTGTACTGGAAGTCAGTGGTTTACAAGGTGAACAGGAGGCTAGACAGAACAGTTCCCTGTGGGGCTCCAGTACACTTACCACCGTTTCAGACAGCAAACGGCCCAGTCGGACAAACTGTGTGCTGCCTGTGAGGTAGTCAGTGATCCAGGAGATGGTGGACGAGTCTACCCCCACCACCCGCAGCTTCTCACTCAGCAGCAGTATTTGGATGGTGTTAAATGCACTGGAGAAGTCAAAGAAAGTGACTCTCACAGAGACACCGGTTCCATCCAGGTGCGACTGAGCTCGTTGCAGCAGGTAGATGATGCCGTCGTCCACTCCCACATGAGTCTGGTAAGCAAATTGCAGAGGGTCCAGTGATGATTTCACCTGCAGTCGAAAGTGGGCCAAGACCAGCCGTTCCAGCACCTTCATCACATGAGATGTGAGGGCAACCGGTCGGTAGTCATTGAGGCCAGATGGAGTTGTCTTCTTTGGTACAGGGACCAGGCACGACGTCTTCCACAGGAGGGAGTTTCTTCTGCATCCGGCGCAGGTTGTAGAGGTGCTGCAGGACATTATGATAGCTGGATGGCACAGGTCTTCTGATGTTTATTGACTGTGTCAGGCTCTGAGATGGCTGATTGCTAATCTTTACATGTGTAGGAGGATTCTGGCATCACCATTCAACTTCCCTTCTCTCCTGCTATCTTTCACTCACCTAGTCAGCTCATTCAGTGCACCTGTTAGTCACACACACACACACACTTCTGTCCCCGACCACGAGAATAGCCTCAGCTTCCATCTGCCTTTTCCCATGACGGCTAGGCGTTCCACCGAGTGGGTCTCCACGTGTACAGATCCAAGACTGTTTGCCTGTTGCAATCTTTGCTTGGAATAAAGCTTTACTCAACGATTCACTGTGTCAGTTGTACTGCTTCTGGGTCCTTACCATACCAGTTACAAATTGAAATACTTACTGACTGTGCTTGGTTGGATTGTGGGGACAGGTTGGTTGCAAACCATCTGCCCTGGTAGAGGACCGGTATATCTCTACTATCTACACCTTTTGAGGAGAGGGTTGAAGGTGGTAGGCTGGGTGGTGGCTGGTTTAGGGGTGATGGATGGTAGGGGGACGGGAGGCTGGCTGTGGTAAACGGTGGGGCTTTGTTTACTAGGAGCTGAGGTAAAAGGCTGTGAGGTTGTGTATGGTGGCCAGATGGGATGGTGCGCCACGAAGCTCACAATTCAGGGAAGAGCAAGCTGCGAAAATTCAACGATATAACTTGGCGCTTAGTGTTCCCCGATATGTTTTCTAATTGGACTGCTGTACGCGACCAGAAGCTAGTTCGCTTAAATAGCTGCTGTAGTCAGGTTGCAGAATGAGGTTCAAAATAATTGAGGAGACTGAATTTTTATATCAAGTGAAAGGTAACAAAAATATAACCTGGGTTCAGGTCTCAAATACTGCAGTAGTATCAGGCAGATTTAGTCTGGTCGGGTCTGAAAGTTGGCTCAAATTCTGTTCTCATTTTTAGGCCTTTGCAAGACCCTAGTTTGGACACAGCAACAGTAAGATACAAAAAAAGGTGGACACTTTAGCTGTCCAGTGCCTCGCTCTTGCAATAGTTCGCGTACGAGATGTATACATGGTCGACGGTATTGCGAACATGTGCGTGTTCCATCTCCTGACTGCTAATTGAAATGGCTGTTTTCCTATGAATGTTAAAACCTTAGGAACCCACCATCCAAACTTCATATAAAATGTATTTATCATGAATAATCAAATGACAAAAATAATTCTAATTGCAATGTTCCTTTAGGTTTGATGCATTGCTCATACAGTAGATTGCAGCACGCTGAAACAAGGAGGAAACTTATTTCTGAACGTTGATTGGCTGGTTTGAATTCCCAAAGCTCATGTGTGGCTGTAGTAAGACAAGATATTAACAACTGTAAGAAGAGGGAGCAAACACTGTGGTCAGGATGGACGTGCATATCACAGGGCAAAAGGCAATGTTCTAACCATGATGCATAATGTTTCTCATGTAAGGTTGTTTTTTCTTTCAGGTTTAAATGACACAATGAACTACAGAGTTGCTCTCTTCTCTCTCACTTTACTGTGTTACTGTTTCATTGTGCTGGTAAATGTTGCTCTCATTGTGACCATCATCTTGGATAAGAACATGCATGAACCAATGTATATTCTATTGTGTACTTTCTGCATGAATGGACTTTATGGGACAACAGGTTTCTACCCCAAGATTCTCTGGGATCTGCTTCCTATGGGGGCAAATCAATGGCAAAAGTAGAGAGCGCAAATGAGCTCCACGAGAGCGCGCAAGAGCTCAACGAGAGCGCGCAAATCAAACAGCCGCGTGCGCAATTTACTTTGACAAGCGCTTTTACATCACTACGCAAGCAAAAAAATCTAACGAGCAATCTTTATTAGTTTATTATTTATTCACAGTAACGTTACATCAGTTTGACTGAGGGAAAGTTAAGATTTATAACTTAAATTTATAACTTAATTCAACTTTTACTTTATACGACAGTGGTGTCTTATTACTGAAAAAATCCTAAAATTATATTTTGTGACTCAATAACAGTAGTATTCAGAGAACGTCAACTTTCAGTTGTGTTTTCTCATCCGCCATTGTTCCCAGTGTGTGCTGGTGAGAAATGCATTCCAGCCAATCCGAAGCCGAAGATTGTAACCAATTAGATGTAGAGATCGATGGTGACTGGATCCGCCCACTTACTGTCAAAAAGAAAATCTACTCGAGCGCGAGCAGGTAACAGACACGCGAGCGAGCAGGTTAAAGCTTCGCGAGCGAGCAGGTTCAAACTTCAAGAGGGATTTTTGCTCGCGCGAGAGCAACTTTTGCTCTCGTGAGCGGGGATTTTGCTCGCGTAGTGATGTAAAAGCGCTCGTCAAAGTAAATTACGCAAATACAATTGATTGTCCTACCTCCAATTATAAATCCTCTAATTTATGGTTTTAAATTGACCAAAATTCGGAACAGAATTCCGGGTGGTATTTCTTATCAAATTAAACTACTTAGGAGATAAACTCTAAAGCAAATAATAATGCATTCTTTATAAATAGATGACGTTTGTCTCATGCAACAAGGAGATGCAAAGGCCTATGATGTTCTTATATAAAAAATGAAAATTGTATATGAATTCCTCTTCTTTGAAATATGCACTTTGCATCTGGCATATTTACATGATCTGCTTTTAGCTAATGGTTCTGGATAAATTAACAGTTTTTTGTATTTGTGTGTACATCTCAGATAATCCTTTTCAATAAAATAGTTTGCACTAAATATCCCTGCACTTTGATTTAAATGCATTTTATTTTTTACTTGTCGGCCGCGATTTCTCTGGGATCTGCTGTCTCCTGTTCATGTAATCTCTTCTTCTGGATACCTTGTTCAGAGTTAGTGATGTTATCATTTATCTGCAGTGATCTGTCTATTCTTGCAGCCATGGCATATCACAGATGTGGTTATGTGGCTATATGTCGACCCCTGGTGTACATGAGTATGCATTATGTATGAATTGGGGTTTTGTAAAACTTCCCAGCTGAAACTGTTAACAACATAGTTTCATAAATAACAATAATAATTGACTTATTTCATGTTTTTTTGCATATGGTCAAAACTTCTGTGAATTCTTTAGAAAACAGAGCAAAGTTCATGCAGACATGTGTGCCACATAAGGACCGCGGGGACACAGGTCTAATGCTTAATTAACATGTCCTTTAATGTATTGAACCTGCTGTGAGCACATTTCTTGAAGAAACTGATGTAAAACAAATCAGATAAAAATCGTTGTGACACATACGTCACATCGGGACGTTAACCTAAAAATGTCACGAAGAACCCAGTGTGACATACTGTATATGCACAATACAAAAAATAATTATGATCTGCTCAGTTAATTTGGCTGATTCAATAATATTTAGCTAACATATTTTATATTGGTCAATCCAAAGTATATTAAAACAAATAAAAACCAATCAAATCATGTTATAATTATGTAATTATTAATACCATTTTTTTTTTACCATTAATGCCCAATGTGGCATATGTAACATTTAAAAAATTTGACACTATTTTTAAAACAATGTCAGAAATGTGTTCTATGTAGTCTGTATTATGTCCCCCATTTATACTAATAATAATCCTCCTTGCTAATTTTTCTTGTGACGATACTTTTTTATGTCTTTAATATTTTTTTAAATGTTATTGCAATAGAACTTCTCATCATATCTCCCATTATGAATCCTCTCGTTTATGGTTCCAAATTGACCTTAATTCAGAACAGAATTTGAGGTGGTATTACTTTTAAAATTAAATGATGAGGAAATTGTAATAATAAAAAAGGCATGCACTCATCATTTTTGGATATGAATCATTGTACTTTGAAATATGAACTTTGCATATGGCATACTTTTTGCATATTTACATCCTTAATCCTTGTATATTAAATTGTTTGCCTTACATATCTTTTGCTTTGCAATTAAAGCTTTTTGGATGTTTACTTGTCTTCAAGTGTTATTGCAGTTAGGAGCTAAATGAATATAAATATATAACCTGAAACTTTTAATCATATTTTAAGCACACTTGTCAGTGGCTTTGCTTTGGAGACTGTATATATACAAAGGTCAAAAGACAGATATGCCAAAGTAGAAAGAATGCGTAAATAAATTATAATATTCTGCCTTTCAAACATGACACAGGTGAACTTGCTACAAAAAAAGACAGCAACTGATTTAACTGTCTACTTTACAAAACACATGCATAAGCATATAATGATATTATATATTTCATCTGGAGTATTTACCGTAACTCCCAAATATCTTGCGTTTTTGGGATTTGTGTGTTTGTGTGACATAATTGTGATACATGTACAACTTGATAATAAAAATGTAGCGGCCTTGATAATAAAAATCCAATAATATAAATAAATGAATATGTCCTTTTGCTAACCACCCAACATTGCATAGTTTTAAAGTTATTTTACAGAAAACCGAAACAACTGAGTCTGCCGAATTTTTGTTTGTCATGAGACTTAATGTTGCACAATCAGACGTTACCACACATTATATCTAACACTCTCTGAATCAGCTGACATGGTGTCTTCATACTAGGGCTGCAACTAACGATTATTTTAATAATCAATTAATCGGTTGATTATTTTTCGATTAATCAGATAAAAAAAGAAAAGAAAAAAACATTAATTTCCAACCCTTTATTCAAAAACAGAACTGGCATTGCAAAACATCTTCAGAAAGTGCACAAACAGGTTGCTCCTTGAACATCCCTGAGCTGTTAATTAAATAAATAAAATTAAAATGGACTAACACTAAAAACATACACATGTATGCTTTACATCTGCCAAATGTGAGCCCTTTTTACTGTAATTGATCTCCTTGGAGCAGAGGCTGCATTTAGCATACCCTGCTTTATCAATATGTATGAAATACTGGGACAAAGGGAAGCTGTACTGCTCCTCTCACGTCTGTTTTGACCGAAACCTCCAGGCCCAGCTCCACTTCATCTCAGCTCTGCATCAAGCTGCGCTGCATATAGAGCGTCCTCTTCCTTAAACTATTTCATTCACATCATCTCATCAATATCTGGGCCTCTTACGACCACATCACGTTGTTGGCTAAGCCCAACTACATGATTTGATTCATTCTACTTTGAGTAAAAAAAATAAAAAACCTGCAGCCAGATCCGCCGGTGTGCCGGTTTAACGTTAACGAGTGACAGCGTGAACTGAACCAGACCAGGGGGTTGCGGCATGTTTCATCGCGTTACGTTTTTTTACAAGCAAGACTGAACTGTAACGGAACATAAAGTAATTTTAACGACAATACACAACCCAAACACGTTAGCTAACGTGATAGCAAGCTGACTGGCTTCCACTAAAAACAAGTTTGAGGGAAATTAAGACGCTGGAGACATCTTAAAGCTGATTGGCCAAGACTCGACACGTTACATCAAAGATCTTCTATTGTGAAGATCACGACCTCAGCTTTTCTCAGTGTCTCACTCCAATCTCAGACATGCTGACCGGCCAGTTGCTCTCCTCCGCTCTTTTTTTTCTTAATCGCGCGACACAACGAATCAATAATGAAATTCGTTGTCAACACTTTTGATAATCGATTTTTATCAATTTTATCGATTCGTTGTTGCAGCCCTACTTCATACCCATTAGTTGTGAAATAAAAAGATATAGGCTAAATATATAATCTATATGTAACCGTTAGTGGTATGATCCAATTGCAGCACACAGGAGACCAGGAAGAGTTGGGAATTACTTTTAAAGCCAAACTCTCTCACACTCTGCGGCGGCGGGAACATAGTAGGCAGCAAAGCATGTCGGTAAGAACTCCATCAATGTACCAGGTTGGTAGTGGAGGTGGAGTAGAAGGAACCAGTGGACTTTCTTGAACTGGCTTGAACTTGGAGAATATCAGGCGGATCTGCATTGACCGGGGCAATTTCAGCTTCACTGCCGCTGGCTGACGACCTTCTAGATTACAAATGGTTCGATGAAGCTAGGTGCCAACTTCATGGACACTACCCGCGAGGGTAGGTCCTGGGTCAACAGCGAGACTTTAGTAGGTGGGGGCTTTGATGCGGTGGCGGTTGGCAGTTTATGATTCCCGTTCGGCTGATCGGTGGAGAGCTTTCCTGGTTTGGGTCAAGGTCTGGCAGCAGTGGAGGATTACACGCGTTACTCGCCGGACGATTTGTGATTATTTGCGTCATTGGCTTCATTCGCGCTAGACGCACCAGAGAGGAGAGGTGGCATATCTCCATGTAAACAGTTATCATTTCCTCCATCCACCATGGAAGAAATAACCACTATTTCTTCAGGAACTGCGTCTGGATGATGACAAAGCTAAGAAGAACAAGTCCAAATGTGCCACCTCACGTTGCAGCTGAAGCTCCAGATTCCCCGTGATGTCCTCGATCCTTCTCGTGACAGTTCACCTGGACAGCGGGACTTTCTCAAATGCTGTTTTTTTTTCGTTTTTTTCCAGGCATATTAGCGCCGCAGAGTCCACCAAGCACTCTTTAATGAACTCCCCCCCCGAGAATTACTTGCTGTTTTTAGCGATTTTGTGGGATATCACAAAGCTGGTCTTGGTTGCTGCATCACTGGATATGTGAAGCTTGGTAAAAAAAAAAAGCCTGGTTGCCTCTGTAGCTTAGCTAGAAAAGTTTCTGACGTTCGTGCCTGTTCAGTGTCGGGCTTTTTGTATTTCCCCGCATGTTTTGTCTCGTAATGTCGATTCAAATTGTATTTCTTAAAAATGGCAATATGCTCTCCGCAAACTAAACACACGGCTTTACCTCTGATTTCATTAAATACATACTTATCAGTCCATGTTTTCCTACTGTTCATGTGACATTGAATGTGTTTCAGAACAGTCAGGCAGGGGGTGAGAGACACAAGACATGTGATTGTGTGCGTATCAGAACGGATGACGTGGAGAGCAGCTGATAGCCTGGTTAAAACGGAATGCCTATATTGTTTTTTTTTGTCGTGGTTAGGGCCGGCAGTAACCAGTTGCAGTTCAGTAATAAAGCAAAGTTTACTGATTACTTCTCGCCCATTCTTTCAACGTCCTGCCGGATGCTACAATACGTGTATTTTCTAATTTCCACTTAACCTTACAGGGGCTGGTCAACATCAGCTGTGCTATGCCCAGGTCTGTGGTAGGAGGATGAGAGGGAGGGGGTAATGACACTCAGCTAAAAAGATACTCGAAGCATCGAGGGGGGATTACTGTTTCGGACATGGCCGGACGCTCAATGGAGGGCATTGTCCAGTACAAGCATTAGAAGGACTCTGTCTCTGCTCACGGCTCTAAGGATACCAATCGTGGGCAGGAATTGGCAAACAGAGGTTCACATATTCTCCCCCCCCTGCTGAAACCACAATGATTGAAAGGATTCTGTTTGCTGTGACTCTGTATGGAGTTTGGAGGATTTTAGACAGATTTCTATTCCTAACAGGAGGAGTTGGGTGTCCCGCCCAGGCCGGACGGCTCAGTTCTCCCCCCTCCCCCGACTACCACCAAAAGACTCTTCCATCCAGCCTCGGCTCAGTAGGCAATGTATGTTTTGATCAAGCTGTAATGTAATCAAATGAAGTAGATAATTAAGCTGTTGCTAAGCCCCTGAATGGTTATCCTATTCCTAGTCCACTAAAGAGACCCTTAGAACTTATTCCTAACTATTTAAACCTATCCTGGCACCTTACCAAGAGCCAAGGTCCATTAACTGACGCAACTGAAAGCTACATCTGGCCAAGAGGGCCTCCCAGTCGAGTGGAGTTGTCAGTGGAAGTGGGGTAGACGTCAGAATGGACGGCAGTGAGACAGCCAGGCGAGTTTCCTCGATCCGGACCCATAGAACGGAGAGCTGGCAAATTAGATAGCCCTGTGTGAGGGGCTTATCTCCTAGATCTAACAGGGACCACTATGGATCTATTGTTTGAGGAGGAGATTAACTAACTGAAATATTCATTCCTTTGTTTGTTTGGGGATTGGAATAGAGCTCCAAGTAAGGTTTAAAGAGGTGGTATTATCTATGCCTTGGCTGGGGAGCTCTTTACCTGGCTGGACCCTTGATTCTCTGCCTGCTTCGCATCCTGCCGAACCCCAAGGGAGCCTTGTAGTTTACAGTCAACTATGAGCCGGTAAGACTCCCGTCCAACTCAAGAACAAAGCGTGGCCAAAGGAGAGGTCAATACCTCAAGCTTCCCAGCGAGCCACGGATGATCAGCTGCATGGGCAGACGTCGCTCCAGGTCCAGAGCTGGGGGCCCGAGCCAACGTGTTTCCAGTTCCTGTGTCAGCGCCTGGAGCCGAAGTGTCACCATTTCCTGTATTGGCATCCCGAGCTGATGTGTCTCCAGTTCCTATGTCAGCGGTACGAGCTGAAGTGTCTCTCTAGTTCCTGCGATTCCGCAGTATCTCCCGGTTCCGAGTCCAATTTGGAATTCTAGTCCCCAGAGCCCCAGGCCTTATAGCCCCAGGTCTCAGCGCTGCAGTCCCCAGAGACCCAGTTACCAGTGTCTGGTCCAGAAATACAGCAGCCAGGCCCCTTTCTGGAGACAAATCTTTTGGTACCAGCCAAACTTCTACACCAAGCATCCAGAGGGCCGCTGCCCTCGTCGTCAGCCTCCTTAAAAGGTCCTGCTTTTCTTTCCAGCATTTTGGTTGTCCTCATACCCGTCCTCTGGAGCAACTCCGTCAGCTTGGTCGCCCTCCTGTCCATCCTCCGGATTGGTTCTTCCTGTTTAGTCGTCCTCCTGCTCGCCCTCTGAAACTGTTCTGCCAGTTTGGTAGTTTTTCAGCAGCAAAAAATCTCATCCTAAAATATGAGTGCAGACGATGTTATGGACAAGGATTTTTTACATTGTACATTTGACATTGTTTTGGGCAACTTGATATACAGCCATATTTAGCCGGGAAGAGACTGCAGCTGCGGCTAGGAGGATATGGTCTGCAGGGACACTCCAGGATTTGTAGAGTGTTTTGGCTGACTTTGATATTCCATCCGTATGAATACGGAGAGATGCTGCTTGGGGCTGATCAACGCCGCTTTAGGCTGCAGCTGCAGTGGGGAGGATATGACCGGCAGGGTACCCTCCAGATGGGACCCTACCCCTCTGATTCAAGGAATGAATTTTAGCGTGGGCACTTTTCGTTGGATGCTGTCGCTGACGACAACCCCAAGTGAGGGCGCCGTCTGTCTGTTACTATGCATGGATGTTTTCTTCCGCACTTGGACCTAGTTGTGCTGGAGAGAGACCTTCCTTCCGAAGATGAATTGGAAAAGACAACCAAAATCAGCAGGGCGATTTTGGGGAATGTTAGCTATTGAAATTTGCTAATTTAACGGTCTGCCTCTTCAACAAATGAGAGCCGCCACAAGCCATGCATTGTTTCATCTGATTTTGCACGGAATTTTCTGGATGCTCAACACATTTTTTTATTTTTACGTTCATACAGCTTATGAGGTGCGACGCAAAAACATTGGCACTGGGTTGTTATGGATCACTATTACAGATAACCCAGAGAATCTGATAAGTGGAGAGTAAAATGTAAAAGTACAATACTGTGTACTGGTAAGTACCAACCAGACAGCAACCTCCGTTTCTGCCCAGTGAAGCTGATGCGGAAGAGTCTCAAAACTTGCATTCATTCTAATTACAAGCAGGGGGCGACTCCTCTGGTTGCAAAATTAAGTTAGATTGTATGGAAGGCTATGAGAAAATAGCCAGCTTGAAGCCGCTCTTCTTCCATAGAGACGTAGGCGGTGAAATCTGATAGGATGAAAGCTCTCCTTAAAAGAAGCTAGGCTGGAAGCAAAGCAACAGAGGAAGACAGGAGCTGTGCAATGAGAAAATATACTAGTAGGGTACAATTATTATAATACATGTAGTGTATTTGTGAAAAACAATAAATTATATAATAGCTAAAACTTTGTGATTCTTTAGGCCAGCAGAGAAGGACTTAGCTGGCCTTAACGGCCCACACAGTCTGTTCTACGACTATATTATAATTGTCCCGCACAGCAGCTGGAGATGTCTCTACTGCAGCTCCTGGTTCAGGTGTAGGGGATACCACAACAGACGATGTTGCTGGTAAGTTAACTGTAGAATCTGAATCTGAATCAGAACTGTTTATTGCCAAGTAGATTACACACAAGGAATTTGGCCCTGTGAATATGAGGCCAATGTTAAATTCATTATATGCCGTTGTTTACATTCAATTGATCTTATGTATGTTATAACGATGAAGATAATGCCATAAACTAATCACAAGAAATGTTACTGTTTTTATTTTATACAAGGCCCATCGTCATACCCAGTTGACACATCTTTGTTCTCGATGGCTGGTTCCAGTGATAGAGTTGCTGAGTTCCCTGTTTGCTTTCACAATGTCTTCATCTCTGTTAGAACATATCATTATGTGAACACAAGTAGCTAAACATCTTCCGACTAATTTAACCCCACAGTTCCAATAGATCTTTGACAACCAACGTCTTCAACCAACTCTGCTCTCCCATCCACCAATTCATCCTGCAGAGTGGACATCAAATCTGTCCGACCAAGTAAGGACTGACTTGGTTTGCAGGGGTCCTGCGCAGGTATAGCGAGACTTTGAATCCCATTTAAATAGAAGCGTTCACTCCCATTACATATTTAGAAACCTTACAAATGGTGAAAAAGTGAGACGTCATTTCTGCAGTGGCGGGCGGTGGATTTGGCAATTATACATGCTGTCTGTTTAGTTTAACAGCTGATGGCGGCCACACCCTAGTGCTGTGCGGTATACCGGTTTCGGCTTTCCGTACGGTATGAATTTTTCATATACCGTCATACCGGTCGCAGCGCGTTGGCAGGCAACAACATTTAACATTTACAGCTTTAAGCTGAAAGAGCAGCGGACGGAGCTACTTAGCTCTCATGGAGACTCAGTTGACTTATGGTTTGAAGGGAATGACATCGTCATAATGCATGCTGGGTAAATTACTTCGCCAAAATGCCCGCCCACACAGGAAGACTCTTCATGTGCAGGAAGAAGTCTCTTCCGGTGCGGCTAAGTGGGCGGGCTTTACCCAGAATGCATTTTGTCGATGTCATTTCTTTGAAACCATTAGTCAACCTTTATCCGTGAGACATAAGTAGCTCAGACCGCTGGACACGTAGCTGTGACTATAAATATTAAATGTTGCTGCCTGCCGAAGAATGACAATAGTCGTCACGGCTGCGCATGCGCCACTAGTATGAAGGGATAGAAATAACTACATTCCCCTGGGTCCTAAATCCCTCCAGTTTTAGCTTCCTAACACAACCTATGTACCAACGTACAAACAGCTGCTGGCCAGTTGCCAGCGAGTGGTGATTAACGATGGCGGGCGGTCTTTTCGGCGTCAATAAATTAATGTTTATTCGGAGAAAAAAAAAAACGTGATATACCGTGAAACTGCCAGAATCCTACAAAATACCGTGATATGGATTTTTGGCCATACCGCCCAGCCTTACCGCACCCCGTGAGTTACTGTCACAGACCAACCCGCTCAATACACGGTGCGTTCATACAGTCCACCATGTGTGGACAGCAGACACCCACTCCGCCACACGGCACCATCACGAGCAGACCCGCTGGGGACAGACCCGCGGAGCTCCCGCGGACCCGCGGAGCCACTCCGCTTTGAGAGAGAGGAAACGGTTCAGCAATGCGGTTTTACGGAGCGCCATTCTGGGCTTGGGGAGAGCTCACGGGTCCGCTGGTGGTCCACCAGCGGACCCCCCGCCAAGCAACGCAGTTACACAGCAGAGCCTCTCGGTCAGATGCCTCCAACCTCGCCGATGTTGTGCGTCCTGACTGACACACCAGACCAGCCCAACCCCTTAAAACCGCACCATAGAATCAACACAACGCCACCGCAGATGAAAACACACAAAAAGCAGGAAACTTACCAGATGCTGTTCATTAAAGACAAAGTCCATCTGCTCTCCTTAAAAAAAAGTTCAGCGACACTGTTGTACAGTTTCTGTGCGCTTCAGTTCCAGGGTGTGTACTGAAACACTGACCAATCACAGCGCACGTTAATGGTCACGCGGACCGTGTGGCAAAACAGATTCTAGAATGCCTTCTCATATAGTTTAATCAGCTCTCGAGTCCATAGAGAAACCGAAGTGAAATGTGATTGGATGAGCGCTGTTAAACAGCGGCCTCGCAGCGCCATGCTCAAGGCTCAAGGCAACAGATGAACACAGGAGGTGTGCAATGAGAAAATAAGCTAATAGGGAAAAATAAATGTAGTATATTTGTGAAAAACAATTACATTATAAAATATATATATATAACTTTTAATTATTATTTTTTTATTATTAAATTATAAAATAGCTATAACTTTGTGATTATGTTTAGGCCACCAGAGAAGGCTTAGAAGGCCCTGACGGCCCGCCACTGCATTTATGAAATACTCAAAGCAGAATGTTATTATGCGTTCAGTCTGAAAATGAGAATTAGGTAAAAGGTATATTATAGTGTTATCGTTATGATGTTCACATGCAATCTCGTTAAATGTAGTATTAACTGTAGTATACACAACAACCTAAATACATATTAAAGAGGGAATTATGACCTGTTTACACAACCTCTAAGCAACTTATAATAAAGAATTCAACTACTAATATTCAAACTAATAACTAACTGCTCAGATTTGTTTAAATTAAAATTACATTTCCTTATCATTTGAATTTGTTTTATGAAGTATACCACTATAGATGCCTATTTAATTGATGGTTTAGACTGACTTCAGAGCAGATGAGATGATTTGGCAAAAAAAGTCTGGAGCCGTGTGGGCCAGCGGTATAATCAAACAACAAAGAGCTCTGTCAAGAGTAGATGTTTTAATAGTGCAGGTTTGGTGCCGCCTAGTGGACAAATACAATGAATGCCATTTTCAAACCAGAAAAAATAAAGAGGGAGAAAATGTGCAGTCAGCTTTACTTTGAGTGTTTCAGTGAGTGTATTTAATTAGCAGTAGCATCATCAGATTATCTTTATACCACTGTATTGGTATTAAAATGACTGCTAAATAAAAAGGGCACGAGCAAGGCCCCCCCAACCATTTCCTGCTTTAGGGCCCCCAGACTCACAGGGTTGGCCCTGGGTGTATACTTTAAACTTTGAAAAACTCATGGTGCTGTTGTAAAGTACCCTCCTGCCATCGGATGGATCTTATTTTTGTTGTTAAACAGGTATTGTTATAACTTATAAAATTGATTATTAAATTTGAAAAAGTTACATTAATTTAGTAAAGAAGAGTTGTCATTGCATGAAACCAATTATCTGTTGAGCTTAATGCATCACAACTCCATTATCTTACGATGCCAGTGCAAAAAAAAAAAGAAGAAGAAAAGTCAATTGGAATTGTGGATTTGGTGAAATTGTGACCCTCCTTTTTATAGTATTTTAAAGTTGATAGTAATCTGCAGTTATTCCTGCTAACTACATTTGTGTGAGTGGAGTATATAATGCAAATGGTTTATATACATCATGTCCAACATGGAATTGTTAGTGTGAGTGATGTGCAGGTGAAGTCAGTGCAGGTGAAGCAACGAGGAAAAGTTCAGGTGTTACAATACTTACTCAAAGCTTTTCTCATGTCTCAATGTTGCAACTGAAATACATATTTAATGATCAATGACAACATGCAACAGTCATCTTCTAACTCAGTGATTTTCAACCACTGTGCCGTGGCACACGAGATCGTCAGGTGTGCCGTGGGAAAATGTCAAATTTTTCCATTGTTGAGCATCTGAGCCTGCAATATAGTGACTGGCCTAGTAATTAAATACTCTTCCATGCCAGCAGGTAGCGCAATAATTACCTACCATATATGCTGTATCTACAATGTGACATTTTGTAACTTTTTTTAAATTGTAGAACATGTGCCGCTGCTCAAAAAGGTTGAAAAACACTGATCTAAATAGTTTGAAATTGTGTATACTCTTTGTGTAGTTTCCATAAACTGTATATAAGAAGGTCCCCGTTTCATTATGTTTTGGATCCATTCTAAAAAAATAAATAGCCCCCAGTACATTTACCTGACGATTACCCTGACGCTCCCGCCCTTGGCCACTCCGCGCCGCTTGGCGGCGCTAGTGCACCACCTCCTTCACCGACCGCGAGGAAACACCACGACGAAGGAGAAAGCCGACAGCAGGCTGTGAACACTGCAGTACATGCGACCGTACAACAGCCCTCTGTTCATTTGTTCCCCCCTTCTTCTTCTTCTCCTCCAACGCCAGCGACGACACGGAGGAAAACGGCCACCTTTGTTTTGAAGTGAAGTGGCGGAGAAGAGCCCCAACGTGTCCGGAAATCCTGAACTTTCCGTTGCAGCACAAAAACCGTGAGTAGGCTGCTGGCGTGTTATTTCGGGGCTGCGGAGGATGAGGCGAACGGGGCTGCTGATATGATTTGGGTTCCGGTTGTGTTTATGTAATATTAGGCTGCGCGGTTGCGGCTACTCGCCGGTCAGGATTACAACAGCGGTTCACCATAACGTGCACTTCTACCCCTGTGAGCGTTGCGATATTACCCCGCGTGTGTGAATGCGTGCGCGCGCCTGTCTGTGTTTGTGCAGCGCGACAGTGGGATTCACGGCTGTCATCTTACCGCGGCTTTGCCCTGTCAGTGGTGCCTGCGAAGGTCTAGCCGGGAGAGCGCATCATGTCGCCTCCGATCCGCGGCATGGATGCGGTCATGTGGATGCTATGCTAGCTGCTGCTGCTGCAACATGTCGAAGTGCGGATGCAGGTGCGCGGATCCGCCGCACACGTTTGCATAAGCACCGCCGATTGCACGACGGCGGGCTGACGTGACGTGTATGCGCACACACACACACACACGCACGCACACACGCAGTGCGGTGCGGTGCAAAACCTGCAAGGTATTTTAAAAGCGCCTCCTTGCCTGTCCAGAAAGTGTCACTACTGGATTATACAAAAAAAGTCAGCAACACTTTAACTGATTCCCCTGTTGCTTGGACTCAGAAGCTGCAATGTGTTTACGTTTATTTAAATGTGTTGCTGTACCTGTAACATCCCTGCAAGTGATGAATCCAGAGGGCGAAGTTTCCCCATGATGCACCAAGACCTGCACATGAGCTGACTGTTGCATGTCCGCGTCACGTGGGCAGGAGTGGTCAGTCACCTGACACCATTTTTTTTTTTTTTTTTTTAAAGCATGGTGGAAAAGGGCGTGCTATAGCATGCTAACTAGCCAGCCACTGGACTGGCTGAAAAGGTTACAACTTTTTTTCCCGATGCCCGACCTGGCTCCGCGTCGCCGCAGGAGTGACGCGGCTACGCTTTGTCTCACTGGCTGTAACCGGCGTGGCGTGAGAGCGCGGTGGCATTAGCAGGCTAGCCTGCAAAGGATGAGTTGACACTCCATTTGGTTGTTTTTCCATTCGTGTTTTTGTTTTATGAAAGTTACCGATTGCTTCTTTTAAGCGCGGAGGGTTAAACTAAGTGGCGCCCTCCAATTGCGGTGAAATGAAGCCAACACGGAAGTGCCAAAAACACCAGTTCATTCAAATGGCCACTGGAGGCTGGTCCAAAAGCGAGTCAAACACCAAAGACCCCCGTATTAAGACGTCAAACCTTACAGCATAATTGAACCGCTTTGAAGCACAGTTTTGGTCTCTAATGTTTGTGTTTTCTACACGGTTTGCATTTTTCAGCAATTGGTTGGTGCACACTTCATTGTCAGTATACCTAGGGAAGCCATACATCCTTGAAGAGCCCCCAGGTCTGTACTTTGTGGTTGTGAAGTTTGGCTGAGGCTGGGATTATTTTAGAGGTCACAAAAGGTCATTTTATGCATCAACATCAAGTTTAAGAAGGAAAAAAATGGTTTCACTTTCCCCTCTGACCGATAGCCCGCCGACAGACACATGCGGCCAGGTTCCCAGTAAATCTTTCCAACGCTACTCTCTGCTGCGTGCGCCGCAGAGCTCCGTCTGTGTGGATATATCTTTCCTCTTGCTTATTGGCTGACACGATATGTATCCAGGGGAGGAGAAAAAAAAAATCTTCTCTGTGATTGGTGTCACAAAAGCAACTTCACCTGGTGTCACACCGGGGTACCGTAGGCTGCTGGCGGCAATCAATTCAAAGGCAGATTTACGACTTGAACTCTGCACGTTGACAGTGCTCCTGGTTTATCCTTTACTGGTATTGTAGCAGCAACAATTTCACCGTATTGTGGCCATGAACGATGAATACAGTTATGGCAATAAAATGTAACCACTGATTGATGACCTTAACATGACTCATAATCAACCTTCCCAGAAGGGGCACGTTTTCTATGTCGGTTTGTGTAACTTTGCTTTTCCTTCTCGGCGATGAGAGCACCTAATTTAGGGTTTATGTCAGGAATTCCTTTTTTTTTCTTTTTTTGCCGGACCAAATGAATACCTGCCAAGCACCACATTTGGGCAAATTGTCCCTTTTTGGCGAGACGTGGTGTAAATCACTTCACCTCTCAATGAGAATGGTGAAGAGTATTTGTCTTTACTTTAACGGGCTTTTAGGCTTTCACATATTACAAAAGGCACCCCACCCTCCTGGTCTCGAAGTTCGAGGCCCATTCCATGCAGCATTTAATGGTTGTTTAGATGATTATCAGGAGTTAAATCAAATGCACGCGGATATTTTTTAAGCAAAGGTGGACCTCATTATGTGTACGGAACCGCCATGGCAAACCCATCAGAGCCCGGTTCAACGAAAGTTTGTCAAACCTCCTATCTGATTACTCAGTCGAATATTTGTTAAAAGCCTCGGTATTGCCTGTGCCTGATGCGCTTCTCATCACTCTTGCTAATTACTCTAACTAACCAGTATGTGACTTGTTAACCAGCTGGACTTCACGCCAACCTCTCACAGTTTCACATGGGGTTGTTTCACAGAGTCGCATCAGTCAGAGAAAAGCCAGAAAAAAATGGTTGTGTGATTTGTTTGGTGTTCCTTGAAGAAAGACCGTTTGAAATAATAATGAATGAGTGTAACGTGACGATATCAAAGTTTGCTCTCGAGCCCAGTGGTGTTCCCTCTCTTCTGAGTTAGCGACAAGTCAACAAAGACTCACATTTTATTTTTCTTTAAAAAACAAAACAATGCAGCATAGTAGGATTATTTTGTTGTTGCAGAAAAGCAATGCAAAGGAGAAGCATTGGGCCGACAAAGTCTTCAAGAAATAATGCGGAGCGATTGAATCCACTCGCAGCTGTGCGGGAAAAGCAATTTGGCTGATGTGCCGAGTTAAAGGGAGTAATTGAGGTTTTTCGCAAAATCCGGTTGCGAGTAGTCAGCTAAAACTAAACACTGTTGGAGGGGACGGTGGGGGTTGGGCTTAGCAAATACTGATCAAAACTAAGTCAAAGGGGCCGGCTATAAACCAAGCCTTACCGTGTATATTTTACAGAAGCTGCTGCAGAACGCCCACTTGCTGAGGTGACAAGTTTAAAGAGGGGGGAAAAAAAACTCTGTGTGTGTGTGCAAAGTTCACCCAGCTTTGCTGTGTCGTGCCTTCCCAAGAAAGCCGTTTGCAGCTGAGGTGCTGCACTGGCTCTGTGTCCGGTGAGAGGCTGCTACACTGTTGCTATCCGTGCTTATGAATTGACGCTGCCTGTCAGAGGACTCCCCCCTTTTTTTTTTTTTATACAAGAAAAATAAAATGCTCCTGTTACGCATAACTGGAGGCAACCAAAACTGGTAGCCGTCACCTTCGCACAGCCCTGATGAACACATCACGGGGGTAAGGCGCTATGAAGCGACGGCTGATGGGTACTGATGAGCAAAACGCACTCGAAGAAGACCACTGCTCGTGTGGGATAAGCTGCTGGGTACTTTAATGCAAGTATTTTAGCTCGCTTTCTGCAAATGTAGGCCTACAAAGACCCATGATTGATGACCTTAACATGACCTCCAAGACTCATAATCAACCTTCCCAGAAGGGGCACGTTTTCTATGTCGGTTTGTGTAATTTTGCTTTTCTTTCTTGGCGATGAGAGCACCTAGTTTAGGGTTTTTGTCAGGGATTCAGTTTTTTCTTCTTTTTTTGCCGGACCAAATGAATACCTGCCAAGCACCACATTTGGGCAAATTGTCCCTTTTTGGCAAGAGGAGCACCTGCTAGACTGGCCAACACGTTTGTTTGCAAGCCAACATATTTGAACACGCAGGTAGCCCAGAATGAAGTCTCTCCCAGCTGCCTCCACAACCGGGGGCCTTCCTGAACATATTTGCGTTCAGGAAAACACGTCTACAGTGTTCTCTTAAGGTCGGTGGGACCAGGTTCAGCTCCGTTGACTTGCTCTTCGCTCATACGAGGCGTCAGGAACAGTTCCTTGAACGCTGCTGTGGATGGGAAAACAAGCCAGCCATCTTCAAGGACGTGTATATCGTTTTTATTTTTTTCTCCGATGGAGCTAAACAATGTTCTAATTACAAGCGGAAGTCCCGCTTTTTTTGTCTGACTGCACTTGGAAAAGAAAACATTTCCCTGGGGGAAGTCAAACTGACCAAACTCTCTTGACTTCCCGTGCGCTCGTTATCAGTGGCCACTCGCGTGCCAGCTGCTCATCCTTTGTGCTGTGTGCTTTTTCCTGAAACGCGCATCCTGTTTTCTTCGCCCTCACTTGGCTATCGTTAGATCTGAGCAAACGCCCGCTAGAATTACAGAAAAAAGGTTTTAAGAGAGGACAGGATGCACGTGAGCGCTACATGAGGCAGGGGGGTCGCTCATGACCTGTTATCAGTGTAGACCTTCAAAAAGTGGCTTCCGCTCTAAACGAGAGGCATGTCGTCGGCATGTTGAAGCGGCCGGGGTTCCTGTGAGAAGACGCGTCGGCTCTGGTGCGGAGGAGACGCAGGGTGGTCGCTGACCGTGGTTGAGTTTGTCCCTTTTCAAAGTCAACTTTCGTGGACGCGTTCACTGTCAAGACCGTAGGCTCCGAGGTTCGGACCTCGCTCGCGTTGGGGTCCTCAAGCTCGACGACATGCTGCGGGTGAGCTCCCTCCTGCACTGAGTTCAGATCAGAGTTCAGGTGTGGACAGCATGTGGGCACAATCTGGACCCCCACCCACAACACGCACACACAAGAGAATACACTTCCTCTCAAGGGAAGAGAGGACGTAAAGCGGGCCTGGAGCACAGCTGAGACCCACTGCCCGAGTCGTGTTGAGTGACGTACCTTAATGTGGTCGGACCAACTGTGGAGTTATTTACAATCTGTTCTGAAAGTAAAGTAGAAGAAGATAAATACAAAATAATTTTGCTTTGATCACATTTGAACTTATTATTGTTCATTTATGCAAGTTCTGAAGTGTGTGTGTGTGCGCGTGGGCGATTTGAGAGGCTTTGTAAAGCGCTTTGTTCTACTCTGCTTGAAAAGCGCTGCAAGTACAGGCCATGTGCCGTCTTTCACACGTCACACATCTTTCATGCGCGTGTGCGTCGCGGAATCTCTTGCTTTTATTTTGTTCTTCCGGCGCCAGCATTAACCGGTCAGAGCAGCCAGCAGTGCGGCTCAGCTGGGTCTCTCCTAGAGACAAATTTACATTTTTGTTGACGTTGAAAATGAGCTTCAGACTGTATATTAACATCACATCGGCAGCATTACAACGGTTTCAATGTCTGTATCTGTTGGGTATAAACACTGAAATGTTCTCAGTGCGTCGTTTTAGAAAATGCTGTGACTTGCTCGGCTCCATGAATTATTTGACTACTAATTAATATTATTTACACGTGAGCGCACTCTTCCTAACCGTCGGAAGTGGAGGGGGGGAGGGGACCCATAAACATGATAATTGACATTAAAGTGAAATGAAACGGCCTGTAACTGACGGCAGCTTCTGCAGGCGGAGGGGCCCGGGAGTTACAATTCCTTTACACCCCGTAGTTCAAATTAGTATGTTTTACACAGACGGATTGAAACTGGCCACTCTCGTAAAATGAAGTCAAATATCTGTTCTGTCATAGACGATGTTTGCTCAAGGCTTCTGTTACTAACTACAAGCTACGGGACCAGTGTCAAAGACTCGGAGCGGCAGGGTGGTGTTGGATATCAGTCTATGTATGTTAGCGTCATAGCCATGTACCCACAGTTGTGAACAGGATTTTGAAGATGCACATCATCATTTTGTATTATTCTGAGACGGTTAGGCAGTCGTGGTTGCCTTTTTTTATTCATTTGAATACAACTGTTCCACATAACCACTGGGGAAGTAAAGGGTCAAGGGCATGGATTTATCTACGGTGTATTGCACAGATATAATGATGGCTCGAACAAAGTAGCTTGTGGAGATTGTGTTTGACCATCCAACAGAGCAGCGATGTATAATGTATTTCTCCGTACGTCCGCATACACTTCCCCTACTGCTACGGAAACAGTTTCAGAAGCCAAATAGTAGGAATACCTTTTTTAAAAAAAAAAAAAAAAAAAAAGAAATGGCACCAAGCTTTTTTAAAGTTTTCATCACCAATTTTAGGAAAAGCTTGTTTTGGAGGAAAGGGGACAGTCGGGCACCGTCTGCTGAGAACTATTTTTTCTGCGATGGTGCTATTTGTCGGTACAAAGTGAACCAAAAGCAACTCCTTTCTTCTTCTGAGTTCCCGATGTCCTGCAAAGCATGCCATATTTTAAGTGCACCAACAAAAAAACAAAAAGAAACGGAACAAAAAGGACTCGGCATTTGTGGATCACATGGAAATCAGACCTTCATGTTGCACTAAGCCGAGTAGGCTCCGGCTTTTTTGTTAAAGCAATCCTTTCACCGTAAGATACAGGATCAGAGGCCCGAGTGAAGGGGTTTTCCATGTCAGACATGATGAACATAATTCAGTGGAGGACAAAAGGCTGCAACTTTGGACAATGGAGTGAGGATGGTGCGAGGTCGGGTTTCTTTTTTCACGGATAAAGCAGCATGAGCCAGTCCTGCGTGGCTAAGACATTCTGGACTTCCCTGAGGGGGTGAAGGCACATCAATGCCGCTCCATCACCCCCGTCACCGAATTGCAAGGCAGGTTGTGGCCGTTATTCATGCAGTATGTCCATTGAACTTGCGACACACTCCTGAATGTATAGTATATCACTATTTTATTTGGGAACAACAACAACAGTCTTTTGCTTTGTTTTTTTGTGTGGTGTGTTTTTTTTTTTTTTTGAGGAATTTTGTAACCTCTTTTCACTTTCACTAAAGATGTGTGTTTCTCGGAGGAAACGGGGGAAGGGGCTAATGCATACGCCAGACCAGGTTAGCATCAGTGCGTGAATGCAACGGTGCAGTCGATGCTGCACACACCCTCGCGTATTAACAGTGCAAAGGGCAGGACGAGGCCTCCGTGAAGCCACCAGGACGAGGCCTCTCACAGTTGATTAGACGACTCATCGGTAAAATGCTACGCTTTGCTGCTGGTTATTGATATTTCCATATTTCTTTTTTTATCCTGTCATAATTCCCTCTATCTATTTTTTTTTATTGCTGTGAAAAAACATCTCCTTCAAACTGTATTTATTCAAGTTTTTCAACAAAACCTACATTTTATAAGATTGCATTTGAACACATCATGATGACGCTATCATTTACTTTCCCCCCAATACTCTTACGTTTTTGAAATTACGTTTGAACACACTATAATGCAAATTAAATGGAACCTCTGGACGTCAGCCCCCTTGTTTAGCGAAGCAGGACTGTGCTGCCCATCGGCTGCTAACGGCTAGCATTAATTAGCCGTCCACCTGCCGGTATCGACACAGGTTTGATGTTCACGGTGTGGCATTATCAGGGAAAGAAGCACATTTTAACTACAGGGGTGTAGGACTAGTTTGCATATGTGCAGTACTGATCAGGCAGGATGTACGGATTAGCAAGCGTTGTGTTGTTCCTGTGTAACATGAATGAGCTTAAGAATTATACGATATCGGTGCATAGACTTGAGTACCCAATCCAGCATTTTAGGCTGTATCAGAGGCTATTAACCCCTACCTATTTAAAATTGACTGCCAAATATAAATCACAGATAGATACTTCGATACTATTGTTACATTCTCAAATTACAAATCTGTCTTATTTTTACTTTGCATATCGAAGAACAACTTGAGTTGTATCGATACTGTTTTGGACAACTGTCTGGCTCCTCCACACCACACAGCATGTTCCAGACCAGCCTCTCTAAAAGGTATTTTATCTTGCATCTCGCAATCCAGTTATATTAAAGTTGAAATGCAACGTTTGGAAAGCATGCACACAGCACATCCCTGTCAAGCTGCGGGAGGTTACCGCTGCTGCACTCAGACGAATTTCCACATGGCCGTGGAGTGTGGCTGTGGGATGCTCAGTATAGCCACAGTGTGTTTTCCCCCAACATCATCTCAGGCAAGCTTGGCAAACATATGCATAGGAACAGACAGCCGCACAAAGGTTTCACGTCATCGCTGCTCGCCGTGTGTGTATCACCCCCGAAAACATGGATTGTGTCATGATGTGGCTGTACATGTATTCGCAGCGGATTAGGCTAAACCCATCAATAATGCAGGCCACATGGAGTAGCTGTGGAAACAGTTCTTTTCTTGTTTTATAAGCGCCACTCTGCTCCGAGGCCTTGTGCTTCTGCAGCAAATCCTCTGCCCGCTAACGGGATTGAATTATCGCCCAGATAATTCAATATGATCATTTATTGTCTTTCAATGGAACCGTAACTCGACGAATTCCTTGAGATATCGCGAGACACAGCTATGTCGTCTGAATCGATGACAACAAGCGCATACTAACAAAAATTTCTCAAAGTCTGATCAAACTGACTTAAATCTAACTATTTTCTTCATCTTATTGCTATTTGTGTGCATGTAAACCAAGAAGAAGCTGTACATATTTAATTATGTTAATTTTGCACAGAAGTTACTACAGTGAACTTTCATTTTGTGTTTTTGGCGGCCCCTGTGGATGAAAGCGATAGTGTTCCCTTTGCAAAAACCTCCAGATTTGACTGCAGCATCCGGCTGACAGTCTGCTACGCTCAGTCCTGGTCTCAGTTCTCCCGCGCCATCCTTTCCCTCCAGCGGGCCCAGCAATACGGCCTGGGTCCCTAGCGGCGTGGTGTCGGTGTTTGGCTCCCAGTGGGGCACGTCGGAGCAGCGAGGCAACGCTCTGCTCCCGGCTAGAGGAGGCCCTGCTCCCACTGGACTCTGATTCAACGGAGTTTCTGGTGAATCTGCATTATTTCATCAGATTTTGCGCGGAATCCAACCCGGTGGCACCGATGACGAGCTTTAGGAATCGATCTTCTCTCTGATTGTCTTGTTTAATTATGTAGGTCACATAGAGACATCGGTAATCAATTGAGACAGTTTCATAACCAGTTGAAAGTTCCTCACTGTAACTTGAACTGCGAAAAATACTATGTGCTTTCCATTTGTCAAGTATTCAATTCACACAGGAGTATGCAACATTATGATTTGCCATATCGTCACCTTCCTAAAATAATGGCCTAAGTAATTTTTTGACAAATGATTTTCTTGCCTCATGATACTGGCTCTGGTAAAATCGCCTACATCCTCAGTTGAACAGATCATGCGATTCTACCCCTGTAGTATAACGGCAATAATGTCAAGAGTGTGACAAAAGACAATCTGAATTTTACAAGCTCTTCAAGATGGCATTTTGAAGCTAGCATTTAAGCTAGCAATTTAGTTATCATTTTTGTCAATGAAAATCTCACTTAACATAATATTAGTGATCATAACATAATTTGACCGGTATTACAGTATGCCTGTTGTGCAGTGTCTAGAGGCAGCTTGTGCACCCCCCGATTACATTTGGTCAGGTTTTTTGTGATTTCCGAAAAACCTGAAAAAATGACACTTTTAGGAAGGTGACGATATGGTAATGTTATATATTATATCTTTTTGTGACGCTACTAAAAAACTAATATACGTCTTAATCCAGATATGAATTTTGGCCATTCTGCCCTACCCTCGAACAACATACTTTTCTTCGGTGCTATACGAATGAAGCCCCCCCTTCTTCTCCGCTTGCGTTGCCCTTGTCATACTCACCAACCTTCTCCGTTTCCTTCTCGCCCTCCATATTCTATGTAGCTGTGCACGGAGCCCTTGGTGATATGGCTATATATAGAAGGAAAAGGAGGAGCAAGATTAGAAAACAGAGGGCTTCTTAGTGCGCCGTCCAAGGCGAGCTTGCTTCCACGCTCCATGAAAGGGTTAACGGTGCTCAGATTTGGTTCGTAGATTGCGTTTCGTCTATGCTGAGGGGACTGAGGGCGAAGAGGTCAAGCTTCGGCCGTCTAAGATCCTTTCGACTATACTTTGAATAAAGAAAGTAGCACCGTAGTAGCACTTAAATGGCACTTACTTATAGCACTTTGTAGTTTTACTTTCTTGAATAAATTGTACTTTCTTGATTCTTGCTCTTCTGAGTTTGTACTCATGGTTGAATGCACTTATTGTAAGTCGCTTTGGGTAAAGGCGTCAGCTAAAGGAAATGTAATGTAATGAGATGGACTTCCTCAATTAACCACAATACCTTCTGCCTAAATACCCTTTTTGAATGAACAGCCCTTCCAGCCCCTCACTTCCTTTTGTCGTTATGGCTATGATGTTTGAGAATTGAGCGAAACCTGTTTAGTTATAGACCAGATTATTGGTATTGATAAGCTAAGAGTCTTGTGGTATTTTCTGGTCTCTGTCGGGGCTTGTAGAGGACTCCCTCAAGGCCCATTTGAAGTCCCTGAATGAACTCCGCTAGTAAAGTACACATCACGCTCGTGTCGGATCGAACATTCGCTCGGATCTACTGTCAAGAACCGCTTTGAGAACGGGGCTTTCATAACGTAACCCCACAAACTAGGGATGCGTTCTAACTCTCAGTCCCTGCATCCTTAGCGATACCTGGGCTTTGGGTATCGGGCCGATTGTTTAATTAACAAGATGTGTGCCTCGTTGTCAAGACTTGACTGAAAACATTGCTTTACTAACTTTGTAAAACTAAATTTAACAAAGAAATACATAGATGTAGATGGACTGATATGTCTTTTGTTATTGAAATAATAAACTGTGTAACATCTTTGTAAAAGAATCTTAGAAAATGGCAAGTGGGACCTGATGTAGCAACGGATTGGTAAAGTTAAACAGGAAGTGTATAATGTATCCAGGTTATTAAGATTTAATTGAACAGATCGGCCCTTATTGTCACCGATACCCGATCCAGCTGTTGGAGTCGTTATTGGCCCGGTATCGCTATCCGGTCATCCCGACCACAAACTAGTGTGACCTGGTTAGTTAACAAGACATTCCTTTTGAAAGTTCCACTTGTAACACCGTAGGCTAGAACAGATAAACACACACTGCTTTTAAATCTCTTGCCAGGAGGTTTTTTATAGCCGATAGAAATGCTACAGTGGATCTAAACACGATTCAGAGAAAAGGGGCGGTTGCTGGGAGCCGAGCGTAGCAGGTGCTGCCGGCCCATGGGGGCATATTTGTGTACTCTGCTCACTCAGTGGGAACATTTTAATTTGATCCCTTTTTTGTTTCTATAAAACAGGTCAGGATTTGTTCTGGCCCTGGGCAATTTGTGTCGGTGCTCGTAGAGAAGTTGCAGCACCGACGTGCCGCCACGTGCTTTCAGAAACGATCCTATAAAACACACACACACGCTGCGTTTTTAAGGTTTTCAGGAAATCTCTTGACAAAATGCTCCGTATAATCGGAGAAGGTTTAGCCACCTGGGAGACGCTTAAGATCGCACACTGTAAGTCACAGGCAGGAAATGGGGAGATCTGTCCCAGCTGGAGTACTCAAAGAAAAAAGAAAAGAAATGACACCATGCCATGCAAAATAAATAGTTCCTGGCCTGGCCACGGTATTCATTTTAATATATGTACCATTCTTTCCGAGAAATGCTTTGGACAAGTCTTTCAATTTCTGGAATTTTTTTTCTGCCTGCATTTACGACAGATAGCGACCGTGTTGTTTTCTTTTTCAGGAGTGGAAAGTCTGTGTGCGCCACAGTGGAATGTTCTCTGTTTGTCTCTACGCGTCTAAAGTTGCAGGTCATTTGCTCTGCAAAAAACAAATCATGAAAATAGGCCCCCTTTTTTTTTGATTTTACTCCTCAGAAACCACATTATGTACCTAGTAAAAAAAAAAAGAGGTTTGCATGGCTTCTGACAGAACTGTATAGTCGTGTTAGGTTTTCCACAAAAAATAAAATCTATTTGTAAATGTGGTTGTGCAGACGGTTCTCTTGGTATTTCCTCTCAGCGCCAGTCGCTGTGAGGGGTTTCCCTCTAGTTAGTAGACCACAGCAGTGGGTACGGATGCTCCCAGGAAATCCCTCTGACAGGAACTGATCTTGACGTCTTTACGATCAGCTGATTCTTTTTTTAATTTTTTATTAGAAAGAGTTCTCACAGAACGCTCGTGGGGAACCTGCAAAAAGCTTCCGCACAGCATTTTTAGTTTTATCCATATTTTGGAATGTTTTGTCGAGCTACTCTAATAGTACATCTCCTCACACTAGCGATGACTAATAATAATAATAATAATGGTTGTGTTCATTTTGGACTGCTCTTGTTTTGGTGGCATGTGTTCAAATATATACAGCATACCTTTCTGTTTTTAGATGTTGATAGTAATACATTTCTAGCTACACCATTGCAGGTATCCAAATCAGCGCCTCATTTTTAATTGGTTGATCTAATCAAGTATTTTAAGTATAATTTTTCATTCAATGATTTAATCTAGCGACTAATTTATCAATTGCACATAAACTCATTTAATCAGATTCTTCAGTTCCCTGAATAATCTGTATTCTTTCTTTAATTACGCCCTTGACTTTAAATGCTCTCTATGACATGGATCGACGTCATCGCTGCAGTAACCTGCAGTGACCACCGACCGTCTGTAATGTCCGTTAAAGCCACTCGCTCACTCAGACGTGCCTACGGAAGGAGCCGGTAAATGCGTATAACGGCTGAATCACGTCGTCGGGTGTCGCATTGGGGTAAGGGGACGTTACCCTAGCAGCAGCCATTACCGCCTTCAGTTGGTGCAAAAGCCGTCTTACCGCCGCGATGAGACGCTTCCAATTTTTGGGCCCCCACTTCCGTCTCAAAATACTTTCTAAAGGATCGTAGGAAAGTCTTTTTATCTGCTTCGGCCGCTTCCTGTGACGTTCTAACACGCGTTATGCAACATCTATGTGTTTTTTGTAATCGATTACATCCTCAAATCCCTGCAGCCTCAATCCAAATCGTGTTAACCTGAATTCACAACCAACTCGTGGTATAAGAAGACTCGGTGTGGCCTTGCTTTTGAGCTGTTTTTGGGGGGGGCTTGCTGTGTTGTCAGTAAGACTCTGAGCCTTTTGACTCGTCATCTGGACAAGCGTGCCGGTCATGGGATCCCCATGGAAGTTCATCGCCGGCAGTCCAATGGGTCTCTTTCCCTCACTTCGACAAAAGCTTGTTAATATATAAATAAAAATGCTATTATTTGTGAATCGCTCCAATCATCCCGTGTTTTTATTTCTCGGTTCGGAGGCTTCTGTAAATGTCACTTTGGCTTCACCCTTCTGTCAGTTCGTCTGCGTGAGCGCCCGTGACACATCCCTCCACGGGCGAACGCACGCACTCGCAGAATCACATGCTCCTCCTCGTTACGACCGTGGTTGAGAACGTTTCCCTCCCCAGGCTGCGCAACCTCTCACTCCGACAGAGCGGCGATGAAAGATGTGCCTAAATTAGGACGCGCGAGTTCTCAGCACCGCCCGAATCTTGCACTTTTCCAACGTGCGCGGCGCGGCGCCGAACTTCATTAGCAGCTTTTCTTTCTTTTTAAGAGGCTTACATTTCCATCAACACCTTGAGGTGCAGCATGCGATTAAGCCAGCCAGCCCGCGCGCGCGCAAGCGTGTGCGTCCTTTTTGTGTGCGTCTTGCACACAGCGTTTGTTTTTCTTAAGTGAAAATCGGGAGTCTCCTGGAGAGTATTAGTGAATATTAAATTAAACTCTTATCCCACGGGCTCCAAGCACAGAGTCGGTGCTGTTTATTGATGTCCCCAAGTGTGTAGGGGTAGACTGATGGTGGGACATTTTGGCAATCAATCTAACAAGGGTTTGGATACTCTACAGTTTAGCTGTATGTGGCTCTTAAAAAAAAAAAAAAGGAAAAAAGGAAAAAATAATCCATAAAGAATCCATAAATTTATTTACCTCAATGGCAGAGGCGACCAGGGTTTTAGTTAAAATTTAGATTAAAGACATGATTTTAGTGCTAATTGCTATAAATATATTGTTAATGCGCAACACTGCCTTCATGTGTACTGTATCTGTTGTCGTGATAAGTTCAGTCGTGTATTTCCGCACCACTAACTCCTTCAGTGCAAGTTGTCTTGTCTCTGTTTCTCTTCACATAAATATTCTAACCTTCCTTTTAGGTAGGCTTTTATTGTGAAATATCTGCAGGAAGTGTTCACTTTCATTTTTTAACGCCGATCTGAAGAAAAAAACTAAAATGAAAATAGGGAAAGATATAAGGTCAATGAAACATTTATTTCTGTTAAAACTCAGCGCTGCACTGATAGCCGCGGACCACAATGATGACTTCATCATGCGAGCCTTTTTACTGGTTTGTTCTGGCCACCTCTGGCTATTATTTAAGAGTCGGCCATTTTTGGAATACCAGCTTTAATTGAAAATTTCACAACATTTCACCACTTATGACTTGATTTTTAAAAGTTATACATCTTAAGTGCTGCTTTGTGAAAGGGAAAAACAACAAAAGAGAAAATCTTTGATCAAAGTTAGAGAGTATATCCTTATTTGTATGGCATGACTAATAGAGTGCAAAAGACCTCTGGGCTAAATACAGTGGCCACTGCAGACGAATTGCGTTTACCAGGGTGATTGTCTATCAATTAAGTGGAACTATTGAGCTGTGTCGTAACCCAACCCGATGACCTAAATGGACAGTGCAGACTGTGCTGTCAGGCGCACACACACACACACACACGCACACGCACGCACGCACGCACGCACGGAAGAAGTGTCTCGCTGCCTTTTTTTGAAATGACAGTGCAACGGCGAGGGCCATTTGAAAGTCTGGGATCAACACTTTCAGTAACACTCCAGTTTGTTTGTGATCCGAAGGGGCAGATTGGCTGCTTCTCTTAACACTTCGATTTAAATTACAGTTTTGGCAGCTTGCTGAGCCGCTTGTCTCGGTAGTATTATAAACAGCTATTACTTAAGCGAGCACGAGTAGCGGGGAGTTTCTGTTACTGATATTCCTCTGTTGCTTAAATGGTTTTGTAAAAAAAGAGAAAGGCGACAGAATTAGTATGCAAAACTTCCAAATGCCATGGCAGGGCGTTCTAATGTGACATCAACAAAGCTTTTTTTTAACTATACTTTCACCGATACGAACATAGGTCGGGCCCTGATGTTTTCAATTTATGTTTGGTCTGTTAGAAGATACATATAGAATTAATTGACAAAAATATTATTATTTATTATTTTAAAGCAAAGATTCCTGTAAATACACTGACTCAGGTTTTGTCAAATGTGAATATGCACTAGTTTTCTTGCTCTTTGGTAATTTTGTGAATACGCTATAAAGTAGTCCATATATCGGTAATTTCTTTCTTTTAAGGTATCAACAGAAATAACCCCGTAACGCGTAGCTTTGGACCTTCTCAGTCTAAAGATGTCTGCAATTGATCCTTTTTGTGCCCCAGATCTGGAAAAACTTTTGACCAATTGAACGTTTTTTGCTTTAAAACCAATCACCTGTGACGCGTGATCGGCACCACGACAGCAGCAGCCGCGGCCGGGACTTCCCTGAGCGGCGGCAGCTTAGCGGCTAATTGCGCTAACACTGGCGAGGCGGTTGACGGAGAGAACGGTTTCGCCACAGGCTGCAGAACGAGAGAGCCGCAGACTCCAGCGGTATGCGTCAGCAGGCAGACGGGCAGCGCTAGTGGTTTTTGGAGAGGAAGACGTAGCAGCCCTATTACTCACCTCTGTAGCAGTGATAGTGCTGTGCTGTGCCTCCCAGGGGTTCTGTCCAATCATTGGCGCACACTTCATTACCTTGTTCTGTGGAGGTGTGTGTACTCTTGCTGCAGAGCCCTCCGCTCTTAACTTTGTGTATACTGCACAGGGTTTTGCTGTCTGTATTTACAGTAGGGTTTGTGCTGTTTGAGCTGCTTTTTTGTTCTTATCGACCTTAAAAAAAACAACAGCAAATAAAAAGGCTCCTGTGTGTTTTTAAGAAAAATAGCCGTGTTTGCCAACGGGTCATATCTGCATGTCAGGCTTCATCCCTCTCTCCTTCTCCTCCTCCTCCAGCACCAGCGTCGCGATGATCCCGCTGCAGCTTTTTCGTGCTGCATTCGCCACAGATGTTTTTTTTTTTTTTTTTTTTTTATGACCCTGGTGGACAAAGCAGGTTTTCCCTTAATCATTTGAACAACATCTGGGAGGGAGGGAGGGAAGAGGAGGAGGTCGTCCTCCGTCCTGGAGGGCGGTCGGGCCGTAATCGAACCGTAAATAAGACGTGGCTCAGAGGATGTGGGATGCTTGTGCAGGCAAGCGTGTGTCTGTGTGTCTGTGTGTGTGTGTGTGTGGGAGAGGCTATTTCAATAGAGTGTGCAGCAGGGCAGGGGGAGGGGAAGAGGTGGAATCTGCCATATGGATGAGAGAGAAAGACAAAAAGGAGATATGGAAAGGAAGGAGACGAGGGAGGAGACGAGGCGTCCCACGTCAACTCACTTGACGCTCCCTGCTGGCCCTGGGGATGCTGACGGCACAGTTTTGTTGATTCCCCCCCGCCCCCGCCCCCACCCCTCTTTTGTCAGTCTCCATTCCCGTTGCCCTCACATCGCTCTGTTCGTGATCCTCCCCGATCTCTCTCTCTCTCCTCGTCCTCCAGCGTGACCTTGCGAGTGTGGAGTTCCTCCCTGTCACACTGTCAGGTCTGCTGATGCATATGCCCGATGCCAGGGAGCGTCTTCGTCCTCCGAGTCAAAACTATCTTTCCCACTGGGTGTATGAGTTGAAGGGTAAAGTCAGTGTGCCACAGGGACGGGGTTGCAGAAAAAAAATAAGCTGAGGGGTTCCAAAAGAAAAAAGCTGACGGATGCGATTGCTCCAAGTATGAAGTGTTCCTTCTCGCAGGCGGTGCTCCCTCATTTAATGCCGGCACTGGCTGGATTATACACATGCCCCCCCCACACACAGACTACGGCCATGTTTCCCGCAGGACAAAGGTGTGGCGTACAGTCTGATGTAACTGTTTTCCCAACACTTGAATGCACTTGAGCTCATGTGTTAGCGCCACTCATTGTTTGCTTGGAAACCATCCAACACTGTTCATCGTTCGTAATAGGAAATTGGGGGGAAAAAATGTGTCTGAACGTCGGGAGTCTTGGCACTGCTCTAAGATCTGAGTGTGTGTGTGTGTGTGTGTGTGTGTGTGTGTGTGTGGTGACAGGTTTATGGAGAGGTGTCGGTACGCAGGTTGTAGCGTCTGTATGTAAGCTATTTTCATATTTGCACACCCTGTTTTTTTCTTCTTCACATGATATAAATTTAGCCTCGTAACAGTGTTTATAAAGTGGATATTTAAAAACGGTGTGCAGGAAAATAGACATTGGCGGGCCGCCATAGTCTAGGTAATTAATGGAAAACACTGATAAACAAATACATTTAGTTTTTATTTGTTTGTTTTGATCTATGAAATATTGATTATTTCATAAATGCTGGTTTCATTTCTAATATCTCGGACCCTTATGAAACGTAAGCTGCCAGTGCTTTGACGACGTGTCAGTGGAGTGTTCGTCCAAAGCGACGATGGCGGCTCCCAAGGAGGTTGGCGTAGAGATGCAACAGTAGCATCGCTTCTGTTGGAACTGGAGAGTATTTCTTCAGCAAAAAGAACGTCACTGCAGGCTTTTTTCTCTCGGTGGAATAGAAGTTTACGCTCTCCTCCCGACTGGCTTTTGGCAATAGTTTGATTGACAGATGGTTGATGTCTTGAATAAAAGATAAGAACACATATTTTCACCATATGTCCACACAGGGTAATGGGAAGAGAGAACACGGAACCAAAAAAAAACACTGAAGGTAACAAATCGAAGAAATCAAAACGTATGGAATGAGGGCTCAGATTGACCCCATACACACCGGAGATAATAATTACTCACAAATAAGTGGATTTGGGAATAAGTAAACATCTAACACAGAAATAGTGGCAGGGGAGCTCAACCTTGTTCTAAGCCTTTAAAAAAAAATAATGAAATGGCTAATTTCTGAGGAAGTAAACTGTTGCGCAACACAACTGAAGCTGTTATGTGCAAAAGCCATGCATGCATGGAGACAAACATGTTGACCCCCATTGCAGTTTCTTGTGCAATTTTCTAACACCGTGATGGAACTGCAGAGACGGCGGCACCTCGAAGCTTTTATTGAAGCTTCCTCCTTTTTTAAGGACTGCGCACCATGAAATTCCCAGGTTGGGTCACCAGCTTTACCCGCGACTATAACTTGGTAATTAAGCGAGTGCACTTCTATTTCTTTCAAAGGGTGTGTGAGGAGTAGCAAAAACAAGAAGCAGACATGTTGCATTCTGGAGGGCTCCAGACAAATGGATGCAGTCAGCACTACCAAAAGGCAGAAAATATATTGCATACGTCTTGCTTGTTTCTTTATACTCAAACTAGCTATTAGGAGATGCCAGCGCAGGGGGAAATCCCCCTTCAAGGTTATATAAAAAAAAAGAAGCTTTTGATCCAGTTGTAGATGGATGATGGCGTGCAAAGACAGACAGCCCCTCACCAACATCGTAATTTAAAGGCACGCTTCTCTTTTTTCCTGTTGACAACCTCACCCTGTCATTTCATTCCTTTTTATGCTGTTGTTTTGTACAGATCGTAAATCAAGACGGATGATCTATAAAGTCAAGGGGACACTATGCAAAGGTGTTTTTTCTTTTCTTTTTTCTTTCTGGGTCATCCAACCAATTGCCACCCCAGGTCAGTTAATCCAGAGGTCACCCCCCCCCTTCAGACGCTGTAACATTTCTCCTCTTCGGCAAACATAATGTGCACCTCGGCACTCGAACAGGGTGCCCATGTAAAACACATAAAAAATGCAGATGCTTCGCAGGTACGTTCATAAATCATGTATGCTTTGCTTCTGCGTATATTTTTCCCCTTCACTCGAAACACAAAATGATTGGCTTCCCAGGCGACTTAGTTCATGGAACCAAGTAGGGAAGTCACACAGGAACTGAATCTGTGTTTGTACGCATTTCATTTAGTTTAATTTAAAAAAAAAAGCAAAGAAGAGGCAGAAGAGCAGCTCGCATCTGTGACAAACCAGCAAGAGTTCACAATACCAAGCATGTTTTATGTATGTACCAATCTACAAGGCCCTGGCGGGTGTGTTTGCCGAGGGTTCGTACATTTGAAACCCACCGATTGTCATTCGACTGTACAACTGGCCACCGGCCTTTCAGTGATTTGAAGGCCACTTGCCTTTTTTGAAGTCTAGAAAAGATTAATAAAAGGAATGGCATTTTCGAGGGGCTTGGTTTGTGTCATTGAGTATCAAGTGTTGTTGCTGCTGCAGCATCTCTCAGGGCTGTGAGAACCGCAAATGATGGTTCTTGCTACGAGTAAATCAGAGCTAGCTTTGGCACTTAAGAGTCTGCATGAGGCAAACAAGCACTTGAGATTTTTTCCAAACACTGGTTGGGACTAACTGCTACTGAGGAGAGAGAGAGATCAGCTTTGATTTACTGTATATTACTGATAGGGGTTTGGTTCTGAATAGCTACAATGCTTACAAATGACATATTGAACCTTTTTCTTTTCTTTTTTTGATCTAACAAACAAACGGTACACGATACACACAAACTGATCATTTCAGGAATAGTCAAGGTAGACAACACATCCAAGTAAAGCAAAAAAAATAATAATAAAAGGGAATGTTTTCAATTAATTTGGAAACATCCCCTGGCCCGGCGCTGGCTGCGTGCGAGCTCTCAGACGTAGAACTTGATCTGCAGAGGATACCGTCCTGTTCCCCCGCCTGCAGTTCCCCGGCATGCTTGACTGTCTGGAGTTGGCTTGGCCAAGAACGGGTAATCCCTCCAGAATTTTGGAATTAATCTGTAGCTGATATCCAGCTCATCCACCGCTGCATGCAGAGAGTCGAGCTCCTCAGTCTCCTTCGCTGCCAGCTGCTTCATTTTGTGTGTTAGAAACGCTGGTAGCCGCCGGAGGACGGCTGATGGTAACGGCCTTTTTATGCAATTCAGATTTTTGTTTTGTTGTTGATGGTATAAGTAGAATATAAAATATTTTTTTCAATGTAATAACAATTGTCTAGTATAATCGCTGCTTATTAAAGGTTCAGAAATAATAGCCTGATAATCAGATTGGATATCCATTTAATCTTTATCAGTTGGGTCTCTCGTCTATGTTGTTTCTGTTGTGGAGGGTTTGTTATTTTGCTTACCAATCAGTAGGGAGTGACTGGTCTATATTTCCTTCTGCTTTATTTTATTTTGCCTACAAAGTTGGGATACCAACTGCTAAGATCCGTAAACATTTTTCACACGGCAATTTTGTGGCCATTTTTCTGTCACTAGTTTTCATTGATGTACATCTGACTAGCTTGAAGTGGGGGGGAAAAAACCCAGAACCACTTCAATTGCTGTAATAAATCAGAGATCACCGCAATGATTCAGAGGTCTGGAACAAGGTTGAACTGCCCAAACCCAACACTGGTTCGTGTGAGGACTACTGAAGTCTCCTTTTCCTTTTTAACAAGCTCTTTATCCAAGTTACGTTATACATTTTGGCTTTGACAACAATGCCTGCTCTGTAGTTTGCAAATAAAACACACACAAAAACTAGCCCTCCCATTCTGCCCAAACTACCCTCCACAACCCATGAATCAAATGAAATGAACAGGAGATAGTTGGACCATTTCAGCGTCTTCTACCACCTGCATCTGTGCAAACATTGCGTACAGTAGCGATTGTCCCTGTAAAAACAGCTAGGGTCAGCTAAAATCTGCCCACGGATACAAAAACAAGTCGTCCCCAAAAGAAAACCAGCGCTTGTAGTTTCCCCGACGGTGTGATGATGCGGTAGGTGCCGGTGGAAAATTAATTTGGATCTCAGTGCTCATTAATTCCCAACTTTAGTTGTTGCCTCTTAGATGCTGGGATGTTAACTGTCACAGGCACTGCGGGAGTTTCACCGTTTCATGTTCGCCTCCGACGGACTGAATGGCTGCTGCTGCATTTCATCTGTAGGAGATGCAGAGTAAATATGGATCCTTTAACTCGAGTTGAAATGATAGACCGAAGCTATTCTCCCCTGCCTGAAAAGTTGCAGACATTTGGATGAATAACAGCCTTTTTGGTTGTTTTAAGAGTAATGTTTCATTTTTCCTCCCTCAACCCAGTATTAATTACTTGTTGGTAGTTCTAGTGCTAACTCAAAAGTTTTGAATCCATATTGGTATTCTTATCAGTAAATAACATTACAATGTTATATTGATTCTCTGAACAACAATACAATATTTGCTGATATCAGTCTATCACAATACGATTGATTTTTAATCCATATGAGTCTATTGTACATCTATTAACCACAATTGGTCGCATTTATATTAACTTACAAACATCAGCCGAAATATTTTTCAGAATTTTATTACTGGGCTCGTCCAGACATTTTAAATGAAAAAAACAAACGTAATATTTTTTAGTAACAAAACTCGTCTCTGAATTATGTACAGCTGGTCCACCTTAAAGGTCAGTCTACACCTAAGTGATCCTGAGCTGAAGTTGTGGCTATCTTCATCTTAAAAATGAATTTGAAAAACAAAACAATCCCTGTTGATTACCGCACCGAGGGGAAAGACAATTTAACTAGGCTTGGATGGACATGCCATGGGAATTAATAAAGGGCGTATCTTTAAAAAAAATGCGTATTTTTTTTTATTGTTATCACTTTTCATCGATGGGTTGATTGGATCGATACGCTGAAATACCCCAAATAGATGTGTAGTTTGTTTTCATGTGAAGAGCTTAATATCCTGTTGAAGTGCCGCCATTCATTCACTGAATCTCAGTTCTGTGCACTATAGACTGTATACAAACATTAGACTTAAGGAATATTCTATGGCACCCGTCACACTGGCATCCGTTTGAATGACGTTTTTAGCTACAGTTGAGCAAAAGCCATACGTCCTCTATTTGACCTCGTCTTCATGGCTCACTCGAACCCCTCAGTGGGTTCGAGTGACCTTTTCACAAGGAAGGATGACTCCCAATCCGGATCTCAAGGGCACAGCGCTGGAGCTTAATCTGCGCCTCGGGCCGACCTCACTCATCGTATTTCTTCCCATCTCTTCCGTGCGTCACCGCTTCAATAGTTCAACATTGTGACGTCACGCAACGACGGACCTTGCTCATCAATACGCACAAAGTTTTGTTGTTTTCTCAAATGATTTATGAGGATTTCGTGCCAAACAATTAAGATGTTTCTGATATCGGCCTGCGCCGTTAAATGAGGATGGCCATCATACTAGTTTGCCTGCTCATAAAATAAATAAAAGTATTATCCGCATTCTAGAAATGACACATTTTTGTTCAGTGGAGGGATAGCACCGCCCCCCAGGACAAGCTTGAGTAAGTTGCAAAGGAAAAGGTCATGTTTGTGTCCCTGGTTCGGTCGAGGGTGAACGGCCTCCTTTCAGTGGAGACGGTGGAAAGTGGCGCGTGAACGTGTCATTGACTAATTCCTAGATTAATTAGATATTGAAATGCTGGAAGTTTCTGATCAATAAACATTGATCGCCCCCCCCCCCTTCCACAAAGTCAATACACAGAGTTCTGTGTTTGCACTTTAGACCTTCGCCATGTCGGTCCAGACCTCTGACACGCGTCCGTACGGAGTAAAGCTCTGCCGTATCGGTGAAACGACCACAAAGGATGAAATATG
The DNA here is from genome assembly GCA_038501785.1 of Myoxocephalus aenaeus. NCBI lineage: Eukaryota > Metazoa > Chordata > Actinopteri > Perciformes > Cottidae > Myoxocephalus > Myoxocephalus aenaeus. The sequence continues at coordinate 7,624,530 of JBAMJR010000154.1, read as the reverse complement.
TATCACGGATGACGCTGGCTGAGGTTGGACTCGTGCCCGCAGCCCAATGACTCTTACAATATTAATTTCCCTTCCGCTCGTTTTTAGTCTTGTGGGCCGCTAACAGGAGTCTCGGACAATGACAGCTTTTATGATTTATGAGGCCACCGTTTGATCGCTCTATGGCAGAGACAAAAGGGATTGTGGTTAGTCAGCCAGTGAGCTGGGCCCTCGTGTGCACGCGTTCCTATATGTGTATCTGTGTGTAACCCCCACTAACACCCCCTTCTGCAGTCAGTCATGACCCTTTCAGCGGAGCCATCATAAACTCCAAGACAAAAGCTTTTGATTGATTACATAGTGACAGTTATATGTCCTGTGTCATCAGTGAGCTGGCTATTGCCTGGTGATTGATTATTTTTACTTCACAGATTGAAACCTGGGTGAGAATAGTCACACGGCAGCTGTTCTCGTTACACCCCCATGTTGCATACATGGTTGCACGTCACTTCATTTCACATGATGACACAAGTCGAGAGCTAGCTAGGTGCGTAAAACGGCTGCTTTAAAAGGTTGGGTACATTAAACACAACGTATAACCTGTTCAACAATGCTGTTTTCTTGCCGTTTGTATAATTCAAATGAGTTGAGAGGAATAACAGCAAGGCACTGTACTTTGTTGCTAATCCAGGTCAGTCCTTGATTCTGTCTAGCTGCTAGAAAGGATTGATTTTACTAATTCACATCCCAGGATGCAAAGCAGACCTGGTTATGGGAGCCTGGAGCCCAACCAAGACCACCTCCTCTAAAGCAGGGGTTTCAATGTCTGACACTTCCCATCAAACCAAATAAGACCGTTCAGAGTAATGGATTTTGTCACTCCTGTTTTTATTATTTGTCTTTCCTCTTGTATAAGGGATAATTTAATCTAGATAGTTTTGAAACTACAGTTTCCATAATTTTGTGGGGATATCACAGGAAGTAATATGCTGCCATAGTCAGTTAGTTAGCTTAGTTTTAGCTGTTTACATTCATCCAATTTGCACCATTAAAAATTTGCAATTAGCATTTCCTTTTTGCTATCACTGGATTACTTTGATCCTCAAGAAAATGATGATTCTGAGGTTCTGTAGTTATGAGGGTTCAGTTGTGATAATGGTTTCACTGGGTTATGAATTCGAGGAGGAGGCTCTAAGGTCTCAGCTGTTCAGGTCTGCAGCGAGCATCATTGCTGTGCTCCAATTCGCCCAAACAAATCGTACCACGAGTGGCAGTCCAACGGGGCTCGACAACGTACGGATAAAAAAAACGCCACGCGGCTCTGCTGTATCGTGGGACGTAAAGGAAGGACTCGTGCACCTTCAGCGTTGCAATAAAGAAGCTCGTCGGGCAAGTGAAAAAGACGCGAGGGGGGGTTGATTCTGCAATCACAAATCACCGCCAAGGCTGCAATATTTCATGCCGCCACGTCTCCAGTTCAGCGGGGTATTTATAGTTGTAGGACTGATGATGTAAATAAGCACAGCTGCAGTTCACTTAATTTGTATGCAGCGCTGCTAATTAAACCCGAATACAGGACTGTATTGAATGTGTCCCAAAAGGAGGTGTGTTTTTCTGCCACAGAACAAGTACTAGTTGAAGAAACCAATAAATATGTTTGGATGCGCCTACGGTTTCGCCAATTAAGTACTGCAGTACTCATTTAACACGTCTCTTAATTTGCTACAGTGATTCTGTTTTGATCACAGAAGTAGTTCTAATTGTGTGTGTGTGTGTGTGTGTGTGTGTGTGTGTGTGTGTGTGTGTGTGGCTTCCTTTGCCGCAGTGGTCAAGCTGCAGTTATGAGTCTGGTTCGGTGGCCATTCTAATTGTTATTCCCCACTGTCGCGAAGGAGCCCTGTTATTAGCAATATGGCTTTTCTGTTATTTAGCCTGCACAAAAACCTCTGTGTGTGTGTGTGTGTGTGTGTGGCCGCATAGTTTATACAGACCAACAAAGCGTGACCCTGATGCTCCTAAAAGAAAACATACTTATATATTTGTGAATTTATAAGGAAATGGTCTGCATTACATAAAGTGGAACACGCACCGCCCGGAGTGCGGAGTGATGTGTAATGTGACTCATGAGAAGTGATGCGCATAGTACACTCTGAATGCATCATGCGGACAGAAGAAGTGGCCAAGGTACACCAGCCGGCATGTGCTGAATGTGATGCGGTTGCTCTTCTTACACCAGTCTGAAGTCCGTTTGGAATATCCAACCCATTCCCGTATACACAAATCCAAAGTGCGTAAGAGCATTGCTTCAGAAAATGTTGAGAGAGTAGTCAAACAACAATTGAAAATGTACCTGAAGCCATTCCTGCATTTCCATTGGTTTGGTGTTATTTTGGTGTCTCAACATAGATGAGTATTGTAAATCTTTAATACAGCATTACGTTCATTTATTAAATTATGGCCCCATAAACTGCCGCCACCAGAAGCTTATACGGCGCCTCTACGTCACTCCTCCGCATTCCAAATATGGTCACTTTCGTTCACTGGTTGCAAAAAAATCCAAGATGGCGACGGCTAAAATGCGTTGATCCACAAACCAAATGGGTCACAGTGACTACGTCCACTTCTTATATACAGTCTATTTTGGGGAGCGGGGGGGGGGGGGTAATTCTCTTTCTAAAAACAGGAAGCAGAAGTGCTCCAATGCTCTGCCCGTTGGATTATCCAAGAAGAAAAATCTTTTTAAAGCAAACTCGTACATTAGTTGCGTTCGTGTTGCCATAACCTTTGGTATACCCTCTTAACTCTGTAATACCGCTTGTAATGGCTCAGCAATAGTCATCCAAGGGTAGCTTCGTTTGAGTTGTCCTCTGAGAGTCTCACTTACCCAGACATAGCCCATAGACTTGGGTCGTGCAGCAGCCCAGTCCAACTAGCTGCAGCCTATTGATACTGTGAAACACGTCCTGTCATGCTGCGAGCCGGCTTGTTGCCGTGAGGGTACAACAATGAAAGTTGTATATGTGATTGACTCCTGGCTGAGGGTGTGCTGTACATTTCACTAATTGATATTAATTGATTTAATCAGCACGTTTGTGTTTGCACTCAAGGCGCTGCAGCGTTGGTGGCAAGTGACTCAGATTGGCTGGTTGGCAGCTCGTGGCCGCTGAACGTAACGGGCGCCGCTTGGCGCTGCAAGTGGTGCGCTTGGTCCTCGGAGGGCTCAGTCACTTGCGGGTGTCATTTTTTTTCTCTTGTCACATTTATCTTTCCTCCTCCTCCAGTAGTTTGGTTGCAACGCAGTCACGCCACAGTATTCTGCCACGACACGGCAGTTGTGAAGTTTAAAGAACGAAACAAAATCGTGTTTCTTTTTTTGTTCCAACTCGTCGTCTTTATCGATTTAATGTTTTAATTAAGAACCGCTGGAGACGGATTCTTTTCCAACACTCCGTCCTGGCATTTTTTTTTTTTACAATTATGCCAGTCGGCCCAAGGGTGCTCTCCATTGTTTGCCGATGTGTCACAAGTGATATCTCAGACATGGCCGACTGGACTTTGAAAAGCACTTGGAGGAATGATGCGTTTTATCGTTGCATGTCAGGGACTTATAAAAGCCCGTGGCCATAACAGAAGAGGGCTTTGAAACGTTCTTATGCCACGTGCATGCTCTTTTCCAGCAACTCCCTTTACACAATTATGAAATGGTACTGCTTAGAGACCACTGTACTTGGCTCTAAAGGCTCCCCTGTAGCAGTAAGTGTGAAGTGTTTTATTGGAGGGCACCAACTCATTGCTGATTAACCTTTCTAATCTGGAGATTCCCTGCTGGTCTTGAGACCTCTACCCACTTGTTATGTGCCCGCTTTACTCGCATGTGCCGCTGCTCACTCTTTCACTGAGACCGACAGAGTGTTGCAATTTGACGTTTTGAACATTTTCAGAGCCAGAATTGCCAGGGCTCTGAAAATGGGTCGGATCACAAGCAGTTTATGGACCTTTTTGGTTACAATATTCATGCATCTTTCTTTTTTTTTTTTACAACCATTTATAAACAGACATGAATCTGGCATCATCAAACAAACTGAGACCTCCACTGTCTCTTCCGGGGGGGACTTGAGTCATTTCCGTCGACTGCTTTGTAAAGGCTTTTTTATTTATTTTTTAGCAAGACTTTAGTGGCAGCGGATGAAGACGAGTGCACATATGCTACATCAACCATGACAAAGACGACAAACAAAAAAATGTGGCTGCCGGGGAAAGACAACGCTCGTGACTCAGGCAGAAGGGGCTCTGTTTTTATCAGATTTCTCGAGTTCAGAAGTTGACAACATTTGGGGTAAGCAATCTAAAAATAGACGCTACCTCGGTGATGGCAGGAGATTACGGTTAGTCTGCAAAGCAATGCTAAACAGAAGTAAGATATCATTACTTTTTGTCTTTTGTAAGAGAAACAATATAATTACTTAAAAACTCTTGGACAAAGACTCTTCTATAAGGTCCCTTCATACTTCCATTGGCATGACTCCCATTTGGTCTTGTGCCGCATTGCAAATGGTGCGTGCCACGTCAGCATCCAAGGCAAGAAGTCATGTGACCTGCTCCAGCCTGGCAGCTTCCTAGAGGGGTTGGAGTAAATGCGTTCGGCTTAAAAAAAACAAAAAAACACGGGTGACATTCCCCTTTCAGAATCATCAACAGTCATCGCTGAATCACAGAGTTCCCATTCATGGCTGGCAAAAAATTATAAAAATAGCAGAGTAGAGTACCGCACTCAGTTACAGAGTTGTATTTCAGTACCACAATGGGTTTTGGATGAGGAAAAATCTTCCCTCAGCAGCTGGTGACTCTGATATCATGCAGAAAATTATACTGTTTAAAAACACACACACACACACACACACACACACACACACACACACACACACACACACACACACACACACACACACACACAGGGGCAGAGGCAAACACTTAAGCGCACTGAACAAGGAAGGCTTTCTCTGCGACGTGAATGAGTAGCCACGGCTGAATGGTTGAGTGTGTCCTCTGTCTCTGTGAGGTCGGCAGCCCGGGAAAGATTAGGAGGAAGCACATCAAATGAATGGGAGAGGAAGAAAGGGAGAGACGAGGGGAGAGAGAGAAAAAAAAAAAAAAAATGAAGGCTCAGGAAAACCCGCTGCATTTACACTTGCTTTTAGGGAATTATCTCAGTGAGAATTCTGCAGGGTCCGAGAGTACACACACACACACACACACACACACACACACACACACACACACACACACACACACACACACACACACGCGCGCACGCACACTCACTATCTCCTCCCTGAATCCACATGAATCTGATCAGCCCCGCCTGTTCGTATTCACGGTACCCGTGTCTGCGCCACTCTCTTCACCCCTTTTTATCCGCAGTGCACATTCACGTTTATTTTTGTAAATGCGCGTCTAATTAATTCATAACCAGCCGTGGCCTCGCCTTCGGCGTGCCTCGTGGGTGGCCTACATGCACAGGTTATAATCCTACCCCCCCTCACCTGCTAAGCACTCACTCTCTTTTTTTTCTTTCTATTTTGTGTCCCGTCTCATTTTTGGAATAACAATTATGTGTCCGCCAGAAATGGAATCGCAGCGAAGTTGTCAATGATGACAACGGACGGGTTGTTGACTGCGCGAGAACACGTTTGGTGTCGCTAACTGGTGGCCAATGCAGTTGGCGAGGAGGTCGAGGGGTGGGGCTGGCTTGTAAAAATGGAAGCTGTTTTTGAGAAATAATTCTCCCAGACACTCTGCGTCACCACGGCGGGGCCACATCACAGCTTCCTCTCCCTCCCCGGTTTCCATATGTTCAGCTGGCACCGTGCTCTACACGGTCAAACAGATCCCAGTTCTGCGCGGCGATGACACACAATTCCAATTTCAGTGCGCCCCCGGATATCTGAATCTCAATAATAACAATTGATTTGCCACAGGTTGTTTTTGTCCACATCCCACAAGCAGCTCTAAAGAAGACAACCTCGGTCTGTGTATCACGCAGTTGCTCCGTCGGTCCTCGGCTTTCATCCAAACTCAAATACATGTCAACAGACATTGGATGGATTGCCATGAAATAACTTTTCATTGTGCACCATCATCAGGAATGGAAAAAAATCGAAGGTTCCAAGCGGGCCGACTCGATGCTTAAAGGTGGAGTTAAAACACCCCCGTGAGGGGTGAGGTCATGCTGGACCCCAGACTTTCTTATTGTGAAACCGTTTTTTTTCATTTCATGGAGAGTTTCTTCAATCTGTGATATGAGGGTCCATGTTGAAAAATTCCCAAATTACCCTTTAAACTGTACATTAGATGACAACTGTTCCGCTGTTGGCGTTCTGCTTCTGGCACACTTCTGATCCAGCATTCTTCAGCGGAGATGGCCTTATATGACCCCTAAGAATATATTCATATGCGCCGTTATTCCGGTTTACGATCATTTACACCACATGAATGGGAGCTGACACAACAGGTAACACCTTAAAATGTGTCAAGATGCTAAATGAAAAAGCACACCACGCCCTCAGCAGTTCTACAGCTGGAATGTATTACGCAAGCATTACTTCTCTACGGCACAGAAACCACTAATTACGGTGAACTTCTCCTCTTTTCTGACTGTCAAAATTGAAAAGTGACCTCCCGTCTCTGTCCCTCTGGATAACTCCTCTTTTTTTATGTTGTTCTTCTGAGGTTAGCTCCCCCTGTTCCACACAAAGTCCACCCATCAAAATGTCTAATTCCAAGCACTCTGTCCACTGCTGTCAAGCGACAACATAAAATAAAGTTCTAGTGGGCTGTCGTAGTGACTTGAGCAATGAACACCCAGGAGGGTTGTGTCATCTGGAAAAAAAATGATGACAATGAAGGAAATGTGTCCAACTAAAAGCCACTCTGAAGGGATTTCAGCCCCTTCAGCGTTTGACGTGTTGGCATAGCGCTGAGCGAACGGGCAGACTTGAAACAAAGTGGAAGTAAATCCTGTCAAGTTTTTTTGACACACAGACTGACAGACAAGCAGAGGATTAAAGGACCGTTTCAAAGTTCCCCCCACCTTGCTTTCAGCTCATTTACCTTTTTTAATTGTCCCCTTCTCACCCAGAAGGCGACACAGGTTCTGGTCCAGGCTCTGATCATCTCGCGACTTGACTACTGTAACTCCCTCCTGGCAGGTCTACCCGCTAACGCCATTCGACCTTTACAGCTCATCTAGAATGCAGCAGCTAGACTGGTCTTCAACCTCCCGAAATTCACCCACACTACCCCCCTCCTCCGCACACTCCACTGGCTACCGGTGGCCGCCCGCATCCGCTTCAAAACATTGGTACTTGCGTACCGTGCCACGAACAGATCGGGTCCTATCTATATTCAGGACATGGTAACACCGTACACCCCAGCTCGGGCACTCCGCTCGGCTTCTGCTAATCGACTTGTAGCTCCGTCACTACGAGCTAAACACTCAACAAAGTCACGACTGTTTGCTGTCCTGGCTCCTCAATGGTGGAATGAGCTCCCCATTGACATCAGGACAGCAGAAAGTCTCTACATCTTCCGTCGAAAACTAAAAACGCATCTCTTTCGACTACACCTTGAATAAGGAAGGTAGCACTGTACTAGCACTCTAGTAGCACTTTGATGTCTCTTATTGATAGCACTTTTGTAATTTTCTGTAATTTTTGTAATTTAACTCTATTGAAGAAACTGTACTTTAGTGATTATTGATTGTTGATTCTTGTTCTGAGTTTGTACTCATGCTTGAATGCACTATTGTAAGTCGCTTTGGATAAAAGCGTCAGCTAAATGACATGTAATGTAATTGTTGGTTTTGTTCGTTCTGAAGTGAGCCATTTGCTCAGACGCGCTAATAGCTCTGTCCCAGATTAGAACCTGTTTGGTCTGTTTTATATTTGACTTATATGAGACCTTGTTGGTCTGTGTTTACATGTTGAACCGGTCCAGGAAGAGCAAGCGCTAAACCCTCCAGGCTGTAGAGGATGTCGGCTGACTGGACCCATCTGTTGTATTTGCCAACTGTATAACATGCTAATCAGAAACCTGCTCACTTTGAGTCAGTAAATGAACACATTTTGATAGCTGCCTGATTTGGGTTCTGGCTGCCATAGAGGGGTTATTTATTTAATTTTTTTAACAGCAAGGCACCTAGGGACGGGAATGTCAGCCGCTCGGTGCGCCGCCTAGGTCCTGACTGAAATATCTGTTGGATGGATTGCCGTGACATTTTATATCGGCAGTCATGGTCCCCTCAGGGTGATTTGTAGCACTGTGGTGAACCCGTAACTTTTCCTCATCGGGCCCCAAATCTGTCTATTAACAATACTTTGGTTTACGACCAAATTCCCACCCTCTGTGTGGTTTATGGCTAATGAGCGACTGTTGGCGCGTCATCACGGCAAACTAAGACGGTGGCCATGGCAATCATCACACCATCAGCGCGTCAGCATGGCTACTGTGAGCATGTTAGCTAGTACACATTGACATCCGGACTGGCGGCTGCAACTACTGTAAAACAAAAACAAACTTATTTTGACTAATTACGCAATACTAAATCCCACATCAAGTACACTTTGTGTGTCCGTGCCTCACTGGTGCCTGTAGTCTGGCTTACAGTCCGGCTCCCAGTTAAATTAAAGCCAATGAGCACGAAGCGGGCCAACCGCAGCACACGCCTGATTGCTGACATCCAGTTTTTGAATGTTCATGACCTCGGATGAAAGCGCAATGCATGGATAATTTGCATTGCGTCAACTGTGACATGCACGTGCAAACGGTTAAACACACACACACACACACACACACACACACACACTTTTGCCTACGGTGACACCACAGGGTCACAATGTATGTGATGGAATCAGTCAACCAAGAGTGACCTCTTTTAAAGCAGCCGCTCTGTTTAGTCCCCTTTCTAATGAGTGGCTGTGACTCATAATCTATACTGTGTGTGTGTGTGTGTGTGTGTGTGTGTGTGTGTGAGATGCGCGACTGTCAGGCTGAGAAGTGCAAAGTGGCTCTCAGACATTGTTTTCTCTTGATGGGTTGACAATTATTCATGAAGCCTCCACAACATTTAGCCTTTTGTAGTAATGTCAAGAGTTGCTCTTTAATATAGAGGCGTGTGGCATGCCTCTATATTAATATATTATATATCCAGGTGGACTAAACACTTGTGCGTTTGTTTATGATGACACTACAGGCCTGTGACAACAGCTGCAGCACCAAAGATCGTGAACCTATATTATATTCATGTTTTCTGTTTGTCCAACAGTAATGTGTCTTTGTTTCTTTAATTTTTCCTCTCATTTTAAAGCTAAGCCATGTTAAAGTTCGCTGCATTGTGGCTACAGGATAAGGTTAAATGCAAAACAGTGGAATCAGAGATGTCACTACTGTGTATATGTGTGTGTGTGTGTGTGTATGTATGTATGTATGTATGTATGTGTGTGTGTGTATATATATATATATATATATATATATATATATGTATATGTATATATATGTGTGTGTGTGTGTGTGTGTGTGTGTGTGTATGTGTCCTCTATATAAGTCCTTGTACAGTTAAATTGCCATTTAAAAAACAAAAAAAACAAGTGCAATACTTTATTTGACAAAAATTGGTAAACAATGGAATCTATATCCAACACTTTAAGTGTCCATAAGTGTTATCAATGTTGGCAAAACAACAACTGAGGATCCATGTGCTACATATATTACATTATTGATATTTTTACAACCTCTCCTGTCCTCACCTCGATGCATTGTGTTCAGCAGCCTGCAGGTCAGCCGCAGTTTCATTTAAATGAGTGCAGAATGTAATGTTTTTCAAATGAGACATTTGGAATATTTTGATGAAATAAACACATTTTAAATATGGATTTGGTTGCTTTATTCTGACCGAAGCGTCAACACATGATATGTGTTGAAAACCGTTGAAAAGATGAAAATCTGGCGATGATGTGTTTTATTTATAACTTCTGGCAATAATAAAGTTCAGATTTGGCGATTTCTTAAAAGAAAACATGCTTTTCCAATTGTTTTGCAACGGCAAGGCTTTAACGATGTATATTTCAGCCTTACTTTAAAATTGAAAATCTGTCTCTTGCTGCCGTGTGCACTGTCAAGACGTGCCGAGCTGTCAACGGAGGTGTCAAGAGTCAAACGTGTTTTTTTTTTTTTTTTTTTTTGAGCAGGCGAGAAAAGCAGATGGGTACAGGGGAAAAGAAAGTATGTGGGGTATTCAGTCGGAAAGCGGAGAGAAAGAAGATAGGCGCTAACTGCATTGGCTCCAGAAAACAGAAACGGGGGTAAATCACGCTTTGGAGGTTAATCCTTACTTTACTCTCGCCTCGGGATGGTTCATGACTTGGCTTAGTGCTTTGTTGTTGTTCATGTAATTAATTGTGTCTCTCGCTTCAAACTAGTGTTCATTCAAAAAGGGCAGAAGGGCTCATTCTGCTACGTTTCTCTCAGCAACCAAAAAGCCCGCGCTACGTTCTCAGCCCCGCCCATTCACCCACATTCATAGCATTCTGATATCGGCCGCTGAGCAGCTCGATTGGACTGACTCGATGCTAATTCCCCCAAAGACACCTTTGCAGCAGCATTTCGAGGAAGCGAACATGAGTCACCCCTCAGTTTGTGACTTTCATCCTAATCCCCAACTTGAGTTTTCAGAAGTAAAGGATTTTTTATTTTTATTTTGGCAGCCAAGAGTCACCCGAAAAAGCCATCAGCTGTCACACCATCTGCGTAACGAAGCGGAAGCACGCTGCCGTTTGTCGCAGTCGTCCGCCGCCATCGCGGCATCACCGGGGCCCGTGGGTTTCACCTGCTGAACTAGGTCGTGCTCATTAAGTATAAATTCAGCAGCAACTTTCAGAGAGATTTGAACAGTAGATATCACCACTCTAACAAAACGCATCTGAACAGCGAGATAGTCCGCGGTGTCAATGTAAGTTTATAGTGGCCAACTAACGCCTTCATTCATCATTCATTGTAATTGAAGGCTGCTTCTTGTTCACTCACTGACGCCTCACTGCTGTCGGTTGGGAACGGGATCCCGCGTTTTTCCAGAAGGTCACCGGGGCATTTCTTTTTTGATCGTCGGCGTGCAACAGGATCACCATAAACAAAACAAAAAACGATCATAAATAAAGCCAACCAGAAATGTATAATAAGCCCTGCATGAATGTTTAAAAAAACCGTTACTGGATACATATGTATGGGATATCACTTCAGGGACAACAGAGGTGCTGAAAGTCTTCCTTCACTGAATCGCACACATGTCATGTTGTGAGAGGAGTGTAACTTGGGCTGCATTTAATCAGTTTGGCCCGCAAACGTTTCTGTAAATATATTTGCAGTGACAGTAATACGGTTTCAGTAAGACGCCATCTTTGTATTATTTCTTGACTTTTCCAGAAGACGAGAGAGGCCTGAAGAATAGTCTGAAGTGAGATTGCAGAGGACGTCGGGGTGTGTGATGAACCCATTGATCAACAAATATTGCAGTTTTGTTTTCTAATTGGTCGCGGCAGTGACTCCCCACGACCAACTGTGAAAGCGGGGAAAACGCCGATCGTTGAGCCGTTTTGGGTTTCCGCCTCTGGCAGATGTGATGTCAGAATACGCAAGTGGACTTTTCCTCGGGGGTTAAGTGCGCCTGTTTTTATTTTTAAACGCAAAGCTCATTTAAGAATCAGCAACCCAAGCGTTTTCTTCCCCGTTCATTCATTAACATTAAATTGCTTACCAGTTCTTGTCTTTAATGCACCATGAGTGACATCTGCCACCGTGTTCAGCTGCTCATGTGGAAGCACAGCGTCTGTGCAAAAAAAAAGGAAACCCCACATTGAATCAGGAGCTGTGTGCAACGAGGTCTGAAGCTGCTGAGGATTTTGTAACAGACTTAGCAACACAGTGTAAAACTGACTGTCAGGGTGAACCACATCATGCAGATTCTTCGCTACTGCCGGAGGGGGGAAAGCGAGGGTCATCCCCGGGACACGGGTCGCTCCCCTCCGTTTCAGCAAAGCAGTGCGTCCTGACTCACCGTTATAATGAGGTCTCACCTTGTTAACAGGCTTGTTTCTCCACAGACGTCCTCATAGTTTAGGGGCGAGCAACCTCTGCTGTTACCGAAAGCCCCTTTTTGATTGTTCCCTTTCTTCTTCTTTTGTTAGTTAATGGTGGAGGAGTGGCAGAATCCCCCAGACCAGATTGCAGTTGGCGAATGTTCTCAAATTGATTGCTAAATTAGCAGTGCACACTCGTGCCCTTAGAGACTTGGCCGCACGAGTGCTGGCGTCGCCCCGGCCTCCTCCTCTGTTGAATTACTCAGTCACAAGGCACAAGTGAGAGAGAGAGAGAGAACACTAGGTGACTCATGGCAACTCACAGCTGACTGCTTATGTAACACCGTGTTAACAAAAAGAACGACCAACTCTATTGTACATACAGTACACAGACGCTCCAGAGTTGGAGACGGGATGCTTGAGTATCTGCAGTGCTGTAGTGAAGAGCAAGACTTTGAGGAGTTGAGACCAAGTCGAGACCAAGACCAGGGTGTATTGAGTCCTCTTCACTCGCCTCTTGTATTGCTATAGACCGGTTTATCTTTAAGTGTGCCATGGGAAACGTCTTAGTAAAATCAAAAGGCAGGTGGTGGGGAGGTGAATTTAATGTGTGGTGGTTGTGCTTATGAGCAACCGCAGTAATGACTGGAACAAATAATTCCCATGCTGCTCAGGTAATTTAGTGTCTTTAGATGAAATTCACAGTCCTGTTTGTCTGAAACCCGAGACGCAACGAATAAATGTGGTCGATTCCCAGACGAGACCAATCTCTAGTACAACAACACTGCCAATGTCAGTGTTAAATACTAGATATAAGTCCACGCCCAATGTAGCCTATACCTCATTGACAGTTGTTGACCGATAGCTTTGGATTGCATCGTATTATACTTTTTATTTTATATTAATGTTTTCAATCCAATATCCAGTCCAGTTATTTAGGCCAGTATCGGACTTATTACCAATACTGCGTATCGGATTGGTGCATCTCTATTCTTTTGTCTGCACAACATTTAGCTCTCATGTCTTGCAACTGGAAACTGCTGATACAAAATGCATTTCAAAGCTGGTACATGCTGTGCAGGGTTATCAAATATAACAACACTGTGTCAAGGACATTCCACACATATATCACAGAATCCTTCCAAGGCCGTCCATGTAACGCATCAGTGTTATCTACATTGCATCAAAGCTAGGACATGTGGGCCAGATAAATCTAGTGCATGTGTGCGTGTGTGCGTGCGTGTGTGCGCGCGCGTGTGTGTGCGTGTGTGCGTGTGTGCGTGTGTGCGTGCGTGTGTGTGTGTGTGTATCAGGGTTCTTACGGTCATGGAAAACCTGGAAAAGTCATGGAATTTTAAAAAGGTTATTTCCAGGTCTGGAAAAGTCCTTGGAAAAAATAAAATCCCAAAAGTTTTGGAAAAGTCATGGATATGTGTTATATTCATCATATGTTCATTTACGCCGAGTTTGAAATAATTAATATGCTTTTTAAAGAAAGACGCTCAAAATATAAGCAGGCATACATACAGGCATCTATATAAATGTTTATTCTTTTAATCAAACTATTGTCTCTCATATGCTTTGTATTCTCATTGTTAGTTTAAATACTACATTTACTCACTTTCATGTTTACACCCAGATTTCACAAAATGTTTGGTCATGGAAATTTGGTTTAAAGTCATGGAAAAGTCATGAAATCCATTGGTCAGAATGTGTATGAACCCTGATTCAGAATTTCGTGGTTGAAAATGGTCCAAAACACCATCAACACCATTTAAATTAGTTCTGAATGATAGGTGACTGTTTGGAGATAATCTACGTCATGAAATAAAATAAATTCAACCTGACTCTGGCTGAAGGAATTAAGGAATCAAGGAAAGGAGTTTCCCTTCTGTGATAATGTTTAGCTCAACAGCACAATATGTGACGACATTGGCATTTAAATTATGTAATTTACCCTGATTTTAGCTTAATTGTTTAATGCAGAACACATACAAACTTTTTTTTTTTTTTCAAGCTGAGACTCGGTCTGGTTGCTATGAAACGGTGTAGCCGTAGAAGTATGAATGGCGGTACGAAGGTAGAGCTCCGTTTTTTGTGTGCAATATTGCGCTTATCGCGACAGCCATATTCTGAACTTGGGTTTCCCATCAGAAGCCACATGTGCATCGTAACATGCCTCCTGGCGTAATATGCAAATTTAAGCAAACTTTTAGGAAGGTGACTCCTGAGCAAAAGATCCTCGTGGCAGCTCAGAATGGTGGAGAGCACCTTGGTGGATGGCTTGAATACAGATGATGGAAACACACACACATTCTCACACACTCTCACACTCGTATCCACGGGGCATTGGAGGATGCAGTAGAAGCAGAGCGTCTTTTTTTTTTTCCTTTTCTTTTTTTATACAGCCAAGTGGCCCATATGCCCGAGCGGATACCATATGGTCTGCAACACCCACCCTTAAAGGTACACGCCAATGTGGACCTGCTCCAGTTGTTTGAGTAGGTTTACAGTTTCAGAGGTTTACAGTTTGAGGTTTTTATAATATCTGTTAGGGAGTACTGGGACACGATTGTATTAAATGTGCTATGGATGCCTGAACTGGTATCTTTTGCAAAAACAATGTGGCCAGTTGGGCGGGCAGTTGGAGACAAGTAACTTGATTGTTATCTAGAATCCTGCAACTCGGGTTCACTTGCAAGTGTCACCTCGTTAAATTTTTTATGCGTATATATATATATATTAAATTTTTTTTTCCTCACTTGTGCTAGCAACAGTGGAATCACTAATGTGATTGGACAACGGGGGCAGTGTCTGCTCTCTTTCCCAACGTACCTCTGTGGTGGTTTCGGCCGTTTACTGCCTCTCTGCTTTGGTGCTGGTTTCGTGGCGAGCTGCTCTGGGCAGGGTCAGGAGGGGCCTTCCGTTTTTTTCTTTTCTTCTCATGTAGTGGTGATCCGTGACGTCCCACCGACCGCCTGCAGAGGTTCTTGGCCTTGTTTCTTTTCGCCTCGCTGCTTTCGGGCTGACTGTGCAGCATCTGCTCAAAAAAGCCATGTGTCGGCTCCTTTTCAAGAAATCATAGACAGACGTGCACCCTGCGCGTGACAAGAAAAGCCTTTTTAAATAATAAAAAGCCTTATTTCACTACAGTTGAAAGCAGGGTGTCTGTATTGAGTGGGTACCGAGTAGTTAAAGAACGGAACGGCTGAATAATTGGGCCAATTAATGCCGCTGGGAGATAAACGGCATCGACCGATACCTGCGCTCACAGGGCCAATTAAGAAAAGAATGTCTGCAGGCAGCCTTCTCAGCTTGGAAAGAAGTTAGCCAACTGAACTAACATTGTTTATTTAAAAATAATATATATATTGTTATTAATGTTGTCTCTCAGAAATGTATTTGGCTATTTGTGGACAAATGCTCTTTAAGTGCACTAAAACCAAAATGTATTTGTAGTTCATGAGGTTTACGTTGTTTATTTACTGTGGACATTTATTTGGCTTGCTTGAAGAAATGAACCCAAGGATCAGTTTTTTATATATTTAGCTATTTTTTTATGTTTAAGATATTAACGTTGACCTTCTCCATAGACCTTATACTCAATGAACTAGTCAAGAATATTTTATATTTAGAGCCACATCACACATTATCATACATCAATCCTCTTCTTTGTTTTCTTTTCTTGCAGGTGTGTCTTGTGGTGTTTTTGGATTGCAGAGGATTGGCAGATAAAAGAGCTTTCCCCGTGACTACTCAGTTGAGCGGTGAGTTCAGAAATGCATTTAGCTGGCACTCGTACGCAACATTTTACACATTTTATTTTTGTCAAAAGTTGGTCGTGTAGGCTACGCTGTAATCTGCCGCGAAATGGAGTAGAAGAAGTAGAAGTAGATGTTTCCAACCGGGAACGAAACAAGTCTCCTTCTCCGATACACAAAAGAAAAACGAGAGGTCTTCAGGAATTTAGTATTTGTGCTGTCCTGAGACCAAGCAGTTAAGAACATGTATGTGGGAATACGACAGAGCTATATGTCAGAATTCATTTGGCAGTTCCGTATCACATTCATCTCGCCTCAAGCAAGCATGAAAACGTTGTTGTGCAATGGGGAGGTTTGAATCAGATGTTGCCATTTCCCGTGCCGTTAGCAGCTTTCCTAATACTGTACTGACACAAAAAAACCTGTGAATGGAAACGCGGCCGTCGTTGCAGACAAGCTGGTTCTCCCGATGTTCTCGATCTCGTCGTGTCAAACAGAGAGCCGCTGGTCCCTCGCCTGCAAAACAAATTCGCCGTTGTTCCCCCGAGCGGCAAAGGGCCGACAGACTGGTTACCCTGGAGCGACATAATGAGCCCAAACGAGGCGTAGGGTTACCAAGCGCACAGAAGTGTGAAGAGGGTTCATGTTCCGTACCAGGCGGCGCTCGTAAACAACGGTGTGACTTGCACACACGCGGCCCCGATGCCGTCGCTCTTCACCCCCGGTGTTCACCGAGAAGCGAGTCTTTGCGGCTAGTCGTTCTTCCTTTTTTATCTTCCTCCGTACGTCTGAAGACTCTTGACAAGTACAATTCATATCTGCGCTCCAGTGTGGCTATTTTTAGATCGGCTCAAATATCAAGGGATCCTGGACTCCTCCGTCTCTTTTTTGTCTCCCTCTGCCTGTCTCCTCCACTTACCCCCGTTCGATTGGATCTCCAAACCCTTGCTCTGTTGTGTACGGATGATTCATTACAGGGCACGGAGATATACGCCTGTGTGTAGTGCATACAGTATGTATGTAGGTATGCGTGTGCCTTTCATGCCGCGATGACTCACTCACTCGAGATGAAGATCGGTTCACTCCTCACTGGGAGTACGACTCGGCCCGTGAAAATGATTGTATAATACCCTCCGTGTCTCTGAAGGAGCTTTCCAGCGTCTGATGAAAATGACCCCGATGACGTCATGCTTAACTCTGCTTTGGCTTGATATTTTACAAATTCAGCTGCGAGTTTAAAAGACATGGATAGGGTTTATCGTATGGGCAGGGTGGACGCTATAGAGCTGCATTGTGGGAAGTGTAGGCGCCATTGCTGAGCAAGGGACTGAGAGTCTGGATATCTTGACCTCTTCCTCATCAGGTTTGACCATCCTTTATTTAGTGCTTCACCGCCATGGAAGTACTTTTAGTTCTTGTTTTTCCATTTTTGTTTTGTTCGACATTTAACGCAGCGTTGAGCAGTTGTTGTTCATGGCTGAGCTCAGACACCTGTGGCGTTATTAACGCGAGGAGACATTTATCGGCCTTCTCGCGCTCCTCTTAAATAGTCTCTGTTTTCCCGCTGGGCGCCGGGGGGGGAGGACCTGTCAGGTAGAGAAGGACGGCCGCCTTGAGACGATCCCGGTCGCCGCGGGTCGCTACGTAGGGGGCTGTGCCCGGTGGCGCTCAGATAGCGGCACCATGCTGTGTTTGTTAGGACTTTTTTTTTTTTTTTTACTCCCTCCTCAGGGTACAGGTGGAGGAAAAAGAATGGAAAGCCACAGAACAACGTTGTTGGCTCTTCCACTCCGACAGGGAGCAGTCACCCTCCAACCGCAGACGGCATGACCAGCATTATCTTCGGTATCGGCCCCAAACACACAGCACGTATTTTTGCTTTTGGCAATGCGGGACGTTCGCTTACACCATCGACCGGCAAACAGCCTCTCGCATGTAGCGCAGAGCCAAACCTGCTGTTGATTTCCCTTCGTGGTGTTGCATAATTCTGAGCCAGTGTCCTGTTCTCGTCTGCGCCGACATTTGTGTGCGTGTTTGGTTTGGCAGCGGCGTTCATTTAGCCTGTGTGTGTGTGTTTTTTAAAGCAACGCGGGGGCGTCTCGGACTCCTGCGTCCGCCTCCCTTTCAGTTATTTTACTGAATATGCAGTGCGGTGTTTGCGAGTTAGCCAACGCTCATTCAGCCACAGCGGGTTGCTGCTGTTGTGGTGGGGCGGGCTTTGGACAAGCTCGTGGCACATTTCTTTGTATAAATATAAAGACACAGCAGATTTCATTTTTAGCACATTTATTCATACTCTGTATAGGAAAACCGAGAGACGCTCCTAACCCTCTCCAGTTGCTATGGCGCTATTGAACATTCAGGACATGCGCTTCATACATCCACAGTACGAGTGCGAGCGTCGCTGTGTGCATCGTTCTTGGTGTCATTGCAGCAGGTCACACTCATGGCTATGATGATACTTCAGATGATGCAGTGTCGGGTCGTGATGATGATGAGAGCTACGCAATAACACACCATATTATAATTTTTTTTCTTCTTCTTCTTTCTTTTCCGTGTTGCTGCTACAAGGGCGGCCGCCTCGGATGATTTAATCTTCATAGAACCAGGCCAGCAATATTTCATCGGTGTCAGGAGCACACTGTGTGTGTGTGTGTGTGTGTGTGTGTGTGTGTGTGTGTGTGTGTGTGTGTGTGTGTGTGTGTGTGTGTGTGTGTGTGTGTGTGTGTGTGTGTGTGTGTGTGTGTGTGTGTGTGTGCGTGCGCGCGCGTGTGCACACCAATGAAATGAGAACTGCTGGAAAGGGTGACCTTTGGTCCCACTGCCAGGACTAATAATTCAGGGTTGTGTGTGGTGGTGTCACAAAAAAAAAAAGAGCTGAGAGAAGGTCTGCTACTGTATGTTTCTGGACAAGATTAGAGTTTATCTTGAATTTCTCCCTGTCCGAGCACACACACACACACACACACACACACACACACACTGCACTATATTTGTGTAGCGACACATAGTATTAACCTGTGACCAAGGTTTTCCGCTCAATCGGCAGCTACCAGGGGCTTCTCTGAAATGTTCACTCACACTTTGGTTCGAGCATTTCGAGCCGGGGCATTTTAAAATTCTGCACCAGTGAAACCCTCAGCTTATATATTTAATGCCCAGGCTAACCCCTCTGGACAATAATGTGGAGGTTCTGCTGAAATTTTGATATCAAACCTGCCGGACTGACCTACATTAGTGAAGTCTTATTGGCTCTTCAGATTATATTACTGAAGCATTTGATGAGTTCCAGCCCCTTAAAATGTTTAAAACAATTTAATACTTTCCAAATGATGGTGCCCTCCTTATCCTAATTTCCTGTTCTTAAATGTTTGCCAATTAATGAGAACCTGCAATCGATGTCCTGCACTAGGTTTTTTTTTTTTTAAGTCGGACACTCTGGTCAAAATCCAGTCTGTGCTTGTTTATTGTGGCCAACTGGCAGCAGTAAAGTGCGCTGAATTAGCTATTAGCTGTTCCTGTGCACAATTTAGCAATGGATGGACAACTATCACTGGGACGCGATTATTCACCATTAAGTTCTAGAGTTCTCGGGAATTTATTTTATTTGATTTGATTTCTAAGCAGATTCATAGACTTTTGTTTGTGATGGACATCAGAGATAATGGTATCATTGGAAAGGCAGTCGCATTGAATCAAAGAATGAACTCAAAGCAAGTGTGGTCGGCAAAATTTCCTCAGGAGTCCTAGGCATCACCGATGAGGTTTGAAGAAACAAACTCTTGTGAGGTCTGCGTTCGTAGATGGAGCTCCACAATCACTAGAAATCCAGGAAAACAACCACTCGCGGTTTGAACGTGACACGAATTCCTTTTAATTTGGCTTCTCTTCAAAAGTTCCTTCCAACATCCAATGCTCTTTTTTCCCGCATACTCATGAATCCTTTTCCCTCGAATATTGCTTTTGGAAAGCTGCTGACAATTCTTCTGCTTGAGTTCAGTCATGTGGTCTAATGTGAATCAACATCAGCCCCCTATGAATATCCTAAAATAGAGATTGCGTTTATGTTTTAATAGAATTATGTTACTGTACTTTGGCTTCTCTCTGCCGTTGCTCCGGCACCATATGTTCCGTGTGAGCCAGTAAACCAGAGTGTTTCAAAAACACGGTTGCCGAGCTGATTAGCACGTATTCTCTGTGAAGAACCCATCTGGAGAGAACCTGCGTTTTTCACACTTAGCACCCACACTCCGTCGATCTGTTTCTCACCGTCTCTTCACAGTTTCTTTTTTTTTTCCTCCCTTGCTCGCTGTCGTACATAAGTGCATCGTGCATGTACGCCGGTTTTCCATCCACTCCTTGCCTTGCCTGTGACCGGACAGGACGCAGATGGAATCCAGTATCAAAGTCCACATTTGTTTTGGAACCTGGAACTGGAAGCGGCAAACCAGATGTGAAAACAATGTCGACGCTCAGGCGACTATCACTATCGCTAATAGTGTGGGTTCAATCCAGGAAAGCAAGTCTGCTTACTGTCTCTGTGACATCTGTTTTCCAGTGTACACACTACAGACGGGGCTCGGTGCTTCTGGACCAGTGATGGAACGTCATACATGCCGCTACAATGGCAGGGCTGTGTTTACATATCTGTGTGTACTCTTAGGATAAATGATGACCCCATTATTTGGTCGCTGACAAGTTGTGTACACAGCATGAGTATGATTATACAGTGGCATTTTTTAGTATGTGACCTGACTGCTGTTGGAATTTTGAGTCCCACAACAATGCCTATATTTAAGCAGCTAATATTCTTTTTGGAACATGAACGCAGCACTGGTTATATAACGAGTTTGGAGAGTGGTGTTTTTTTTAAATCTTTTTCAAAACCACAACTGCAGTAGCAAAAGTGCAAGCAACTGAGTTAAATAGTGCGTTTTATATTTGTTTAATGTGAGCAAACCGTTAGCCATGCTAACTAGCTTACTACAGTCGTAATGTTAGCATGGCACTTACCGGATTGGAGAGGGTTTAAGGAGCTACCGCTACGCTGCGGGCATTTCATTCCAGATGCGAGGGGAAAGAGCGTCTGAACGTGAGACTGAATTTGGTTGCACTCTCATTAGCAAAGAGAGGTTTACGCGACAGTTGGCTAGCAGTGTTAGCCGTCGCTGACCGTCGCTTTTGCCAAGACAAATGTTGCAGTCGGCAACTTGGCTGTTTGTCAGGTTTTTTGTGCTCTCTGCAGTCCAGTGTCTGCCAACAGTATTTCATGAGGTAGAAGAAGCATCGCTCTGTACCACTGCCGTACAGCTGGGAGAGGACTACACGTTTCTGGGGAGACTTCATCGACAAATAGTCAAGTACATGTATATGATCGGATAATGTGAAGGACTGTTCTGGATTTAGGCCCAAAAAAGAACAACACAAACTAAGGTCAGCAACTTTTTCTTTTTTCTTTTTGTCTTTTAAACCGACCCGTGCATTATTAGCACTGTGTAGTTATCATAGGATAATAGTTATTACTTGTTGGGTCTCCGGGTAAACAAGCAGCAAAAGAAATATGCCAAAAATGCCTGAAATATCGTCCAAATAAAATGTATGAAACATTGGAATTTCCTGGTTGTTGAAAAACAAACGTAACGTCACCCTTCCAATAGACAGTGGACACCAAAATACACAAAGCCCAGCCAAGCTTTGGCAGACATAGTTCTAGTCTCCGTGCTACTGCAGGTCGCCAGCCATTCCTCGTAGGTTTGCAATCACTTCCTCAAAAAATAACCCTATTTGGTAAATTAATAAAAGCAATTTAGCAGCCACAATGGCCTGCAGACAACAGAGATAACGGTACTTGCACACACGCTTGTACCTTTTTCCTGCTAATCAGACACCATGCCGAGTCGAATCAGATTGTTTTGGTCTAAACCAATTTTCTTTACAACCCCACTGCTGTCGCTGCCATTACTGAAACCCCCTTACAGCCGAGCAGGAGAGAGAGGCTGCGATTTGATCTCTCTCACCTTGATCAGATTACACACTGGAATTAGTATAATTACAGCTGTCGCTGATTAATGGGCAACTAAGTTATAATTAGCACTCTGGAATGGGGAGACTGTGGGTGTGTGTGTACGTGTCTGTGAGATGAAGAAAAGACGGTTGTGCATTTGTTTAAGTGCGTGTGCGTGCGGAGTAGTTGAATTTGTTTGAAAGTGGAATTGGCTCATGCCTAAGAAAATAGCATAAAAATACTACAGTCGTTCATTAAAATGCCCAACGCGTGTGATCGTCAGAGGAAGCCGACTGGTGCACACTCAGCTCTCTCACCAGAGTGAGCGAGCTGAGAAGCCCAGCTTCAAGACACTGGCATTTGTGTTGTTTTATCAACTTTATTCAAATGAGACGCAGGGAGTGTCACTCGCGCTGACATTTTGGCCGAAGCTTTCATCAATGTGCAATAACTTCATTGTTAATCTGAATAAGGCCTTCCTACCTAATCAATCTTCATCCAGTAAAATCAGCTGTGCGCATAAAGGATGGTACAGCACTGCGTGTAATACCCTAATTTAACTTATGTGATTTGTTTATTGAGCGCATTTAATACCCACCGGTATTAAAAGATAACTGCGTCATTTTTCAACCAGGATGTTTTTGTCCATCCAAGTCTCAAGCACGAAGAGAATCCTCGTTCTGAAATCTCGCGAGAGGGTTATCTGCTAAATATTCAGCGGTGACATTGACTATTGTTTAGATAACACTTGAGCTACGCTTTATGTACTCCCAACACTACAAACTCTCGCCGACACTCGTCTCTCCAACTCTCACTCACCTTTACGCCGTTGTCTTCCGCCAACGAGTCGCCTCTCGCGAGACTTTAGAACGAGACTTTCCCGTGAGGAAGACTTGATTAGGCACAATTAAAAAAAAATAAACGGAACGGATCAAGCGAAAAGGTAAAGACATCCTTTTCTATCCTTTTTCATAAAGTTGTGAAACCGAAGTTGCGGCCCATTAAGTGTCTATCGCGCTCTCGTCCTATACTGGACCAATTTGCAAAAATCTGGGAACTCTTCCGGAACTTTTCTTTAGCTAAAACCTAAACACTGCTGCTCCCTGAGATTTCTTTTCCGGGGAGAAATGATCCAACCAGCTAGAAGCTAGAAGCAGCCACATGTTATGTATTATGTCAGCTCTGGATATGTCTCTTTACGGCTATGTTTCTAACATGATAATCAACTCACTCGGGTATTGGAGAAATTATCTGTGCAACTGGAATAGCAAGGTCACTGTGTCTTCTGCATAATTTAAATTAATGATTTTAGAAATCCCTCCCGTAGAAACGATAATATTAATGGATACTTTATATTAATAGTAACAACCACAGTATAAAAGCAGACAAAATGTACACAGATTATAAGGTAGTAGTATACTGAAGTTTAGAGAAAAGTACACCAGAAAAAGACTGTATTTGACTGTACTGCAAACCTATTATATTGTCTTTGTGAATTGGACAAAATAAATAAAAGTCAAAGTCAGTTTTATTGTCACTTCCATTTGTGCAAACATACAGAATACCTGAAATTGTGTTTCTCTTCTGTCTGACATAAAGTGAATAGTGCAAAACAAAAAATATACAACATATAAACATAGTGCAAAAGCAGTTAAAGTGAAAAATAGACAACATATAAACAACATATATAAGTGTGCGTTATAGCAGCGGTCAGACAGTTTAGCAGCAGAGGACATGAGTCTAGATGTGGGAGTGGTGAGGCAGAGAGTTCAGCTTCCTAAAAATGGTTGGCGAGGAGAGCATTTCCTGTTTGGGCTATGCATGTCCTAACTTGGAGTGACGCGAGGGGACTGGGTTTTACATGTGGTTTAACACGGGTGTAATCCACCGCATGCACAAGGAAAGAGCCGCCACCCCGCACTCGCCCTTCAATATTTCACTGTTTTCCCAAATGTCTGCGTCGTTGTCGGCTGTTGGATGGTTTCAGGCCTCGCCGGTCGAGTTTGCCGACACGCTCATGCTTGTAGCAGTTTGTGGATGATTGATTCCTAGATGGGAATGGGAACGCTCGCCACCGTCTGCATGCAAATCTCGCACACAAGTGTCATCAAAAGCTTTGCTGGCTGTCACTTGTCATTTGCTACAAACCTACTTTGCTGCAGTTGCGTTCACACGAGCGACCAACATGTTTGCATCTTCTTATCCGTCTCCTAACTTGAAGAGGAGCGGCCATGTGGCGGCAATGAAAATGCAAATATATCCATTATACCCTATTACAGAATTACACTCCGGCCCTAGTCATGTGGTACAGAGCAGCATGGCTAATATTTCGCCGCCCACAAACCGCTGGGATATAAATTATGTCCTTAAATTCTGGGGATAGAGAAATTTTGCCGACATGGGTGATGACATATTCTGAGATTTTCCACTTTAAGTGAATCACTGAGCAGCCCCCTGCCTCACTGAGGGAGCAGTTGATACCAACAAGACGGATAGTATGTAGCTGCTCTGAGAGCAGCAGAGGGAGGGGAGGAAGGGAGCGATAAGAGATTGAGCTGCAGGATTTCAAATATTAATAGAGATGGAGTGTGTTCAGACATTGTGCATGCATGAGCTATTTGTGTGCACTCCAGGTTTTCAACAAGCTAAGCACCCCCCTTCCTCCCCAAAGCAAACGTCTTAGTCAGTGACCAGGGGTAGCCAAGCAGAATGGAGGAGCGGGCAATTTGACAGCATGACTTTAATAGATTGCGTAGATGCTGCAGCTCCCCCGGTGGCAGAGCTAGTGTGCTGAACCCGACCGTATGTCAACTACTCTGAGAGATCACAGCTCTTCTGGGCCGGAGACAGAGATGAACCCATCGCTCCTTATGTACTGTTCCAAAAAAAAGAATTATTGTTTACACCTACGCTCCAGCCCCCAAAAAACATCAACAGAAAAGTGGTCAGCTTTTGTACGTAACATTTTAAATACAGGATGAGAAATTACCAATACTGCAACTGCAGATATATTCTGTAAATTATATGGATTCATGATTTGTTTAATTATGGGAGTAAAAATTGTGAATTGAAAACTTAAATATAAAAATGTTTGTTTTAAAAATCTGACTGATTTGAAAGCAGAGCTTTGTTTCCTCCGACAATCTAAAATAAAAAGCGTATTTAATCAAGCTAACTTAAATTATTGAACGCAAAAGATGTATATGCACTGACATTTTAAAACTAACTAATAACACAACTTAAGCCTTGTGTCGGAGCCTTTATGGTCTTTTATCCAACTTACTATTATTATTATTATTAGACGCAGCATGTTTCATATGATGTCATAATGTTGAACCTCTTAATACTAATGCATGAGTATCGGCTCCAACCAATGTTCATCTTAGTTTAAGCATAGATAATCTGCCTGTGACAAATGTAAATTAAAAGAAACAACATAGTCTTGGATTAACACTAACTGCATTGATTATCTTTTTGCTGGAGGTTTTAGGCTTTTAAAAAAATTAATAAATGGAAAGACCTTTCTTTTCTTTTTTTTTCATATTCTACACATCATTACATTTGATTGGCAGGGGAAACCCCGGGCTCACGACACAGCAGATTGCTCTCCATATGCAATGTTGAAGCACCATTCACTGTCCTCCACTGGCACTCGCCCTCTGTTTCTCTCACACTACCTACTGCAGTGCTGCTGGTGTCGGCAAACATCGTTTCCATTGCAATTGATTTGTTGAGGTGAATATTTTATTGGCTAACATGCACACTAAGATGCTTTTTTCTTCTTCTTCGTTTTATGCTTGAGACGGCCAAATGTTAATTTAAGGAAAACCTTTTAAAAGTTCTACAGATCTATCTGCAGTCAACATCGTTGTTGTTTTATAGGGAGTGTTCCAAGTGTATGCTTGTGTCTATTTTATTGGATCCCTTCAGTGAACATCATTTGTGATTTAGTTTCCCCCCCTGCAGCAGCAGCAGGCCTTTTAACCCGACTGCATCATGGCCGGAGTTTGTGGTCACATATTTCTGACATGGTTGTTATATAAGAACGGAAATAAGTGGACCAGCTATACCGAATGGAGACACACACACACACACACACGCGCACATTTCCAAACGTTGCAGCTGGTTGACTGGCACCGCAGTCAGAGACACGCTGCTTGGACAGGACTGTTGCCAGTCTGTCAAGTTTAATAGCAACTTATTGTTATCACCATAACTATGTGCAGAAAGATGTCGCTCAGCGGTAACAAAAGCTTTTGTTTCCACAATCCGCTAACTTGAATTAAAGCATTCCATGTACACGGATATATTATGTTCTTCTCTACAATGATCAGCGGGGTTGGGATGACAACAAAAATATGAGCGTCGTCATTTCAGCACACGCACACACAGACGCACACACAGACGCACACACAGACACACACACAGACACACACACACACACACACACACACACACACATTGACGGCGTGACCGCGTTGCCGTTGAGCTTCCATGCTGTCCGCCCAGTCTGCCATCGCGGCGTGTCTTGAAGCCTGCGAGGTTTGCTGATAAAATTAGCGCAGCAAATTAGCGCCGATGAGTCACTCGTTATCAGCGGGCTATGTGTTGGCAGCAGGCGGTTTGTTGTGGGCCGTTTGGGATCTTAGATTTACGTGGAAAGCAAATGTACGTGTGGAATGTCAGTTTGTTGTCACGGTGAACAGAAGGTGTGTGTGTGTGTGTGTGTGTGTGGTCATGATACTTTTTTTTTTCCACAGTTTTTGGCATCAACTGTGCTACATTTGTCAAAATGCTGTGAAGCAAACTCAGGACACTGAAAAGCTGCTCCTGGATAAACACGATGATTCTTTTTAAGCTTTTCCAATATACATAAGATATACAGCCGAGTAGCCCCCCCCCCCCTCCCACCTCCCTCTACTGTTGTGGTTTCCCAGTGTTTTTCTGTGCCGCGTCCACAGGGAGAGGAGTGTCATTCTGGAGGTGTTGGCGCATGAAGGTTCGGACAGGATTTCAAACAACAGCAGCAGCACTTTACAGGCATGCTGCATCACCGAGCGCCGCTGCAACCCGAGCCAAAACGCAGCAGAAGAACTATTCTGCTTTTCCTCCGCTCACTTTGCCGGCTGCGGTTATCCTTAATTGAAAGTGCCTCCTGTAGTTTATTTGTTCACGTTGAAATGTTCAGGTTTATAAAACATGGAACTCTGGGGCAGATTCGACGAGCCGCTTCTTCCCCCGGAGCCCGACTGGTTACAATAAACAAAAGGATGGAGGTGAGTCGGCCTTCATGCAGCCGTTACAGCTCCATTAAAAGCCAGCCCTCGTATCGATGTTGCAGATTGGCTGAAGGCGCGCCAATTATCACTGTTCCACAGATTTCAACATCAGGGGCAGGCTGACCTTCAGTGGAAACGCACTTTCTTTTCCTTCTTTCCCCCCCCACCGTACAGTCTGTTTCATATTCAACAATAACAGCGTGCCCGCGCTCCCTTGCCACCGTGCGCTCCGCGCTCACTTCAAAGACGTAGGCGCTGCACTGCGTGTCGTGATGTTGTCGAAGGCCAAGCCATTTGTGACTGCGCAGTCGACATACGCTATGAAAAATTAATGTGATAGAATGACAAATGGCCTCTCTTTGAATGTTGCATGGGGGAAATGACAGACATTTGCTGGCACGTTTGAGTGCACTTCAGAGCAGTCGGATGGCATTACGTGCCGATGGCTGACTTTTGACGTAAACACGGTCATGATACGTACACGGCATTACAAACCCCTCACGAAGAAGGTTTCTGTGGGCAAACGGCCTTTTTATTTCTTTTGTTTTTTTTCCGTGGCGGGGATCCTCTCTCTGCTCGGCGCCGTGGATGACTTCTCACTTCCCCCTGCCGCCGTTTTTAGTTTTTTGCAGCTTAACACCGACCGCTGAATAAGACGTTTTATAGGAAGAAAAAAGGTTACAATTAACTTCATGAAAATATGGAAAACACTCTGTGAAAAGGTAAAAGTCGTAGAATGAAAACCTAGACAACTCCGAGACCTGAAATACGCTATGGTGACGACCTCCCAATCCCAAGGTAGCCACGCCCTAAGCATACTCCTTTATTGTCTATTTTAATTTAAATGGGGCCGTAAATTACTAGATGAACATCATGCTGCATTGAATAAGACTTGAAACTAGAGATTGAGACACAAACTCCTGTTTACAATGGTCCCATGGTTAAATCAAGAGAAGTAGTCATTTTCTCATAGACTTCTATACAACCAGAGTTCTTTTTGCCGCGTCGGAGTCGCCCCCTGATGGCCATTAGAGAGAATGCAATCACATCGGCTTCACTTTTGCCATCAAAAAACAAACAAAACAGCTTCGGCGGCTCATGACCGCATTCTCTGTCCGTGTCAAAAAGAGCAGCCAGCAGTCGGTTTGCATCGGCCTGCTCCCGCCACTGCCATCTCTTCACATGGTAGTTTGTCCCATTATGTCATTTCAACTCTGCTTCTTACGCCTCTCTCTTCTCACTGTTTCACTTCCAAACACCGTTTGTGTGTGATGATATCAACAGTGGGTCATGCCCACTCTTCTGGCCGAAGGACATTCGTTTTAACAATTACACCTTGTTCAGCGGGTCAGCATTTTTACTTTTAACTTTGTCGCTTTTGTTTGTTTCGTTTTTCTCCCATTCCTCTTTCGCTGTGTCTCTCTCTCTCTGTTGTGTCATAATTGCAGCATGAGTGTGACCCATTCCCATGATAGGAAACTCGTTATATAAACATTGCCTCGAGCGTTTGGAACACCAGCGCCAGCCTGCGCCCCGCACCGTGTAGTGTGTTCACTCGGTGCGACCGCTACATCAGTTTTCATTCAGAACTTGTTATTTGGAAGTGCAAGTTAATGAATGAGTGGACGACAAAATGAACAAACCATTCCTTTTTTAAAAGTTGTAAAAACAACAAAGCATTTAAAAAAATAAAACCTTTACTTTGGAACGGTAAACCTGACCACCACACAACAATAAATGTGACTCCTAAAAAAGAAGCGTGCGCCTGTGTCGGGAGAGAACGGAACATCGTGTCATTGAAGTCCACTCAAGTTCAATGACGGCACAGTTACCCATGATGCTTTGTAACACATCAGAGCGGGTCTCTCAGGGCTCCAAATTACCTCTCACATCTGCTGCCGCTCGGTGCCAAACAAATACCCCGACGCCACACACACACACACACACACACACACACACACACACACACACACCTAAAGCCAGAAGAGGGCCCATTGGAATTGATTAGACTGTCATAAGTGAAGTGATGATGGGCTTAAACGGAGGTGATGGAGGAAGTTTCTCTAACTGATTGTTCTGTCAATCTTGTGAATCTGGCTTGCATGCAAATTGGGCTCAAATTCCAGTGTTTTAATGGAATCCGCGTGCTGTCATGTGCACGAGGAAAAGCTCAATTCAATATTCTCCAAATGTTCGGTATCGCTCCACTGTACAGAAACGCCTCACCGAACTATTTCAGCATCAATGGGATTTCTTGGCAGGGCGGAGGGGGGAGGGGTTTGAGATGGTTGGCGTTTTCACTCTGAAGCTCTAATGTGTCGCTTCCTGCCGGTGGCGTCCGGAGCGTCCATGAGGGACAAACGAGGTTTGGAGCAAATGGGGCGGATCTCCAGAGGACGCGGTTGGGAAAGGAGGCGAGCTCTGATGCGGCTTTGAAGGTGCAATGTGCAGGTTTCCAACATTTATTTGCCGTTTTGTGTTGAACAGGCTCCAATAAAGAAGAAGATGATGATGATGGGACGGTTTTCAGTGTGGATTTAGTAAACTGAAAGATTCTTTCTTTCTTTTCTTTTTTTTTTTAAAGCAGTGGAGCCTTTTCGCTTACAGCGCTTGCTCCTAAACGTCTGCAGTCGGGTCTCGAGTATTTTCAGTGTTTCGCATTATGTACGTCACGATCTACACACATTAACACACATTTATCTTTGCTGCAACTTCCTGCATAGAATACAT
Source organism: Myoxocephalus aenaeus (assembly GCA_038501785.1). Taxonomy (NCBI): domain Eukaryota; kingdom Metazoa; phylum Chordata; class Actinopteri; order Perciformes; family Cottidae; genus Myoxocephalus; species Myoxocephalus aenaeus. Next base: position 7,594,649 of record JBAMJR010000154.1, on the reverse strand, counting down.
GTGCAACATTGCTTGAAAAGAGGAATTTCTTTGTTTAAATTATTAGAAAGAAAAATGTATTTCCCCATAGCGTGTATTATTTCCTGAAGTTTTGTCAGTGGATACTGATATAAGACACAAACTGGATGATGTAACAGACATCTGGCGGACATGCCTGCACCACTATGCTGGAAAAGGTGCCGAAAAAAAGAAGAAAGAAGGTTCCCAAACTGGGGAAACGCTTAGAGGGTTTTCTTTCTCTTCTGTGTATCACTACAAACAGGTTTTGATATTTGTGTGCTCAAAGGGCGCACATGCAGGCGGGCGACGACGTACACATTTCTGCTGCATGTTCTCCTGCTCTTTTAACAGTAAACATAGAGGTGTTGGTTTGCTCTCGGGTCGTAGACACAATGGGGCTGCAGCATGTTGTTGTTGTTGTCACTTTCTGGTGTGCATGACACCTGAAAGCTCTGTCCCTTTTGTAAGAACTGCCACTTTGTGCGGTCATTGAACGCAGCAGCGCTGGATGCTCTGTCTGGATTTCCTAATGATCGAATTCTACCTATTTAGCCGCTGCTTTTGAAGTCCGGCTCTTTCAGAGCGAACAAACGAGAGCAGCCGGGTCACACGGAGACGAATGCGGCCTTTTTGCGTTTGTTCGCATCAACAAAGCGCTGAATTTTACATTTACTTCTGTAGTGCCATTTCCCCCTCTGACATAAACTATCTGCTGCTTGTCTTGTGGTAATCTCTCTCTCTCTCTCTCTCTCTCTCTCTCTCTCTCTCTCTCTCTCTCTCTCTCTCTCTTTCTCTATTTCTGTCTCTGGTTTACCTTGAATGACCCGATGGGGAAAACGTCATTGAACCCCTTGAGACTAAGCATGTTTGTTTCATGTCTGACTCGGTCGTCCTCCGCTCCATATGCTTTAAGGCGGGCTTCCTGTGATTGACAGGTGGCCTCTGCTCCTCTCCTCCGCGTCCCAAACATGGTCGCTTCCGTTCCACTGGTTGCAACAACAACAAAAGCCGGGACGCCGACTGGCCGTGATCCAGGAGGTCATTTCAACCGGCAGTCCACAAACCAAAGGGCAACGTCACCATGACGACGTCCACTCGGTGCATACAGACGGTCTGTTGTGAGTCTGTTGTGCCGGCTCTGGGCTGCAGCCCAGTTCAGGGATTATCATCGGGTCAGAGGGTTGATGCTGCTTTGGCCAGGACTCCCTTGGAAAAGGGATTTTCAAATTTCAGTGAGATTTACCTGGTTAAATAATAATATGATTGATTTTTTTCATTATTATTAATATTAATAGTAAAAATGTTGCCATTTATTTTAGTCGTGACAATATGCCAGTATTTAAAGTGCCTTAGCTGTTACAATAATAAGGATGGCCAATGAGCCACTGTTTTTTACATTTTTAAATAAATATCATAATTGTCATTTATGTTTTTTTTCCCCTGATCTACCAAACCGTGACCCCAAAAGCCGAGGCAGACGACGGCGAAGCATGAACTGCGTGTGCCGTTTTCGTTACCAAACTAAAATAGCAACCCTTATGTAACCAGGGCCGCTGCCTGGTGAAAGGAGATGTCAAATGCAGTTTTGCAGTGTAATGGCTTTAAAGCTTTCTCGGAGGGAAAAAGCGAAATGAGGAGAGGAGGAGAGAGAAGAGAAGAGGAGGAAAAGAACAAGCCATTTTGGCTGCCAATGGTCTTGTTTATTTCTAAAAATATGATCCTCTGAGAGAGACACGAGGAGAGATTGGAGTGTGGCATGTAGAAGTGGCATTACATTACGTCAGAATCTTCTCTGTTTATATAATTATTTGGATCATTAGATAAACGGAAGGCAAAGTACTAACATATTTTCTTTTTTTTTATTCGCTCGGAGGCTACATCTGTACATACATCTGTATTTTGAGAGGGATTCTGCAAGGAACTCCTTGTTTCAGTCTGAAATCATTCCTCCAGTCCCTTGTGAGTTTGGGGGAATTGCAGTTTTTTTCGACATCAAGGCTACAGGCGGTCCACACAGACGGGGAGACAGATAGCAAGTCAGACCAGCTTTGTTCATTGGTCCACAGCCGAGCGGGCCTCAGGCAGTTAGATGGGGATCCCAGAAAGACGTGCCACCGCCCCGTTTTTTTTATTGATGCCGACTCGCCGCCTACAGCCACGCGCATGTTTTTTTTTTTTAACGAGGCTGCGTACTACTTGTGTCTTCTTCCTTGTCTGTCATCACATAGGAGACTTCACTGAGGAAACACACACAGACACTCACACACACACCTGAGAGCTGCCCGGTGCAACCACAGCCCGAGAGCCAAACATTCAATCATTTAAGGCCGAACGCACACACGGCTCGAAAGGCGAATTGCTTTTGTGTTGGCGTGTGTCAGGCAGGCGGAAGACGAGTTTTGATGGAGGAAAAATCAAAGGGAGGGGAACACGGGTGGGTGGGTGGGCGGGTTGGAGAGGGAGGCCTGGCAGAGGGTCGGCGGCCCGAGCGCCACAGGCTCATCTACCCATGCCTCACTTCCCCCTCTGTGGTTCCTCGGCCTGGCACATTGACACCAACAACAACGCACCAGGAGGCCGCCGCTTCTCGTCTTGTTTACAGCAGCCCTCCTCCCGAGACCGTTCGTTCTTTCAGGACCGTGATTCTCGATTTCTTCTTATTTTTAAAAAAGGGTACAGCTCATGCTTGAGTTTCTCAAATTTCTCGTTTCCTCGTTCGGCTCCACATTAACTCCAGGGACCTTTCCGCAACCCCAAACCACCGGTGTTTCGGCAGACTTTTCTTGAGCAGTCTGAGGGTTTGCGGCCGCCTTACTCAATGACATCCCGGCGGTGGTCGGGTCCCTGACCGCACTCCTAACACCGCCTGGTAGCCTCGCATCTTGCCACAGATCTCGCCTCATTTATTTCCCCGAGTGTAGAATGGGAAGCTGGTGAGGCTTTATTAATATGAATGTGGAGGGGGGTGGAGAGGACTAGTAATTTTCCAGGAAGACCAGCTGGTGGTGAGATACAGCACCTGTAGAGGGGGAAAAAACGCACACAAAAACCCAACATCCACACGCTGGACTTCAGTTCCGGATTCTTTGGAGCTCCATGTCTCAGAGGCAATTTGTCAGGGATTACCTGATGAAAGCTACGACTGTAATGAAAGAAGTTTTAATACGTGTTTTTTCCTTCCTTTGAGCTTTGGGTCTGCTTTTATCCGACACCTGGTCTATAACTGTCTGGGTGTGCAGCGCAGTCACAGCTCTCTTTTTATTTTTTCCACTCTCTCTGCCAGTCTCACCTGGAAAGGCTGCACTTCCGCCTTTTTAATTTAATTTACAGACCAACTTAAACATGTCACATTACAAAAGTCAAGCCCATGATAGAGGCTATGAAAGATCTTAAAATCCTTCATTGGGTTTTGTAAATTGAATGGCGTGTGTACTACATTTACTGGATCCTCGAGGAGCACGCCTCCCTTAAAGTCCCACCCCTACAAAAAGGCTCTCATTTGGACACCCTGGCGTTACGTATTGCCTGTGCGACACACACACACACACACACACACACACAGAAACGTGGACACAACAGGCCGTGGCCTACTTTTCAAAGTACCGCCGTTGCAATCGCATCTGCGCCCGCTGAAAAAGGAGCAGCGTGGGAAAGCCGGAGCCACCATTGTGCGACGGCGCGGCTGAAAGGAAAGGAGGTCGGAGCGGTTCTGCAGGCTGGATTTAGTCTCCCGTGTTGGCCGGGACTCCGCATTCCTGCTCCACGAGTTTGTACGCAACGTTGAGGGCCGCGTACGCAAACACACGCGCCGTGTACTCGCACATTCCCCAATGATTACAGCCTGACTGATTCCTCGAGCCTTTTGTCCCTTCACCTGGTCACGGACTTCCACCTCCCGCCGAACATCGGTGGGCTCAGGTGGCCGCGCTGGATGCTTGCACTGGGCGGTGGCAATGCAGATGTTACCTGGTGGTCTCTCTCTCTCTCTCTCTCTCTCTCTCTCTCTCTCTCTCTCTCTCTCTCTCTCTCTTTGTGTGTTTTTGCTGGCCAGCTGTGATGGCCAGCTGCCCACTTTACCAAGGCCTTGGCAACTCCCCAGATGGTTGACCCAGATAGACACAGCCAGAGAGGAGCACACACACTCTCTCTCTCTCTGATGTAGACCTGCGTGGGCACCCTTCACACAGGGATGCTCATGCAGTCCCATCAGAGCAGGTGAGGGAGGAAAGAGTTTTTTTTTCTTTTTTTTCTGGCTTATTTTGGGATGACCTCAAACTCTCCTGATGCAGCGATGTGTTTTTTTATTTTTTTTTATTTTCAAAAATATTATTTAAAGACGTGCTACAAAGCAGTAATCGGACAGTTTGTTCAGCAACTTTCAAGTTTGCATATTGCACGGAATAAAGGCAGGGCTGGGCAGTGACGGGTGCCGAGTCCCAGACGAACACAGTTTGAACTCTGCTGCCAGATATTTGGGGAAGGGCTGGGGTGGGGCGCTGCGCTCCGCACAGGAAATCAAACACATTGAACCGCCCGGCCGTCATTTCATGCGCTGCCTCCTCGTTCCCTCACAATCGTGGCTTTAATCAGCCGACCTACCGCTGAGGACGGTTCGATACAGAACAGCAATGCAATAGTTTGTCGGCATGGGGAATATTTATTCTCGGTCGGTAAACAACGAAATTCAACAAGAGGAAGTCAAATGGAATACATTGCAGTGGCGTGCAGGTTGTAAACAAGTCGACTGTTCAGACGTTTCTACGTTTAAAGCCTCTGGACTTCTACGCTAGCTACCGAAGGATTTTCGACAAATCCGCTAATATTTCTCACGGGGAGTGCAGTTTGTGACAGTGTGGGCTCCACGGTAGCTCTGACAGCCTGACGGAGTAGCAACGGGGGCGGGGCTTAGAAGGGAAAAAAAAGGTTGTCATTTGAAAGGTCATCCGGGCTGCCGAAGGCCTCACCTGTCCCACCGGCCCCACTGTTCCTGAGTAGCATTTTGGCGTTTTTTTTTCTTCCCGTGTGTGTGTGTGTGGGGTCATTATCCTCAATGTCGCACCGCATTGCAGTGCAGTAAAAACCTTTTCAGTCTGTTGTAAAGCCAATGCAAGAGTTTCAGGGCAGGCTTCCCCTTGGTTTGTATTTCACTATCTGAGGGTAGTACTGACATTTTAAAGTGAGCTGGACTCTTTTTTTTTGGCAGCTTTAATATTTCTTCAAACAACTCCCGTCAGTTTTAGTTATCCGTCCATCTCACTCCACCTCCGTCCGTCTGTCCTTGCCTTGTTAATTAAACATCCCCCCCTCTGTGACCGGGGTCCGTGTCTTTTTCCCTGTGACCTCAGGTTTCCTCTTCTCCGTAACGCACGCAGGAAATGGAAGGTTGTGCCCGTCAACAAAGGGCAGGGAGATGAATGGGGCTGAGAAAAGAGGCTCATTCGTCACAGGAGAGAAGTGCTGACATTCCGTGTTGTAACATGTAATAAGGAGAGGGAGGACCACTAAAGGTGGAGAGAAACTCGGCGTGCCGGGAAGCCGGGGTACAAATTCTGTTGTGGATTACGAGGGTGTTTTTGGGCGGCATGCGGAGATACTGTGTTTATCGTCACGTCACTATTAAAACGTCCTGGAGAGAAAACAATATCAAGTATTTTTCTACTAAAATGATCAGACGCGTCCTCCGAAACCACATCCAGAGCCACACCTGCAACGTGTAAAGCCCACTTTGAATTCTCATTTTTTAATTTTTTTTACCCAGTGTTGCCATGACAACATTCAAATCGTGTGGGGATTTCCCAGAGATTGTTGTCAAAACGCTGTTTTGCAGCCGCTCAGCTGAGACGGAGTTGACGCGTGGAGCCAAAAAAATCACCGCTCAGCGCGGTCGGTATTCACCTCAGGTTGTCACGTCTCAAAAAGAGAGGGCGGGGGGGGGGGGGTACACATGACGTGTGAGTAATGACATCATGTGGGTTTATGGGTATTATGGGCTGGTAAACAATCATTAGGACCCGCGGTGTGAACGCAGACTGAGCGGCTTCCAGTCCGCTGCCCTCATCCCACTCTTGTCGGCTTTGCCCTTCAGGTGTAAATGTAGCCAAGAGGGGCCGACACGGCGCCCATTGTTCACCTCGTGCTTAAGTTGATCGCACACAGGACATGTACGTGTGTACACACACACACACACACACACACACACACACACACACACACACACACACACACACACACACACACACACACACACACACACACACCACTGCTGGTCAAGCACCCAGCCAAAAACCCAGAAAGCCACAGGCAGTGGAGCGGAGAGAGCTGGAGGCTGGTTAAGGAGGGCGACCACACCCAGCAGTGGGAGCTCGTGGTAGTCTTGGGGAACCAAAAGGGAACTCCCATAGGAAGAATAAAGTCATTCCTATTCATGGGCCCTCATTTAGAACAGAATCAGGCCCCTGTTTAGAGAGGATGACGGCAGAACATAGCAGCTGGTAAACGACAGCAGAACACAGCGAGGGCTTCTTATGAAATAATGTGAACGATCCGATTTTTGGAAGAGTATTTTGGCAGTCCGGTTTGTTTACAGATAATTCTTGGACACACACACACACACACACACACATATATACTTGTTCGGCCTCTCAAACCCTTAAAATAATGACTGCGGTGTTCAGCCAATGTTCACTACCTGCCATGAGACCACACACTACAGCATGGTGCACTTAATACTTATTTTTTTGGCCTTCTCTCCTCGGGCCTCATTACAGAAAACTATCCCCAGGTTTCACAGAAAAAATCCTATCTTCCTATTGCAGAAGCGATCCCTGAAGCAATTGCTGTCCTATCCTGTCACGGACCTCCTACCTGGTCTCGACAATAGAAATCCTATTTTTAACTGAACCGGATTGTTCAACAGGAGGCTCCTGCAGAAGGACAGGCCATAACGACAACGACGCTCATTTGTCAGCTTCGTGGATTTAAAAAAGACTGACGTTTAATTTCAGCTTCGATCACAGTCAAAATCATTCGTCTTGGCAGTCATATATATTAATCCAGTTTGAGTAGCCTTTTAATCTTGATATTTCAGTGTTCATGTTGTTCCCCATCGTCTTTGCCATACTGACGTACGTAACAGCTGTTTTTGTCGTTCTAATTTAGAAGTTCTAACTTGGGAAATCACAACGTTAAATTGGTGCTGTAACAGTTACATTCCTATCCCAAGAGAGGGTTGCAATTCTCCCTCAATGCAGTAAGAAAACATGTTCCTGTAATCCCGAAAGAAATCCTAACAATGCCTAAACCGATTTCAGACCGTAATTAGACCACTGCTCCCCCTGATTTAATATCCAAATCTCATAAGAAGCAACGACCGCCATCCACTGCTGGTGTGAGGTCGACAGCCACGTGGAGCGACCGGCTGCTTCTTACACCGACTCCACCTCATCGTCAAAGTACGCTGGTAAAAATTAGTCTAAAATTAATTTTAGACTAATTGACCAGCACACATTATATGCAATGCAATATAATGCATGACGAGTATTTAATGACTTATCAATATATAGGTTATATATCAAGGTTGGCAGGTCTGAATAAGGCTAAACTAGAAGTGAACACTAATACAAACATTATTTTTGCAGAATGAGTGTGTTGGGGGAGAAGGATGCAGCCATTGTTAAACAGCTGGATTGAAATGCAGCTGGAACTGGTCGTGGCTAAAACTGGAAGGCAAGGTCTCAATAAAAGGGCAAGAGGTGTCCTTTCATCTAGGAGATGTATTCTCCAAAATCAACAGGCAGGGATTCGCCAGATGCATTCTCTGCATCAAAGATATAAATGATGCTAACAAAGGCAGCCATGCTCTCCCTTACCACATTGTGCCTCATATACTGTAAATGTTAGACCAGTGACAGGCTGGCATGAAATGGCTTGCATAATACTTAGTAAGGAGGCCATAATAATTTTTGACTCATGGCTGAAGTTAAGTTTCTCCAGCTCTCCCCAGGTTGGCAAAAAAAGCATCTCAAAATGCATCAGATTGATGCTTTAAAATATGGAATATTTAAACTTTTCTTACGGGGGAGCATGCCCCCGGACCCCCCTAGAGGGGTAATATCCTTCTCACCTTTTTCACCCCTGACCCGTTTTCATGCCTGATTTATTTATTTATTTATATTTATTTATGTATTTATTTTCAGTCACAGGACGACCACGCTACCCATGAGCCACTGGCTGGGTTTCTTTAAATCACTCCTTCCCTTTTTTTAAAGCAGTGCACAGAACGTGGCCATGAATACTGAAAAGTTGTAGCGTGAAACCACAGAAACGTGTTTTCATTCAGACAACATTGCTCTTTGGTGTGTGTGTGTGTGTGTGTGTGTGTGTGTGTGTGTGTGAGAGAGAGAGAGAGAGAGAGAGAGAGAGACAGAGACTACGTCCTATAGTAACATCACCCTCAAAACATATCGGTGAATTCAAAGTGAATTATTGATTGGTGTGGTTGCACTTTACCCCGGGCCCTGGAGGGGGGGGGGGGTCCAGACCCGACGCCCCATCGGTGGGAGGGATCCGCTCCACTGCCTGGTCTCCCCTGTCTGTCAGGAGCTGCACTCATTTCCCGAAGTGAATTCTGGTGTGCGCGAGACGTAAAAGTTGGTCTGCAGGCCCTGTTGCATGTGATACTTGACCTGATGCGTTCCCTCAGTAAGCATCTTCCGCTGCTGCCGCCTTTGTGCCCAATTTAACCCAATTTTGTCTCTTTCCGCAAATTATGCAGAAAAAAACCCCCCTCCTTCACCGTGCTCCCCTACCTCGGTCACTGAAGGGAGGGCAGAAGCTTTTACTCAGCAGACCCGTATCTCCCCCGTACTCGTTCAGAGTTTACCCTTCAGAGGACCGAACACCGTGACACATGGGAGCATGGAAATCTGGAGAGTGCTCTCTCTGTTCACGCTGCAGACCGACTGGTTATCCTGTAGCGGTGGCGCCCTCTGCTGGACAAACGGCAGTAGAGCAAAAACACTGCCGGACATTCATAAGGCAGGATGAAGAGGGCATGGGTGATCCAGCACACACGTGTGTGTGTGTGTGTGTGTGTGTGTGTGTGTGTGTGTGTGTGTGTGTGTGTGTGTGTGTGTGTGTGTGTGTGTGTGTGTGTGTGTGTGTGTGTGTGTGTGTGTGTGTGTGTGTGTGTGTGTGTCGTGAGCCATTGGCCTAATGTTTTGGCTGAAGACCGGTAGTCGAGGTTTACAGGTTCACGCACTCCTATTCTCTCTCTCTCTTTCATAATCATTCTTTTTTCATAATCTAACGCCATTCAGGTCGACTGAAGCTCCCCTCGCACCAGTCTTCAGAGACTAATGAGCACCACACACACACGCTGCACTTAACCTCAACTCCCAAACGCTCCGAAAGGCTGTCTCTGCTAATCTCCCCAACACAATCTCACTCTCTTTCTCTCTCTAAGTCTCATGTGCACAAGGCGAGTCACGTCAGTGGGTGCTGCTGCTTTTAGGAACGTGGCTTCCTCACGAGGAGATGCGACTCCAGTCGCCTGGTGCAGGTATTCAGGCTCATACCTGAAGACGAGTGAGTGTGTGTGTGGTCGGTTCCCCCACAAAAACAACTGCTTCGACACACACGGGGGGGAAAAATATCTGTCTTTAAAAGACTCCAACAAAAATAGGCTTTTCCCCCACCTTAAATTGTCTTAGGCAACTGAGGAAACACTGAGGTTTTAATTTTAGTCTTTGTACATTATTCCCCTCCAGATGTTCGTCAGCTCGTTAGTTGGCTCTTCGCTCGCTTGCTAAATAGCCGTTAGACGGAGGTACCCGAGTTTAATGAGCAATGCTTATAAATACTAATGAGCACGTTTCGGTGTAGCCGGAGGGCCTCGTTCGCTCGCCGTTAAAAGGAAAAACTAAAAAAAGAATGTCAACATGTCAGTTTAATGACGCTGCAGTATTTGACATGTGAAAGTGTCTCCCCTTGCTGGTGTCAGGACGTACTGCATTACTCCAGTATGTTCCTAGTGCGTCTCTCAATGGAGCCGAGGAGACGTGTGATTTAAGCCCAGTTCATCAGACCGAGCTCTGGCTCACACATTCAGACGAATGGCTTTTAAAAAAAAGAGAAGCTGTTCCCTCTAAGTCTGTTTTTAGAGCTTTATTCTTTTCGGCTGACTGTGAATATCTCGACACAGTAGGAAACCGACCCACGGACTCACCACAGCAGCCTGTGGAGCGCTCTAAGAGGGTGTTTGTGTCTGCGGTCCTTGTTCCTCTGTCTGACCGCTGCAGAGGCCACCGGGAGTTGAGCGTGTTGTCGGGTACAACCGCCGAGCATCGGCTGCACGACCGCATCCCCTCTTCCTCCCCTCTCCCTCCCCTCTTCCTCCCCTCCCTTGTCCGTTTTGGTATGCGTCGACACAAAAAAAAAAGAGGCCACGGGGGGAGAAGTGGGTCTCCTCTCTCTCCACGTCTGCAGCTTCTTCTTCTGTAGAGAGAAAAAGAAATACCGAAGAGCTCGACTCTGGTCTAGCAAAACAAAAACAAGTCCTCCCCCTCCCCCCGGGGGCCCGAGGCGGTTGTGGCGAGACTTGGCCTGCACACGTGAGACGTGAATGAATTTGCATCTGGAGGGGGTTATTTAAGTTCATCTGCTTCCTCAGCCGGACTTTGTCTCCACCACGACTCTTATCCCAAATCTCTGTGCTGGCTCTCTTTTCTATTTTGCTCCAAACCTCCTTCCATTCTCTCTCTCTTTCGCTCTCTCTGCTCAGTTTAACTTAATTTGCTTAATTGGAGAAGCTCTACCCAAAAGCCTTCTTGATTTTGCTTTTTAAGAGCGTAATTTTGTTTGCCTCGTTGACCTTAAACGACCCCAGAGGGTCTTTCTTGGACCGAGACGTCTCTTCGGTTTTGTACGGGGAGTCTTCTTTTTTTCTTCCCTCATCCATCTTACCTTGCTTCCTTATCTCCCACTCTTCATTTCCTCCATTCTTTATCTCACATCCTCACTCTTATGTCTCTGTTTCTCCTCGTCTCTTATTCCCTTACTATCATCTCTATTCCCAGAGGCTGTATCTACAAGAGAGGCGATGGAGCTTTCAGGCCTTTTCTTTTTTACTGTCATGTTTAGTTGGCTAAACTGTGGGCGTCAAGTCATTTATTTTTATTTATTTTTTTACAAGCCACCGCTTGTATTTTCGGAGGGTTGATGTGCAGAACTCTGCACTTTGTTCCACTAGTAAAGGAAGATGTCGTGGAACCTTGAAAGAAGGCTTTTGCAAAGGTCCAGATTGAGGCATGAACTGTGGCGATTAGCGCCACCTCCTGACAGGAAGGGGAAACATTATGGTCTGGCTATGATGGTCGGTTAGTTGTGGATAACAAAGATGCTTTATTGCACTCAAATGTATGTGGAATGCTACCGTCTTGTTCAGTGCAGTTTGAGTCATTCACATTTTTTTTCTTCGAATAACTCCGTTTGACAGCAGCAAGACTTTCTCACCACCGTCCCACAAACAATCATTTCAACCAACCAATTTTCAGTCGGTGTAAACCTTCAGAAATCCTAAATGTTATCCTTTTTACTTAGTTTTTGTCCTCTCTAGTGGTAATTGGCATAAAAAACACATAATTCAAATGAATAGGAAAATACATGATTGTATCTTTATTTAAATACTGCTTTGAGTAATAAATAGTCTTTGCATGAGTAGTTTTAATGTTGCATCATAAGAGGTTTAGAACTAGTGTTAGGAAGTTAAACGGGTCTCTATCTAGTTCATATTGCTGATTACATTTGAAGACATCATAATACTACAAATTACCAGCATGATGGGAATGTATTCTAAGTCTGTCAGAGTTAAAATTGGATGCGTGATACTGACAGTCACCTGTCATGATATTAGCTAAAATAAAGAAACGATGGGCAGCCGATTGATTTCGCTCTGTGGATTTTTATCGATTTCTTTTTCATAATTGCTAAGAAAAACAGTAGTGCTATGGTGTTCAATGTCTCGTGGCCTGGGATCAATGTCCTGACTGCATGGAAAAAAAAACATACACTTTTTACTCTGATTGTAGTTTTATAGCCTCGTATTGCAACCTGTATGATGATTTGTATCGTGTCGCCAGATTCTTGCCAAAACACGGCCCCGGACTGCAGTGCTATTAATCTAACATCAATATGAATATGAAAGCTGTGTAAAAAGGAATTTGTTGGATGGTCAAACAGTGGATTTGTTTATTATGATAAATAACCGCACTGTGGGCCCATCGTTCAGGGATAGGTTTGTCTATTTGGGGTACGCGGATGTCTGGATGTTGTATTTTTGTTGTTGGCCTTTACCCGACGTATTTTCCAGGGAACACATCTTCGTGATGTGTTTACTTGCTCTGGTTGAGATCAGCGTTCAGTGGAGGCCTGGCCGTGTAAACCAGCACGTCCCATTTCTCAATATGGGCCCAACGCAGTGCTTACAGGGGGGAGCGCTGTAGCACCGTATTTTATACTGCAATGAATTAATGAGAAGAAGATGACAAAAACTAAAACGTTTTCTAGCTAAATTAATGGATCTCGTCACTCTGTGGGGGGAAAAAACACAACGGCGACCAGTCAGAAGACACCAGTTATTTTTTTGGAACAATTCAGCCAGTTGATGGCCGGTACCAACCCGGCTTAATAATCCAGTGATGGAGCGTACATCTAGAGAGTGCACCTCTTGTCTTCCACGAACTCGGTTGCACACTAATCCAGGTCTTTGACAGTAACTCAACTGATTACTAACTGTGAACCTCTTCTCTGTCTTTCCATCAGGTTCTTTGTTTCCTCCCTGGAGATCACAGACATCACAACAGAGCCAAAGGTAAGCGGTCTTTTTTTTTAATCTTTATTTCTGTTGTCGCTCACTTTTCTTTTTCTTTCTCTCTTCGTCTCCGACACAATTCGTTGAAGTGTCTCGATGAAGACTTCTGGTTGGCCATGTCGTCCACAAAACATCCACTTTAATATCTACTTCAATCAGCCATGATTAGCACCACCTGAAAGCATTAGGGGCAGAAAGAAGAGGAAAAAAGTGTTGCTTTGAAAATGTGGTTTGGCACATGACGGGTGTAATTACAAAGGTTCACCACTAGGAGGAGGCATAGTGTTTCTCCCTGAGACGCCGCTCATCCTTTCGCTCCCGGTGAGGTACAAGGCAGCAGAAAGAAATCTGAATTTCAGCACCGCGAGGGGTAACCTTATTCCCATGTTTGCACCAGCAGCTGGACGTGTGGAGCATGTTGGAGGTGCTGAGCGCCTGCTGCCACGTCTGTTCTCATGGGGGAGGAGCGCTGCCCCGAAGTCCCATACTTTGAGAGGGAATTAGACAGGTGGAGGGTTCGATTCCCCCTCCCTGTTAAATCACAACCGTCTCTCTCCTCTGCTAGTCCCCTCCTTCTTTTTCTTTTTTTTCCCCCACACACGACTCCATCGCCGTCTACTGATAGGGCAGACATGGAGTCAACAGAGGAGAGAAACGGGAGGAGGGAGGGAGGTAGAGAGGGAAAGAGAATTCGGATACACAGAAGGGACTAAAGTAGAAACAAAGAGACGCTGCAGGTGTGTGTGTGGCATCATTAGACCGGCAGCGTGAAGGACAGGTAGACCATGTGCTCACACTGAGCTCCCCAGCAGCTGAACTCGTATTGGCTCCACGGTGTCGGTCCATATAGTGCTTTTTGGCAGATTTTGAATTTTTTGGGGTAACGCCGTAAGTGCTGACCGAGCCATGGCCCTTCTCACCAACGGCGTGCAGAATCTGGGCTCCTACTACTGCCTGATCCGACGCAGGTTCAAGAGGAGGCGCAAGAAACGCTCTGAACGCAAAGGTAAACCCTCACAGCAGCGGCACGTCGACGGGGAGCTGAGCCGAGCTGGTTGTGGACTTTGTCTTGTTTGGCGGCTGGCAGGAGAGGAGAGCCGCTCACTCGTGTGTGTGTGTGTGTGTGTGTGTGTGTGTGTGTGTGTGTGTGTGTGTGTGTGTGTGTGTGTGTGTGTGTGTGTTCACTTGCTCTGTGGAGTTTGAAGCGGTCAGAGATCTGATGCTGAATGTGTGCGCCGTGCAGTAGAAAAGCATTTCAATTCCTCACATAATATTTATTTCTGGGCTGGAGAAACATTCGGTTTATTTTTGTGTTTTCTGTGGTGGTTTAGATGTAGAGCTTGTTTTTTGGGGGGGGGGGGATTTGCATCGAAACTTTGTTTAGTCAAAAATGACTTTTTATTATGCGATAATGTCTAGAAGACAATTCTTCCAGAAGACATCGTACTAGAGTAATTGCTGATGCAAAAAATGTAAATATATGGTTTTAATTATTTTTTTTCAATGAAAAGTATTCTTTTCAGAGAAACGTTGTATATTTAAATCTATTTTATATTTTTTGTATTAAACGTGAACCATAGAAACATAAATTATAGATATTTCGTCCGTATGGATTGCATGTGCATTTTCATGTAGGAAACACACCTATAGATTAAAAGTAAGCATTTTTGTTATTATTATCATTATTATTATACGACTATAAGTATGCATAGGTTTACTCTTAGTTTTTAGTTTACAACTATGTCTGACGTTAACAACCCATAAACAGAACAAATATTTGTTTTTAATTTTTTAGTTTTCTTCCTGTTTATTTCTTCCTTTATATTGAGGAGACGGTAGAGATGAGCAGTAAATAAGGGAGTGAGGAGTGACGGCGTTGGACTCTGAACCGTGGACGCCACAAGCGCTGCGTCTCAACCAGTCGGCGCTCCATCAGAACACTTTACAGGGAACAAATGTGTCCTGCATTTGTGTTTGGGCCGCATTGTTTTCATTCTTATTCAGTGGTTGATGTTCTAAAGAAGAGTCTGAATCTGAAGCCCCTAGATCTACTCTATATTGTTTTTAATGGACACACATTTCTGTGTTTATATTAAGGATCAGAAGTATTAGTCTACTGAGCTCTCTGTCTGTCTGTCTGTCTGTGAGACAGGTCCATGTCTCTGTGTGATTGAAGTCGGGTGACCACACACACACACACACACACACACACACACTGAGCTTCTCTCTCCCTGAGTTTGCTGCTCTGCTCTGGGGATTAGCCTAACAGCAAAGGTAGTAATTACTTAGGTGGCCACAGCTCGCTGGCAGTATTAGCCATGTCTCAGCCACTTGCTTTGACACCCCACCACCCTACACACACGCACGCGCGCGCGCACGCTCTCCTCGTCGAGCCGTGTCCATTCATCCAAGTAAATCCACCTCTGCTGATGCTGCATTTCTACCCCCCCTCTCCACCCGCACCCGACTGCCGCTTGCTCAGAAAAAAACCCGACCACGTCCATCAGCATTACACAGGTCTGATTCCGGCCTTTTCACTCTCCCCTTATCGCCGCGGGAAGTGGCACTTTTCCCAGCACGCCGAGAAGCGATGACGAAGCGCGACTTTGGGGCGACCGGTGTGGCTCCTTTCTCTCTCACTCTCTCTCACTCTCGGTGCACCCCCCTCTCCTGATAAGTCGCTCCCTTTCCCCCAGCTTTAGCGCCCATCGGGTTAGCAGCTACAGCCGCGAGGACGAGGTCACGCGCTTGCTTAAGACCATCTTTAATGTGACACTGACTCAAGGAAATGTCTCCGCTCAGTTGGCTTGCCGGTGAGGGTCACAGCCGGCGCAGCGCCGCCAGACCCGGTAGTCCA
Source organism: Myoxocephalus aenaeus (assembly GCA_038501785.1). NCBI lineage: Eukaryota > Metazoa > Chordata > Actinopteri > Perciformes > Cottidae > Myoxocephalus > Myoxocephalus aenaeus. The sequence goes on along the minus strand of JBAMJR010000154.1, from coordinate 7,578,924 downwards.
TTACAGTAAGTGCAGATTAGTGTCCTCCGCAAGGACACTTGAACACGTCGATACGGGGGTGGACCAGGGTCAGCTGTTTTGAGTCTGAGCCGTCAGCCACGGCTCCACACCGCAGCCCTGAACGCGGTTCTCTTCTATTACCGCGTGCGTCTGAGGCTCCAGTGACACGTGGACCCAGACGGGGCATTATTACCCCTCAGCTGTGTGTGGAATTAAACATATACGTTTCATGGCAAATCTGAGTAATTAGGCTCGTTCGTTAGAGCTGCGCCTCGCCTGAAATCCAGACGAGAGCAGGAGGCGGTGACAAGAAACTGCGATCAAGTCGGACAGTTTTAGGCTGCCTTCAAAGTATACACAGGAAGTCACAGAAAAAATGACTTCCTGTTAGTTCCGAACTTTTGTCTACTTGTAGTTTACAGATCACGTTTGGATTTATTCATATGTGTTTGTAAATATATATTTATGTATAAATGTGTGTGTAGCTGCATCCTTTGGTCTTTTTATGTCTGCCTGTGAAATACATTACTACTGGTTTAGATATGTGTTGTATAAATACGATTTTCTATTAACAACCACACAAAATATGTTCGATTGATTCTGCGCAGAACTGGCTCATCTCGAACGAGCCGAATGTCTGACTGTTTTTGCACGAGGCAGCTGAATAATTTGACGTCTGTGCTTTGCTACTGCGCTGATGACACACAAAATCAGCTGAGGGCCGTTCAGGGGACCCGCACACCAGCACAGGTGTTTTCAATCATGTGGGTAATTAGGTGAGGAGCCACGCCGGGAGTTCTGTGACGACCACCTGACTAACGAGGACGATAAAAGTGTACGGCTTCGTGTCCGAACAGGTGCAGGAACAGCTAACTGGAGACCAGATGTCAATTTCATGATGGATTTTTTTCCCCTGTGATCGGGCCAATCATGCACTATTACACAATGGTGGAGGAAGTACTCAGGTCTGTTACTTAGCATGCAGTAGAAGCAATACTACAGTTTGGACCTACAGTCACAAGTAAAAGCGCTGATTACACATCTTAAACAGAATGTAGGTATTCCATGTATCTGCGTTGGGGTCTCAGTAGCACCTACAAGTTAAAATGTCTGCTGGTACATCCGTCCTCCCACCTCGCCCCCCTCCCAGCACCCCTGACATTCGTTCTCTCAGGGTGTATGAACACTTTCTCCCACCCTCTGTCAGCTGCCACAACCTTTTTCATCAGGCAGAAGCCCCCCCCACCCATCCCTCCTTCCTGTCCTCCCCCTTTGCTGTCCGTCAAACGCTACCGCTCTGCCTGACAATAGCAAAAGGCGCGGGGTGTGAAATTCCACTCCCTAGATGACAGCGTGGCAGGTGCAGGCGTGCACACACACACACACACACACACACACACACCCACACCTACGCGGATGCATCCATGTCCTCTCGCCGGGCGTTTGTTTTCAGACCTCCCACTCCCCAAATTGCACACGCACGAACGTGCTGCGAGTACGCGTCCCTCTCCTTGAGGACGGGGGATCCCGGTGTGTCCGAGCCGGCCTTGATGGGTGACAAACGGCGAGCACCCAGGCGAGGAGGGACGGGGTCGGCGTGTCGGATGGACGGAGGAAGGCGCGAGCTGACAAAATGCACTTTAACTTTCTGAAAGTAAACAGCTGCATTGGGGAAAAACACATCCACACCTGAGAGTGCCCAAGGCAACACAAGACAACACTCTTGTTTACCTTTTTGTAACAATAACCCCCAAAACTACTTGAAAATTAGGAAGAAATACCATTTTGAGGGCATTGACAGGGTATAACTCAATCCTAAATCTTTGTATAAAAAATAAAACAACTGTATGTACCGTGCTCTGTCTATTAATGCCAGCTCTGTTGTTTCTCCGTGTTGAGATATTTTCGGGCACGCGGGAGTTCCCTATGCCCCGCCGAGTGCCCCGCCGGGTGCTCGAACATTGAGCACAGCGGCGGTGGTCCTCTGCGAGTCGGGCATTTCGCATACACTCATTCGCGCACTTCCAAACATACTCCCCCCACCTCCTCCCCCCACAGGCGCTCGGTGCCTGCGCCGTGTCATAAATCAGAGCTGTCAGATAGATTTTTACAGCTCCCAGTGAAAGGAGGAGAGGCAGCCATCCAACAACCTTGAAAATATGGTGGAAAGCAAAAAGAAAGGTTTTATTATTATTAAACCTGATACCTGCACCTGGGAAATCTATAAAGAGTGACGGGACAGTTTATCAGTCCCTCGGCGGGGTGAGCGTGACGTGTAACCGCACTGACCACGTCGGTACGATCCGTGGGGTTTGCAATGCGTCCGTATGAGAGGTCGATGGTCGATAAGATGATGGTTTTCGTCGTCGTCGTCGTCGTTGTTGTTTCCTTCTCTCGGCACACATTTACATGGACCTGACATTTGGGAGTCAGCAGTAAATCTACAGGGAAGTTAAAGTAGCAAAAAACAGTACAGTTGAAGTTTTAAACTGGAACCAAATCAAGTATAATTTATTGTGTTCAAGGAGTGCAGGTGTCAGTCTATCTTCATGGCTCTGATTGCCAATTCATGTCTATAACCAGACTCGGAACCAAGTACCTTTTGTCTTTTTTCTGCCTTTTTAAAGAAAACATAAATACTTTGTTCAATCAATGACCTGAAACTGTGGTTGCCATTAGTTTTAGCCAAGGCCCATAGTGTTGCCCTTTTATTGTGACGGCAATGCAGTTTCATGACGAAAGACGTCATATTGCTACTGTACAGGCATATATGTGTTGTGCCAGTTCTACCACACAGCTTTACACATCTATTACCTGAGTGTTCAACTTCTAGGAAACCATGTAGAGTGTGTGTTCTAGCTACAGTCGCCTACACATCCTTCTAAATCTTTGCGACATGTACCCGGGTTTTTACATTTTTTTGATCAAGTGTTTTATCGTCTCGGATGCCTTCCTCATCCAGCTAAAGTCCCCGATTGGATGTCAGTGTCCGAATGGCTGCCTCTTAATATGCAGAGTGGAGAAAAGCATGTACGTCCAGCGGTGGGGCTCAGACGGCAAATCGCTTCTGGCAGCCTAATTCACTGGTCATTAGAAGGGCTAAATTGAATAATGGACTCTGAGGTGGCCGTGCGTGTGAATATGTGTGTGTGTCTGTTTGATGAGACAGGGAGGGCCGTGTTGGTTGGCCGGTATACTCCGTGGCCCCTTTACCTCGGCCCCATCAGTTTCAATCAGGCAGCGCGACAGGCACTCCCCTCGCTGCCACAACCCCTCTCCATTAGGCCACCGGCGCCCACACGTGTACTCCATTACGGTGCATTACCTGGTCAGTGCCCGGGGACATCACCTGAGGAGGCAACACACACACACACACACACACACACAGAGAGCGAGAGAGATGAGGAAGGATTCTGACTTCACAGAAAACCCCTGATCCCATTTCTATTAAGATTCTTCCTCTACCGCACTTTCTTGAGGTAATCAGCGGACTGCCAAGGCTTTATTGGGGAAAGTAATGGGATGGTGGGACGGCGACGGCGGCCATCGCCAACCTAACCACATACACGGGCAGTTACCAATGATCCCCTGATCCTCTTTAGTTGCCATTCCACCCCCTCATTTTTCAACTTGCAGGTCTCCTTTGCTGCATCTGCGGCACTCGCCCGTCTCCTCGTTCTCACGTCCTTTCAGAGGAAAATCCCCACAGTCCTTTGCTGTTGCGCACGACCGTCTCTCACATAGAAAGTTCACATCTGAAATTGTCCGAAAACCCAGTGTTGGGCAAACAAAACCGTCTTTTTAAGAAGTAGAAATGTGACCGTTGTAGCGCACGGTACTTCCAGCCGACGCCGAACTGCTTCCGTTTGTGGATAGAAGTGTGGTCTGAATTTGATCACAATGAATCCAAAAAGAATATATTGAGCGGAGTGGAAAGATGAGCCAAAGCGGTAAACAGAGGAGGACACGGCGATGTTTGTTTCCTCCGCTTGTCTTTCCGTTGATGCCACAGAACGGCACTTGACACAAACAGCCTCTTTGGTTGTCTCCCAGTGAAAGCAAGAAATCCTCACAGTGGATTATTAAATGATGCCTTGATCTCCTGCAATGAAACTGTTCACAGGAGATAACAAATATGGCTGCGGCGTTCCTGCTTCGAGTAACATTTGCCCCATTCTGCTGAGTTAGGTCGGCCTGATGTGCCTTTGGAGAATGTGATGTGAATACGGGGCAGAATCAGACGGGACCGGATGCATTGGAGTGGTAGCGGAGCCCGGTGGCCCTATCAGTCTGTGTTAGGGCGGCTGAGAGGGCTGTCTCATAGGCGGGCTCGCCTGCACCGGCCATTTCCCATGGCCATTTGTCTCTGTCCAGTTCCTTTCCCTTTCCTTGCCCCCTCTTTTTATTTTTGTCTTCTTCTTCCTTTCATCTCCTCCTCCCCCTCGTCGTCGATTCCTCATTTTGGACTCTCAGTCTTGTTCGATCTGTTTCCCCCTCTCTTTAGTCCGGCTCTCCGGCTTTTGTAACCACCACGACTCTCCTGTTTTCCTTCTTTTCCAGCCACTCGTCCGAGCACTCGAGTGGTTTTACCTCTGGCACCGGATAGTAGTCATTCACTTAATTAAACTAACTACATTTAGGTTGAGAAAAGACAGCTTGTTGTAACTACTTTGCACGTCTGTATTCGTAAAGGCTCGACTGTGATCGGTTTATTATGGATTCCCACAGTTAGCTTTCTCTGTCATTTGTCATGTATATCGTTCATCATAACATGATCTGTTTTGCTTCACTTTTATTAATTTAGGCTGACATCATCCTCATGTAATCAGATTTTTGTTTAGGAGGAATATTAAAATGTTTTTTAGTTCTTTTCAGTCGCGAGTGATTGATTCGCCCAGGAGTCGTTGGCAATACTTAACGTATTTCACGGCAATCCCAGGAATATATTTCTGCAAGTCGACCTGCAACAACCTGTAAACCTGCATCAATATATTTCTATGTTTTTCAACGTTTCTTTTTGGCAATTAAAACAACAATTTAAATAGAGGAATAATAAATTATCCACCGATTTAGCATTGCACTCCTAGATCCTATATATGGACAGGCTCTCAATGGACAGTTAACAAAAACAGGATAAGAATCTGTGCAGCAGAGATATATTCTTCGAAACAGACGCCTACATTGACCACAATGCAACTCGACCTCTAACAGTTTGGGCGTGTAATGCTAACAGCGGATAATGTGGCTTTGAGGCCCTCGAGCAGAGATGATGAGCGTGAAGTCACTTCTTTCTCACGCCAAACCCACAGGTTTTCTTTAGTGCCAACTGACGCTGACTCGAGTGACATCACTTGAGGTGATGGGTGATATTTCATGCAGCTCCCTCTAGAGCCACACCAGGGTCATAGTATTCCCCAAAGTCTGCAACAGACTTGCTATGTCTGACATAGCCACAAAGCTGTGATTCGTCAACGGCCATCAATGATCACGACAACAGATTCAAAAGTCCAGATAATCGTTAAAAAAAAAACATCTATATAAGGCCAAAGCATAATAAAATATTTAGAAACTTAATAATCAGTTTAATGTATGTTTTTTTTTTAATATGAAACCCCTTGGGCCAGATGAACGATGCACAAAGTAATATGTGCAACACGGGAACTCTCCAGTCGATAAAAAAAATATATCACACAGTGAATTCAGCTCAGCGAATCAATATCTTCGCACAACCAAAGAATACAGAGTAAGTCCTCCCCTGATAAATAATACCGTTTTCTTAGAGCCTCTTTGCTACCGAAAGGCCACAATGCAGAAATGTGACCTCAATATGAGAGCCATGAATGAAAATGTCAGAGTTCAGGTCTGAGTCAAAACAACCCTGCAAAATAATTCAGAGCATTTTTCTTCTTCTTATTTTTTTGCTCTCTTCAATGCCATGCAGTATGAATAGGTTTCTGAGAAATAGGACACTTACTCAACTGGCGTTGATATATTTTGCTGCGATAGCCTTTAGCCAGACAACAACACAGTTATCTAATCTCTCTCTGACTGTCTCACCCCACGCCGCCGTAAAGCGGACCATAGAAAGCCATTACAAGATGACGCTCGGCTCTGGTTTGCCTTGGAGGTGGAAGTCGTCGGCCCTTACCTCATTTTCCACCTCAGACAATGTCCGCCATGCTGCCTTTCTCATTTTAACTTGGAATAAAGTGGACGAACAGAGCTAGACTCTATACATGGATGTGCATGTGGCTGGTGGGTTGAGGAGCGTTTGAGGTGGGGTCTTCAAAGATGTATATTGTATGTGGGAAGTAGAGGCAGGCGCAATTAACAGTCAGATCAAGTCCCGTAGTTTTTAATATCCTAACATTTTTGTGGATGGGTCCAACAAACGCAGGACTTTCAACCACGAGGCTGTTGTGTTTTTGTGGCCTAAACTGTACGTTCGTGACAGTTTTCCTAAACCTAACTACGTGGTTTTGTTGCCCAAACGTAACTTTACGTTCTTATTTTCCTTCTGAACGACACAAAATACGGATAATTGTTTCCTTGCACATGAAAACCATCGACCGCATTTCATTTTTTTTTTTTTGTCTTCTCCGAACCGTCTTTCCATATCCGATCGTCGCGTCCTCCATTTCTGTTGTGATTGAGCTTCGCCGTCATAGCACTTTTTTTGTCTGGCTACCGCAGTATCTGTTCACCTGTGCGTGTCCCTGAAAGTGTTCATCCCCGCACCGTTGTGTGTTTGTCCGTGTCGCCGGTGTCGGCCGTCTGCGGCGTGTCGCGCCCAGAGGCGGAGCGGTCGCTCGTTCCGGCCCTGATGGACACGGGGAGGCGAGGGCAGCCATTTAGCTGCAGCCTCCTCTCTGTTCTCCACCTCCCTCTGCCCTCATGTCTCCGCTGGTGCTGGGGGAATCATAGCCACTCACTCTGATGATTTATGACCTAACCTGAAGCCAGTCTAACAAGTTTGTGTGTGTGTGTATGTGTGTGTGTGTGGGGAGAAACAAAGAAAAAGACAAGCAAGAAAGGGTCTGTATGTGTGCGAGAGAGAGAAATAAGGGTGGTAGTAAAAAAGAAAGAAAGGTGTGTGTGTGTGTGTGTGGGTTTAAAGAAGCTAAAGATTGAAAATGCATCAGGGAGTTTTTCAGCTTCAAGCTGAATGATAACATTTGATTTACAGCGTTCCTTTCTTTCTTTTTTTGCACACATAGCAGGGCATGGTTTATAGCGTGTCGCACACAGAAGTGTTGGTGTGTGTTCCTTGTGTGCATGGACACCATTATTTCTCACCTGGCCTTTAAGGCTCGGCCACGCACTCTTTCCATGAACCTTGGCTGTGCCAGCCTTCTGAAATCCAATCTCCCTTTAAAACCCATCAAATAAAAAATTCATATTGATACTCTCTGCCTCCGCTTCCTCCACCTTCTCTCACCGTGAGCAGTCCACGATGATAAATGACCGGCCGTCAGATATTAAAGTCTGGAACACAATAAAAGACCGATTCTCTCCTCTTTTCCACACCTCTACATCCCTGCACTTCTCTTTTCTCTGTTTTTAACGATCTCTTATGTTTTGGGCGGGGGAATCCAGCCGAGCTTCTCATCCATATTGACTTGTTAGTCGGCCTTTATCGTGAACGTCCCTTCTGTGGTTCTCGATAAGAATTGAGACAATTGGTCTTTTTGATCACCGAGAAATTGTTAAAAGCTATATTTGGAGCCAAACATTCTCTGATCTCTGCTTTTCAAAGGTGAGGATTTGCTCTTTACTGTTTCATACATGGTAGCAGATGAAATGACTTTTGGTTTTGGAGTGTTGGTCGGACAAAACGGCTAATTGGAAGACCTCGTCTGTTATTGTGGGGCGAATAAGTATGAATAGATTAAAGCTGGGGAGAAAGAGTAAGCTACATTTTGAAAGTATCCAACTGGAAAAGCCAACCAACTCTTTTCCAGTGAAAGTACGAGCTCCAAAAGTATTTCAATCGAGCTGACAGCCCGTCTCTTTAGGCCTCCCTTCAAAACGATCATAATGAAGGAAAACAACCAACTTGTCTATTGTTAGTACTCACAAACGGCAAGCTAACGCGATTTTGTCGGAGGTTTTTATTTGTTTGTTGTATGTAAAGAGAATTCCAACAAATATAACGCCAACAAAAAGGTAAATCTCACACACACACACCCAAGACTAAGTGTGTGTGTGTGTGTGTGTGTGTGTGTGTGTGTGTGGGGGTGGGGGGCAGCCCAGCTGAGCCTCTGTACCGGTCCATTACCCAGCGACGGCCTGGCTGCAGACCACCTCAGAGAGCCTGTCGGACCAAGCGGTCCGTTAAGCGGACTGTCGCCCGAGCAAGTTGTCTCCCGCAAATGAGCAAGGATGTGATGCTGACGCTTCAATTCTCTAAGTGAAGCGCCTTCACCTTTTTGATGTTGTCAATACAGTCGTTTTTATTCTAGTAGTTCTAACGTCTACCATCAAAAAGCAAGGATCGGTCTAGTCAATTTCACAACTTCAAGTTCAAATTGGCTTATTTCAACAGCTGTTATTGTTTAGTCAAAAAGGATTATTCAACAAGTTTATTATGAAACATTTATAAAATGTTAATATAGTGTGTGTGTGTGTGTGTGAATGGTGAATAATGGGACATAATGTATGATGGCGCAAATTCTACAGCATTCCCCTCGCCCTCAATATATTTCCTCTGTCTAATATACTATTATATAAATAAATATTTGACTAGAACAAAAAAAGAATACTGTAAATATTAATGGGAAAAGCTGGTGTTACTGGCCACATTCAAGGACTTTCTGCAGTTCAGGAATTGCAGAAAATGACATTACAGTTTAAACGACCGCATAAATAAATTGGTGAAATGATTAAACATTAATAAAAAATAAAAATAAATCAGAGTGGAGGGCTATAAAAAGTGAGGTTATAAATGTAAATGCCAAATTAGTTTTTATCTTTTGAGTTGAAAAGCCGTTAAAAGATAAATTGCAGCTGATTTACAGAGCAAATAGTGAGGAAATAATTACAAGATTTATTCTGTGCAACAATTAGATTCCTGGAATGATTTTAGGTTTTTCCTTCTGCAGCATGGAGGGGAACATTAGTAACGCAGAGATAAGAACGTACATGGCTGTATTAGTGCAACGGTGCACGCTTTGCTTTTTTTCCTTTCTCGTCTGTTTTTGACAGCAGCTAAGCGGGAGCTGTTTTTAGAGCCTGTCTCTGTCACGTCAGGCTCCTGCAGGTTTGAAGGAGGGGGCTGTTGTCTCACAATGTGCAGTTAATGTGACGCCAGTAGATCCGTTGCCGGGACGAGCGTTAAGTGGTGTCATCGGCACTCTGTGCCGGCGGCAAGGAGGGATGAATGAATGGCGCACCAGTCATTTCATCACAACGCGGAAAGACGCGAGAGCTTTATTTTCGCATAAGTTTAGTTCAATGAGATTGTTTGCATTGAACTGTCAAACGGTACTGCTTAATACCAAGCGTGCAGTGTTTGTGTGTTTGTTTTTCAGTGACAGTGGACCCCCACATAGCGTGAGTGAAAGGTGGAAAGACCAAAGTGAAAGTCAAGATGAGTGTTTTCAAAGCCTGAGTGCCTTCCCCCTGTGTCTGTATGATCACACCAAAGAGCAAGCCTCTTACAATCAGATGACTCAGTCGGGCCAATCGGAGGCTCATCTTGTCAAAGGGACCAATTACACGCCTTCATTCCATCAGTGGGCCAATTGCCATGTTATCACTGATACAAATCACCACCGTGTCGGCCGGTGTCCCTCCGGGCGGTGTGGCCCGCTGTATCTGAAATACGTAAAAGGGGAAATGGTAAGTTAAATACAAGGTAACCTGCATAAACGGGATAAAAGCGCCTTCGGCTCCAGAGTAAAATCTACAGGGGGCAGTTTACAGCTACCCAGTGTTATGAAAGCCAGAACACACTCTGCTCCCAATGACCGCAGCAAGAGGTGATGCGCTGGCTTGGTGTGGATGGAACTGGCCACTAAATAAAAAGGCTAAATGTAAGAAAACAAAGCAAGAATATAAAGCAATACAAGTGACTGAAAAGAGGGACTGAGGTACACTCTATAAAAGCTCCCCACCTAGTCAGGGCAGATCCACATCCCAGGCTCTTTAAGGTCTGTCCCTTACCATTTTCAGTGAAAGGTCAAGCAGATAAAGCACAGGCAGCATCCCAAATAGTTCTGTTATTTCACTGAGAAAGACGTGCAAGTAGAAGGTTAGGATGCGTACGGTTCGTAAGACCTTCATGTTGTTAATTGCCTCGATCATTTGCTGGACATGACTTGAATGTAGCGAGGAGCAATTGGATAACTTGGAGAGCGTTGCCCAGAGAATTAACCCTTCACTAAGTCCCGCCCTCAAACACAGACTGGCCAATCATAAACGTAGCCTCAGCCAGCTCCGACAGACTCGCACGCAATCGTCTACGATTTTCTTTGCTCCAGGCTGGTTTTGTGGATTTGGAGCTCGTCGTGGTTGAACATTGCGTAACAGTGGCGCTCGTTACCCGGAGAGGTTGGAAGGAGATGTACGTTTCTAAAACGTTACGTTCCTACATTAACACCTGTGGAGCTAACAATCGCAAATTGCATTGGCACATCATTTACTAGCATCAGCACTTCTATGCTACGCTAGCTACTGAAGGTACACTGAATGTATACACATGCTGCTTTTGCTTTTTAATGATGAATAACTATGAATGAAGGCCTACTTTGGCTTTACAGGAACAGTGCTGTCCCTTAGTTTCATTGTCTTCTATCTCGTTCTCTTTCACACTGATCTGAAGCTTTAGCTTCTGTCTTTATCTTTTATGTTTTACCTGTTTAAGCTGCTCAACTAGTTTGACATCCCGAATGTTTCCTTCAAACACACATTGCAGAACCCGTCTGCTTCTCTCTGAAATCGCCTTTTTGTTTTCCCATAAATTAAGACAGTGTGGACTCCATGGTGGTCAATTGGTTCTGTCTTAGTTCAAGAGAAAATGTTGCTGCCAATGCATTACTACAGCAATTTTAGTCTTTCCACCAATGGACCTTTCAACTCAATATAAATGTATATTTATTTATTTGCTTTGTGCTCCTTTTGCATGACAAGTTACCTTTCATGTCTTGGCTTAGAACTCGTAAATATTTGGTTGCAGACGGTGCTACTAATGCGTTAGTTATCAATTTTTTTTGTGAATTAATAAAGGTTACCCCTTCGTGCGAGTAAGATCATTTAATTATTCATGGCTCTGACTCTGTGATGTGATTTTTCATTTTTTTTAAGGTCAGAAGTTGGTCTGAATTGATATTGTTGGAGAACCTAAATTTCCACACCAGCCTCCATCGACAGTTTGAACCCCGCCGCCTGCCAAGGGCAGCCCTTTCCATCGCCTTCTGTTTTAGAGGAGATAATGATTCTCTTTTACTTGGAATAAGATTGCATTTTCCATTTCTCTCGTCCTCTATTCTTCCCTCACCTTTACCTTCCTCTTCCTCGCTCCACCCCCCCGTACCACCTCCTCCCCGTCAGTTGGCCGGTGCTGGTGCTCCTTCCACGGTGGCGATACTCTATCGCTCCGTCACAGCGCAAGCGAGGGATGAGAGACAAATCAAAAGCACCTTATTTCCCCTCAGTCCCTCTCACTGTGCCAGATTGAATTTGAGGTTTTTCATCTTCTTTCTCATCTTTCTCTTTTCCCTGCCTCCCTTGGCGTCCACTCAGAATTACCTGGAACCGAGCCGTCTCACAACTCGATGACGCAGTATCATTTGTGCACGTGGAGGGCGGGGTGGTGGATGGGTCGGCGGCGGCTTCTTTCGACTCACTTTTAAATCCACTGCTTTGGTTGTGTTTGCTCCAAAAAATGCTTGCTGTCTCGTACATCTCCATGCATGCAAATGTCCAATTTACTTTTGCGGACTTTTATGTCCAAAATTGGAAAGAAAAATGCCGAAGCGCCTTCAGAAAACGTTAACCTTTGATGTTTCCCGTTTCCCGCCTTTTCATGGGCAATTTTCTGGGCTCGTGGTCTGAAGGTGTTTATACATCCCCTCATTGCCAAATGCTGCCAGCAGATCATATTTCTGGATTGATAGCACCAAATATTCTCATCAGTCCTTCATATTCAGAGTGCACAGGTTTGCTCCGACCAATACTAAAGACGTTTACTCCAGACGTTGCAGACATTCCTCTGTAGTCAGTGGAAGAAAACTAAAGTATATGCATACCTCAAACCCAAGTTTGTTTGCTTCTGAAATAAGTTACCGGTCAATTTAACAAAGCAACTATTCTAGCTGTGAATATTTTCAATAATACAAGTCTTAAGATAATAGCTCGGGGGGGAATCAGGCAATGGGCCATATTAAAAAAAATATTAGTGCCTTTTACGCCTACTTGGTACTCCTTTAGGCAATGCATAATTTATTTTCCTTTATTAACGATCAGTCAACTTGACATATTTTCTAAAAGCCGGGATTCAGATTACTCTAATTTGTCACTTTTGTTCAGCATTCGGCTGACCTTGATTTGGGTAACCTTGGAGGTCCACTCTCATTGACACGTCCACTAAGACCCGCTCAACAGTTCACATATAGCACTGATCTGGTCTAGTCATTACATGGCTTGGGAGTACACAGATTTTATTTTTATAATTATAAAACTATTTAAATAGACAACAATAATATCAACAACACAGACAGTTAGGTTTTTCTTTCTGAAGCGCACTACACTACCCTTTAGGACCCGCGTAGCCGTTTACCTCCAGATTTACTTCTCGAGAGACACACAAACACGCACCCTCATAAGCTCATTTTATGAATTCTTGGTGGGACTCTCCCCCGCTGATCGCACCTGATTTCAGGAGTAGCTACCCATGTATGACCGCGGCGGTCTCCCATCTGAAAATGGAAACTGACAGGCACATTTGCACCGCTCACTGATTAAACTCCACAGCAGTGTGTGTTGGAGGAAGTCAGACGGAGGGAGAAGACGTATGCGAGGGAAAGCAGTCTTCTGTAATATTCTTTTTTTTACGCTTAGATGTGCTGAATGTCATTATTTTCATCCACATATGCTCGCACCCTTAACGTGAAGACCCAATAGGCTTTATTTGACAGTGAAAGGCCAATTCAACGGACTCAAACTATTCATGGCCAACATGTTAAACCCAATAGCGTAACAATAACATGACAGAGGCATGCACTGCAGGAGCTGCGCCCTGTGAGTAGTGCAGCTGGTCCTGCGTGCAGCTGGTCCTGCATGCAATGGTCGTTGCTGGATGAGTTTGGTACCTGGCTCCTGATACCTGAGAAAAATGGCTCTCATCTTCCACTCTGTTGGACCCGCTCCCAGCCCATCCTCCCTTCACCCCACCTTTTCATTTTCAATTATGGGTTGGAATATGAATCTTTAATAGGTTGATAATTGTGCTAGCATATTTGCTGTCACCCACCATTAGCCCAGATTAATTAGCCCATTTAGTTTAGCTTAAGAAAGTGTCTGGCTGAGGAATGGGCCCACCGATGGAAGACGGGGGAGAGAGTAGAATCAGCACAATCTGTTCGGTGTCATAATGCCATCTTTCTCCTGCTTTTTCTCTCCGTCTCTTTGCGCCTCCTCTCTTCTAACTTCAGCTGTTGGTCTGTTTCATCAGTCTGTAGTCATCTGCAGCAATGATTTTTGTTTTGTCGCCTCACAACTTCTAAGTATGGTGGGGGAGACTGATGGGTGCAGTTGAAGCTTTCTTACAGGTATTAATTCTGTAATTAGCCGTTTAGTTTGAGCCGGCAATGCAACTTGTCCATGTGAGCCCCTCGTCTAAAGAGGTCATTTTGGAGATCATTAAATTGATGACCGGCGTGCTGAAATGATCGTCAAAATCAAACGTCATGGTTAACACGAATCATCAATTTGTTATAGGTTAAATGAATGTCATATTTGATTTTGACATCAGTCATTTTCACGCTGTCGACGTATCATACATTACCTCAATCATTTTAGCTGACCTTGATATTGCCGTGTCGGGTTTTGTCACCAACCGTTTAGGCAACGTGATGCAAAAGTAAACAGCAGGGTTTCCCTTCCATTATAAGACTTTTGTAAAGAGACCCGAGAGTCCATGTAATGTATTGTTTTGCTGTGTGGTTTTATTTATTTTTCAACTTTTTGAGTGAGTTGGTGGAGCCCAAAAACAGAGCTAAGAGAAAAATATCAGATTCAAATATGTCAAGTGGCTGAAAGCAAGACTCAAAGTGTTGCTCCAGACATGCTGGATGTGGAATCGGGCAACTGATTGCTCGCCCCCAAGTGGCCAAAAGAGATGAAATAAATCAATGTCTTGACGGATGTGGTGTGACCCCGCTGGCATTTCACATCCGGAGAGAGAGGACCAAGTCGACCTTCCTGTCCCCTATTCATTGTTGACTTATATCGTGTCAAACACTGACCAAAAGCTTCAAGAAGGCTGAAAAAAAAAAAAAAGAAGGTTGCTACATGTTTGGCTTTCTTAATGAGCCTCATTTGCTGCTTTGGATTCAAACCACATTCATGTAAAATGTCAAAACGAAACCAACTATGATATCGCCTCAGAGTTGGGCGCAGCAATGGCGTCTGCACGAGCGACCATCTCAGAATTGCGGGAAATCATTTGATTCTGTTTGTGTGAAAAATATTGCTTAATGGAGCTTTAATCACACTCTCCACCTTGGGATAAGTCGTGTGTGTGAATGCGCGTGCGGTAATGGAGTAACTTGGCCATGTCACTTGCTGTATATCTCTCAGCAGGCAGTGGGAAATGAGGTCTAATCGGAGGGATATTAAAGTCACAATAGACTGCTCCTGCTATTAAGGCCTGTCAGCCCTGGCCTCCTCTCTCACCTTGATATCTCTCGCTCCCTGAATATTTATATGCCGACATCACGGACTACTTGCACGGCACCATATGTGCATTCCTCTTCGTGTGTGTGTGTGTGTGTGTGTGTGTGTGTTGGAGCGTCAAAAAATGTATCGTCAGTGTCGCCACTCGAGGTCTCTGAATGTGTGTGTGTGTGTGTGTGTGTGTGTGTGTGTGTGTCCCTGCTCATGCGGTACCCCTGCTTCTTGTCCTCTGATCCCCAGGTGCAGCGGGGGCGAGGCTGCTCTCAGGTCAGAACAAACCCGCGGCCATGGATGTGGATGAGGAGGAGAATATGAGTGAGTCGATTTTTTTTTCTTTTCAATTTCATCAGGCCCGTCCGTCTTCCTGTCTACTTCTAGATGTCCGTCTGTGTTTTTGTTTCCCTCCTTCCTGTCTGCCTGCACGTCTTCCTGTATGCCTTCTTTGACGTGTAATCAGTGCTCGCCTGTATCAGCAAGCACCTAACCCATGTTTTACAGAATAAAGTAACAGGCCACGCAAACCAAACTGAATGCAGATCTAACGGCGTACATATAAATGTTTCATAAAAGCATGTCTGGGGAAAAAAAAATCAGTATATCTTATGTTGCTAATCATATTGCCCCATGACGGCAGCCATCGTCTGTCCTCACCTGAACCGAGACACAGAGCAGTGCATGCACCCACAAACACACCTAGCTGATTATACGGAAACTTTATCTAGAGAGGAAGTAATCATTCCATCCGAGAGGCTTCGGGTCATATTACAAATTGCCTCGTCCGCCACTTCTCTCTTTGAGAAAGTCCCCTCCACTCCACAGCCTATTGAAAGTTAATTAGACATTTCGGTTTGAGCTCAGTAGCCGAGCCTCAGACGGCACGGAGAGGAGTGATTGAGTGTGTGTCACCCCCCCCCACACACACACACACACACACACACTGTAGTGATTCTGAACTCTGTCAAACGAGTGCTGTCGCTGCCCCGCAGAGCCTTCACCTGCAATACAAATGAACAGTTCCTATTGTCTTTGCTCTGTTGTCATGCGTTAAGTCAAATGAGCGGCGTTACAAGATTGGTCTTTGTTGTCTTGCAAAGCCTCTGAAGCCTCCTTCTCTCTTATGCTGCCAGTCAAATATATATATATATATATATATATATATATATATATATATATATATATATATATATATATAAAAATAAAGTAAAACACAGTACAAGGTCACACAAGCCGGTTTCCTTAAATACAAAGGGGACACCAATGGAGAAAAACATGAAAGAATCTTTTGACGTTCGTGTGACAAGCTTTGCCGTTCTCGAAATTCTTTCATCACATGAATCATTCCCAAAAAAACAAAAGCCCAACAAACAAGTGGCACTTCAAATGACGCTGCGATAGAAGACTTGTTTTTTTTTGCATTATTTTGTTTGTGCAACCCTAACTGGGAATTTAAACTCTGACAGATCCACCCATGAGGTTTAGTCTTCACATATCTAACGGCTGCTGATTACACAGACGCTGGCATGATGACGACCACAGCCGTGTGTGTGTGTGTGTGTGTGTGCGTGTGTGCGTGCGTGTGTGCGTGTGCGTGTGCCATTACTCATTGCATGTGTCATGGCTGCTGCTCTCTGGCTTTTGTCCTCTGGTCTGATCTGGAGTACTACTGGATATCCATCGTCCTGCAGAAAAGTTATGATACTATACAACTTTTTTATTTTAACCCTGTGGACAAAGTTTAAATATGAGTTTTTTTATTTTGTATGTGTGCTGTAATTGTAACCTATTTGTCTGTGCAGCATGCTAGAGTTTTCAGTGTGTGATTACATTTTTTGATTGGCTTATTGTTCCCTACACCCCATAAATCTAACTGTTTTTGATTGAGAGAGGTATTGACAGTATTTAAGCATATCATGCATTCAATTCAATGGAAATGTGCAGTAGGTGAAAGCTCCGTGCATTTAATCCGTTGCAGGGAAACGTAATGAGCAACAGCACTACATGCTGTGTTTTTTTTGTTTTTTTACAAGTCCTTGTTTAACTGGTACAATTGTCCACCACAGCATAAATTACTCAACTTATGCCGCAGCATCTGTGTTGAAGGTCCGTTGGCTGAGATTGTTTCGCCTTGGCTTCGATTGTGCTCAGTTACGCTGCCGCTCCTTTCCCTCTTTTATTTGCAAAACTCTTATTTGCAAAATCCCAGTTTCTAGAATGCACACACACACCGAAACACTTTGCATGTTTTCCGTGCAGACATTGCTCATAAATTGAAGGAAATGCAGTTTGTGTTCTTGATTTTAGAAATAAGTGTTTGTTTTTTTGCCTTTTTTTCGAGATGTCAATTGCAGTATGCAGATGGTCACGGCATGCCAGTACACTTTGCAACCTAAATCACTGTGTTCTCTGACAAGCTCCATGGGGGGGATCTCAGAGGCGCAGGGTCTTTATGAATGGCACCTCATTAGAAACCGATTTTGAATTCAGAGTTTCCTCATTTTGAATACAACACTCATTCTTTTCCAAATCTTATGAAAAAAAAAAAAAAAAAAACGTGTACACAGCGTTTTTAACCTCCCACCAGTGTCACCAGTCAAGACTTTAGGATCCTGCAGTAGGTGGAGTCTTCTCCTTCCGCCTCTTTGATGTATCCTCCCGTTTGCCTGGTCCTCAGCTCCTCCCCCCTGCACTCCTCCCCTGCACCCCCTCAACCCAACCTACAATCCCACTCATGCACTGCGGCCTCTCTTTCTCCTGAGTACCGCAAGGAGTAACCTATCAAGCCTTTGCTGAAGGATGTTATAAATGAAAATTTTTGCCAATATTCCATCCACTTTGCTAACTGGATACGGTGATATGTGTTCCCCAGTAGGGTATATATTGCAGGACCCGCAGTTTCAAACTGAACCCTTAAAATGAACCTAGTTCCTCTGTAGGCATTCGAGCGATTACAAATTGATAGTGGATGAGGAGCAGCTCTGTTGTGCGTCTTTGTTGAGTGTTGATGTGTGTGCTTTTTTATATTTGAGGCGCGTAACCTGCGACCTGAGGAGAGTACGGTAGTTAAATATGTCTCCAACTTTACCCTGGCCATCAGAAGAACAAGCCTTCGTAACTATAACTTTAGGAGGTTCTACTATACAACCAAATTATCGTCCAAAGAAATCAATCTCCCTCCGCTGTTTTGAATGTTGACCGTCTCTAAAGAGTCGGCATATCTTTAACAGCAATAGATGTTCTGATGGCGTTCTCCTATTTGTAGTGATATCAATAGTCTACAGGTTACTATGTTCAATTTAAAAGACAGCTTCTCTTGCTTTGATTAAGGAACACAAATCATTGGTTCAGTTCCAAAGAGTGATAAAGGAATCTATAAATTTTGCATTTACAAGATCCTGCAACGAAGGCGTTGTAAGTTACTCTTTCTGGGCACCGCAGGTTCGAGCAGCACCGACGTTAAGGAAAACCGAAACCTGGACAACGTGTCCTGCAAAGACGGGATGGGAGTGGCTGAACAGCTCCCCAATGGAAGCGGGCTGGGCAGTCGAAAGCGCCCCTTAGAAGAGGGGAGCAATGGGCACACTCACTCCAAGTTCCGGGCCAAGAAGCGCAAGAAAACGCCGGGTCCGGTCCTGCCCAAGAACGCCCTGATGCAGTTAAACGAAATCAAACCGGGTCTACAGTACAAACTGCTGTCTCAGACGGGGCCGGTCCATGCACCGGTTTTTATCATGACTGTGGAGGTCAACGGACAGATGTTCGAGGGCATGGGCCCGACTAAGAAGAAGGCGAAACTAAATGCGGCGGAGAAAGCGCTGCGGTCCTTCGTCCAGTTCCCCAACGCCTCTGAGGCGCACCTGGCCATGGGTCGAACGCTGACGGTGAACACAGACTTTACGTCCGACCAAGCCGACTTCCCAGACATGCTCTTCAACGGCTTCGAGACCCCGGCCGCAGCGGAAGACTCCTTTTATCTCGGCTCCAATGGTAACAACTCCTTAAACTCACTCGGGGAGTACCCGCTGCCCACGCCGCCCGGCAGCAACCTCGCCCAGGCCCCATTGCCCCCTCCGTCGACATTCAGCTCTCCCTCCAGCGGCAAAAACCCAGTCATGATCCTCAATGAGCTCAGGCCCGGCCTCAAATATGACTTTGTCTCGGAGAGCGGCGAGAGCCACGCGAAGAATTTTGTGATGTCAGTAACGGTGGACGCACAGACGTTTGAAGGCTCAGGGCGCAACAAGAAGCTGGCTAAATCCCGGGCGGCGCAGGCGGCGCTCTCGGCTCTATTCAACATGCAGCTAGACCAGACGCCATCCCGGCAACCCATACCAAGTGAGGGATTGCAGCTTCACCTACCCCAGGTAAGATGTTTGTTTCTCTCTGTATAGATACCGCAGTTTGAGTCAGCAACGGCAGGACGCAGTGATGCCGAGCTTCTCAACACCGATTGGCTTTCGCAACTCGGCGTCAGGCGAAAAATTAGCTTTTCCGCAACCATTCGCGTCTGTGCATTGACTTAATCTTGATGTAATCTACTCGCGCGAATAATTCGCAACTCCTTTGGTGTGAACGCAGCATAGGAGTTGAAAACGACAGACAGAGGTTGAAATCACAGACACTATGATGGGTTTTCAGAAGTCCAGGGTGATGTAAAGCTAAAAAAAAATCATGTATAACTCATGCCACACGTTGGATCCAGATCAGCTAGTCATTGGCGTGCGGGTAAGCAAGATGCCAGAGTCTGGTCCTTATCTCACTTCATTTTTCTTCTTGGTAAAAGCACACAAAAAGGAACTACGCCCCTCTTCCAAATGAGTGCATTCCAAAAATGAACTGGCTGATTAGATAAAGTCATGAAAGTTTAATTTGGTAATTTGCTCCTAAGCGATTTTACCAAAAAAAAAAGATGTGGCCGGAACTAAACAAGAAAGCGTCGCTGTTTAACCTTAAAACCTCGCCCAGCTCAGGTGTGCAGGGATCGAGGGTGGCTGGTTGCTTTTGATGCCACTGTAGAAGTGACTGTCAGTGTGTGGAGAGAGATAACAGTCGGCAAAGCTAATCAGCACAACACAGTCAACAGTCTGCCTCCCCGACGCTCTTTTTTTTTTTTCTCTCTTTACTCACTCTCTCCACTTGTCAACTGATTTATTCGACGAGAACCCCATTTTAACGATTGAGCCCCCACTAATTGCTCTATTAATTCTCTGTGGCTCTGTATTTAATTTCCGCAGTCTGTTTCCATCTGGCAAGGAACTAATGGGGACAAATGGTTTTGAGTCCACTGCTGTTTAAAAAAACAACAACATGTTAACTTTTGTTTAGTATTTTAGAGTTTTGTTGACGCTCAAACCATAAAATTCATCACAAAAAAACGCATTTAGGCACACAGGGAGCAAAATAAGTGTTCTTTTACTCACTCCCAAGAGGAAACATTATTTGGACATACGTGTTTTTTTTTTTTGTCTGCGTGATCGGCACTCACTTTTTTTTTTTTTAAGGCCTAGAGATTAACAGTCATGCCGACGCCGTAGGCGACCTTGGCATCGGAAAGTCAAATGATCCGGCTACGAGCGGGTGACTCCAAAGTAGCAGCGAAGTAATGTTGGACTAATCTCTTTAATTCGTGGTCATCCAGCCGTCATCTCTCCTCTTGGTTGTCGTCATGTTCCGTTACATTAGCGACGGGTAAAGAGGAGGAGGGGTCTGTCCAAAAGAACAAAAGAAGTGTGAAGTTCACTTGAGGTTCAGGCTGGAGTGTTTTTTTTATTTTTTATTTTTTAAACCTCGCGGAATGCCGACAAACACTTTGTTCACATCTGCTGCTCTGGGTTTACTCGTTCGTTTGTTGTGCGTGGGATTTTTATTTTTTTTTGCTTCGCTGTCAGAAGGGAGATGGTAAATTATAACTGTGGTGCCAAACTCAAACAGCCGCAGCTTGAAAGAGAGCGAGGTATCCCTCAGGGGGTCAACCCAGTTTCACTTGTTGCCGTTTCAACGCTCCGACGCTTGTTTTGGAGACGAGTGCGAAACACTGACAGGTACATGGTGCTCTAGGGGAAGATAACATCAGACGCGCTTTGTAAACTGACATATCTGACACAAGCTCACGTGTGTGTGTGTGTGTGTGTGTGTGTGTGTGTGTGTGTGTGTGTGTGTGTGTGTGTGTGTGTGTGTGTGTGTGTGTGTGATCCCAGGTTCTGGCTGATGCAGTGTCTCGCCTGGTGGTGGATAAGTTCAGTGAGCTGACAGAAAACTTCACCTCCCCCCATGCACGACGGAAAGTCCTAGCAGGAGTCGTCATGACAACAGGTACGTTACCGGGCTTTCGTGCTGACAAAATACCGACTGTCAATTATCAGGCGTTACCTCAAAGGGAAATAATCAAGTTGCAAGGCTCTGAGAGAAAAAAAATATAAAACGACACGAAAAAATAGTTCATTGTGAAGTTGCTCAGTCTGATGTTTTCTAAAAATCTACAGAAACGATAATTATGCTGAATGGAAACGACTTTTTCCAGTTTTGTTATATACAGTAGTTAAAGCGCTTCTCCATACATGTTTGATGACATAACATACTAATATGGAGACAGACTTAATTATACATACATTTATATCAATGTACGTATTTGTTACATTTAGTTTTCCTGCATTATTAAAGCTATTTTTAAGTCGAGCCTGATGTTGCCTTCGACATAAAAGTATCCCAGTCCACACCGAGACATTCAGCGTATTAATGTAACGCTGGTATCAGAGGTTAACCCGATATGTTCCGTCATTGGACGAGTCTGGTGAGTCCAGTTCTCAGTGTGCTCAGAAACGAGGCTTTTCAGCCTTCAGAACTAAATGAAAATGGCTCTATGAAATCGTCCGTCCGAGGCAAATAAGCAAAAAGAATTCATCTGCTTCGTGTTCGTTGACGTGAAAAGTGACGGCACGGTCGGTGTCGCGTGTCTGTCCATCTCTTCTCTCCGTTGCTTGATGAACACACGATCTATAAGCTTGTTCTGTCGTTATTAATTATTAAAAACACACACTTGTACGGTACCTTGTCAACGCTACTACAACGTCTGAAACTAAAATCACAGTAAAAAAACAGATGTAATAATTTCCCAAAAATCTAAAGTAAAATATTCTGTGTATGAACACCGGACCTTTTATCATTACTACAACAGAACAGACCATGAGAAGACTCCGCCTTTTTAAATAGGCCTACAGCCTATGTGTTGTTACAATAAAAACAAATTAAATAACTAGTAATAATGAATCATAACCACATTTCTTTCCACCCGGTCGGTCAAAATGTCCACTTTACACTTGTGTAAGTCGCATACTGGACCGCGATTGGCTGCCAAACTCTGTCACATCCTGCTCACCTCCTCATCCTGTTAAACTGAGAGTTAAGGTGAGAAAGATCCCCCCTCCAGCAGACACCAGGCACTGGAGGGTTAGACGAGAACAAAGAGAGACTGGATTTCTTTTTCTTTTTAATGCGACAGACAAGTTCACAAACGGTCGCCTCCTGTCCGATCAAGGGCATTAAACACAATTTGGACCGGCGGCACATGTACAGCATGTACTCTCCGAGTATATTTACTAACGTATCTTTTGTTTCCTTTTACCCCCCCCCCTCCCCCCAACAGGGGTCGATGTGAAGGAGGCACAGGTCATTTGTGTCTCCACGGGAACCAAATGCATCAACGGTGAGTACATGAGCGACCGCGGCCTGGCTCTCAACGACTGCCACGCTGAGATCATCGCCCGGCGCTCGCTCATCAGGTACCTCTACTCCCAGCTGGAGTGCTTCCTCAGGTCAGTGGACGCCGTCAACTCTGTTTCTAGCTGTCTAGACGTCTTTCCACATCTAACTCCGTCCATTTGAAGTCAGAAGAAGAGCGTTTGTTTTCCTGATCAAGTCTCCCATGTCCCGACCGCAGCAAGGAGGACCAGCAGAAGTCGATATTCGTGCCGTGTGACAAGGGAGGCTACAGGTTAAAGGAGAACGTTCAGTTCCACCTCTACATCAGCACCTCGCCCTGCGGAGACGCCCGGATCTTCTCCCCGCACGAGGCCGGCGTTGAAGGTACGCCGCCCCGCCTCTCCTCAGCTCAGCCGCCGTGGTTTCTGTGGTTGTCTGGTCTGAGCTCAGAATACAGTTTCAACAACAGAGTGTTTTTATTTAATTCAGCTTGTAGGTTTTCCTCTCTTATGCTTGGTTTCATTTAATTAGAATCCCCGCCCCGAATCCAAATGCGCATTACAGACGCATTTAAACAAGACTCTAGTAATTAGATCTTTTTGTCAGTCGCTGTCTGTCTCTATCAGTCTTCCTCCCGCCCGGCACCCTCACACTGTCTGTCTGATTAACCTCCCTCTTACTCTTGTCAAAGTGTTTTCCGTTGCACATGGCAGACTTAATAGAAAACAGCCACATTCAATTAGTCACTGAATAGATGGCGCCTGCTGGCGGAACAGTAGGAAACATTGATAACGTAATAATAAATAATAGGCCTCGCTTTTCTGGAAGCCATTTTTTTTTTTTTTTGTTCCGTCTTGCGTTAACAACTTTGTAGATGTTTGCCCGTTGAGAGGGATCCAAAAAATTGTCCGGCAAGTCCGTGATTGCTTCTACAGTTGTGTGCTTTTATGCATCTCTTTCTTTTTTAATTTTTATGTTTCGCTCAGACCAAGGAGACAGACATCCCAACCGGAAAGCACGGGGCCAGCTGAGGACCAAAATTGAGTCGGGAGAGGGCACCATCCCCGTGAGGTCCAGCAACACCATCCAGACCTGGGACGGGGTGCTGCAGGGGGAGAGGTTACTCACCATGTCCTGCAGCGACAAGATCGCAAGGTGATTTGGCTCAAACGTAGGACGGTTATCCATCTGACAAAGTGGGGCTGCAGACACTGTTTGTAATTCATATTCAGTTGGAACCAGCAGCTTGCTTGTTTCTGTCTGTTATTTCAAAGGAATACTCTGGGTTTTGGGTTAGTTGGGCTTTCTTGCCGAGGTTCTAGCTGCAGGTTAGC